>OX457050.1:42767783-43152783 GCA_949752735.1 Lumbricus terrestris | reverse complement strand
TTAAGTCCATCGCATGAACGAATGAATAAATGAACGAAAAGTAGGTGTCAGTTTTCAAGGGGCAAATGCTCCGCTAGCTGCTTCTGAAGCACCACGCGAAAGCCATTCGCAGGGCACCTGCGTTTTCACATGTGCTGCATCGAGTCAGAAGCCTATTCCAAAGAGTAGTCAGAAAGAGGTCCGAGTCTGGTAGTCAGAGAGCCAGAGTAACTGTTAATGCGTGTGTCATTTAGGAAGGTAGAGGAACCGAGGATCAGGTGAGTGTGGGTATAAATTCTTTTGAACAGATCTCTTTGTCAGTTTTGGGTGTAAAACCTGATACAATATATCCAGAGCCAAGTTTATCTACAGTTTGACCTCCCTGAATTCTGTACTGGCATCTGGAAAATAGAGCCTGGTTTATAGCAGACCTGGTTTATATAATTACAATGCTGGTGAATAAGCAGATCTCCCTAATGTAATTTCAGTGTACTTTGAGAAATTTCAAATTTTTCTATTAGTATTTAATTTTTTATAGTTTTGATCATTTGCACTACAGCTGGATTCCACTCAAGTAGGCCAAAATCGATAGGCCCTGTCTGTTTGCATGGGTGCCAGCAGTAGGGTTGAAAGCCAGTGGTAATTGTTACAGGTTTTAGAAAGAGCTTGAACAATGAACATGCCAGGCAGAAAGTTATAAGAGCATGTTTATTTCTATAGAGATCTCTAGACTAAATGTAGGTTTCTGACTTTCACTGTTTGTATAATTCGTATCATTACTGCATTAATGCAAATTTTTTGTTAAAAACCCAAAAGTAATAGTTAAAAACATAAGTGTCAATTTTTCAGGGGGGGTGCAAGTGCCCCCCACCTTGCCCCTATGTGCGGGCGCCCATGCATAGGCTACATGTATACATACATACATACATACATACATACATACACGCAATTATATATGTATGTTCGTGTGTATATATATACAAGTATGTATGTGTATATGTTTGAGTTGGTAAACAACGTATGTAAAATGTGTTGGTAGGATGAAAGTTAAGACAAGTTGCCCAACGCATCAACAGAGCAAAGACATAATACATGTAGCAAACGCTCTCAACATTTTCTACAGACTCACCATTTTGAAGACTCGACGTTGTTTTGGCTTTGAAGCTTTCATAACTTTGCTTGATTCTTTTGAAAATTTTCTCTTATATCGCAGATTTATATAGGCCTAGCATACGTGTTGTGCTTGACTTTCGTCGTAAAACCGGAACAGTCCAAAGACTGCAGCTTCAGTCAATAGGCATCAGTGCCATCAGCGGTGTTCAAAGCAATGGCGTATGCTGATAAGACTAAATTAATGTGATCTTGTTCAATGATTACGGCTGTCATAACTCATTGATTTAAAGCAGATTATTTGATTTCAATGGCCTTTCCAATCGGCT
Organism: Lumbricus terrestris; assembly: GCA_949752735.1. NCBI lineage: Eukaryota > Metazoa > Annelida > Clitellata > Crassiclitellata > Lumbricidae > Lumbricus > Lumbricus terrestris. The sequence goes on along the minus strand of OX457050.1, from coordinate 43,151,365 downwards.
CAATCACAACAACATCATTGACAAAAATCAAATACTAATGAACTTTGAACCTAATTAAACTTATGCTAAGTTCGTCGATCGCCTAAAATAGATTTGGAAAATAGTGATTCCTTCAATCGTGTTTCCAAAGGCAAGGTGGAAGATGCCATAATATATCATCCGTGTTAACCTCGGGTTACCAAGGGGGTGAAATCCACCCCTAGGTTTTTCCTAGATAGTACTTGTTTCGTTTGGAATAAAATTTTAGCATTTTAAGTAGCTGTAGAGAGGTTCATTTGCGCACATTTTGAGGTAACATTTGTGACGATTCTCCATACCTTTCGAAAGTTATACCCGATATACCGGTGGCCTGAAAAAATGTCGCACTACAAAATGTCGCCGACAAAATGTCGCAGACAAAATGTCGCAGAAACAATATGTCGCAGGACAAAATGTCGCCGACAAAATGTCGCGGACAAAAAGTCGCCGACATAATGTCGCCGACATAATGTCGCGAGTAATTCTACTCCCTAAGTGCGTAGTGCGTGGAATAAATGGCTTCGATCTATCCTAAGTTTGAAGTGTAATACCTGTGCGAGGAGGTAGCGGACCAGGATTACAGAAGACGGACCTGAGACAGAGTTTGTAGATAGTACTCCCTGTAAGTGCGTAGTAAGAAGAAGGCGTACGTTAGAGTGAACGAAGGACTTCGCACTATCGTATCATTTGCTGAAGGTAGTAATCTGAAAAGACACACGAGGAGCCATCCTGGAGAGAAACCACACAGGGGCCAGTTAAGTCAGAAGTCATTTAAGTTAGGCAGTGATCTAACTTGTCATACGGACACCCTTACTAGAGAAAGACCATACATTTGTGAAGTTGGTGATAAAGGAATCGGATCACTTAAAGATCTAAATCAACACAGAACTCACACAGATGAGATGCAACAAATGTGCAGTAAACTTTATTGTAATGGCAGTTCTTCAACTAAACAGCATAAATGCCATGAGTTAATACAGCGAAAGGATGATAAATTGGAAAATGAATCAAATGCTTATCTCTCTGTTCCATTCATTCGGTGCAGTGCTGATGATATTGATAAACCATTTGAATGCATAAAAAGGAAATTGCCTCATAACTGCAATGAAATGACAATAGCTCTACCAAAAAGTCGTCATCGAGAATGTGATTTCATTGACAACATCGAATCACCTGAGGATGTAAAACCGTTTGTGGAAAATTCGTTTGGATGTGGTATATGCGATGAAATGTTTGAAATTGAGAAGGAATTTCTGGAGCATTGTACTAGCCACCGCTTTTCTCCAGTTGACGAATTATTTGCTAATCTTTGCTGATTTGTGATTAAAAATAAATATATGTAGTTGAAGACTGAGGAAAGACTGAAACACTTAGTCGTGATATAAATTAGTTGTGGATTCACTGTGACGAGATACAAGCATAATTTTTTGCGGTTGTGTCTGTGTGTTTGGCTGACCTGTTTGGGCGAATAGGTGTTTACTGTAATTCAGTGTTAGGTCTTTGTGTGGCAATGAGCACATTAAAATGAACAAAAGGAGTCTCTTTAATACCTAAAAGGCTCCATTGTTGTGAATAGATGTCATAAAATCACATGGACTTATTATTATTTGCAACTGACCTCGAAATTCTGCCTACCCGGACGTGGCCGCACTATCATCTTGGCCCCACATCAGGGTATGGCGGGAAACAAACAGTAGGCCTACATCAAATACTGACGTGTCGTATGTGCCACTCAACGGTCGGCCATACTTGTGTACATCTATTGTCAAAGTAGGCTACAAGATGAAATTGTCAGTTGATGGAATAAGGTTATCGTCATATTGACCCATCCATAGACCTGTACCTTAACAGTTGTAAACACCATTCAAACTGATGCGGCCCGTTTATTTATTAGCGTCCAAATAAAATAATTTGTAATAGTCAATTTTTACATATATTTTACTTAATTCATTGAGATGCTGCGGGCCATTTTTGTAGGCCAGGCGGGCCACTTTTGTCCGCGGGCCACGGGTTGGGAATCGCTGTTCTAGAAGAATGGAAACAAGTGCAAGTTAACCGTTTAAAAACAATGAAGTTACTACAGTTATCATCAGTGGTACACCGTATGCGCCGTGCACATGGTCGGTTACGCGTCGTGAGGAACGGTTAGGTCAGGCTACCCTCCGCGAAGGTCGGCTATAGTCAGATTAGGCGTCACGGGGTCGGCTAGGGTTAGGTTTAGAGTTAGAATCATCATTCAGTCGCCGATATTATAGTTTGCCAATTATTCGGCGAAATTTCAGTGTCGGGGATAATAATAATTATAATAATATTTTTATAATATTTTTAGATATTATCTATGCAGCTCTACATTGGGTATCCAAGGACGTCGTCAGCTACGCTCTGCTGATAGGGGAGTCCTCTTAGTTCCTTTTGCTCGTACTACTACCATGAAGGATCGAGCCTTTTCTGTGGTTGTACCAGTGATCTGGAATGGCCTTCCTTTTGAGCTACGCCTACACCCTGGGACTCTACCAGGATCGTTCCTTACTAAACTTAAAACTGTTCTTTTTGTGCGCGCTGGAGTTGGGAGCACTTCTGAGTAGTTTTTCTTGAAGGAGCGCTATATAAATGTCCGAATGAATGAATGACGACACTAACCCTGACCGACCCTTAGATGCTTAACCTGATCCTAATAGACCCTCACGCATAGGCGCAACCACCCTATGGGACCCACGGGACGCGTCCACCCCAGTGGCGGCGCTAGGGGGGCTAAGCCCCCCCTAAAAAAGACCATCCATTTTTCCCCATGTAAAAATAAAATTTTTGGACGATTTACCCCCTTTATCCCCCAAAACTGAAATACTGGCGCCGCCACTGGTCCCCCAACTTGTGAGTGGTACCCTAACTTTATTATTAGGGTCCCCCAACTTTTTGGACGTGATTCATTATGGTCCCCCAACTTTTAGGACGTGATTGCACCTATGCCCTCACGAAGCCTAACCAGTGCCTAAAGTGTGGAAAAATAAGTGCCTGGACGCCCCTTACCTCTCTAGTGAATATCAGATTCTATATAATCCACAATTCTACATAATATTATTGATTCTAGACTAATCTATGTACATTGACTGTAGGCCCTATAATAAAATGGCTTTCTCTTTATGACAAATATGTGCTAAGGAGTATAAGTATTGCTTAGTTTTGTTGAGCACACTGTTAAAAGTTTGACATTCGTGTCAACTTAATAATTATGTTACAGTTACTATCAAATATCCAAACAATTATAACAAACGTAGCCTACATTCCCAGACAGTGGCGGTATACGCAACAAGAATATATAATTATACCGAAATAATAAGCGCTCAAACACTCAAGGCGTGTAAGAGAAACATGATGCAAAACTGACAACAACATTGTTGTGTGAAAGGCATTTCTGGATAAAATGCAATCTTCTGGATAACCAGTAGTCTGTAATATTATTTTCATGCATGAAGTGTAGTAGGCCTACAGATGCAACACTACTATGGGAGACTTTAAAACTTTTACATACTGCAGAGCTTTAAGTGTAGGCCTACTCTAAAGAGTTCAGCTCACTTTTTGTAGGGCTCACATCTTATATTCCATAAAGGAGAAACGGTTTACAGTGGGCAGCTACTAAATGCAATAAACTGGCTCACTAAATTAAGTAGCATTTGTTATAGGCCCCTACAATGAATTAAATGACCGATAAATCTCCACACGCATTTCATGCAGGCTAATTTTAAATGACTTGGCTGCAGTCAGAAAACAGCCCAAATATTTTTAATTGTCAACAAAACTGATCTCCATTGATCCAACAGCTGGGTTTTTTCCACTAGATCTGAGTTTTTTGGCCTTCGTCTGGGTTGCTGGGGTTTTTTGGTCAAGACCTGGGTTTGTTTGGGTGAGCTGACATTTTGTATTTCCAACACATGAATATTCTGTGAAATTCATTGTAAAATGGTTGTGATGCATAATTTTTGCACAAATTTTAATGTTAAGCTCCACAATCAAGAGCTCACGTTGTCAATTAACAAATAATTTCACCTCCGAAGGATTAAGTCAATAATAAATATGCATAGTTATCGTTTAGTCCTAGGTTGTCAATTAATTTTGCGGATTAGAATCTCTGATATTCACCAGATGGCACAATCGTACTTTTTAAAAGTCAGCTTCCATTACAATCGAACACTCATCTAAATGTAAATGTAAATGTATTCGCATATTTATATAGCGGCTGTGTTATGGCTTCGACCCTGAGGGTGAGATCCTTCACCACCGCTACTCCACGTTTATATTGCGACCGAGCCACCCGCAGTAAAGATCCGAGAAATTAATCTCTGACCGGCCGGGAATCGAACCCGGGCCGCCGGCGCGGCGAGCGGGCTACCAACCCACTCGACCACCGAGGATCTCTAGAATCGCTCGCCATTTTGTGCGAATTGACGGTGAAGTCAGATCTCTCTTTAAATACGCTTTGTAATATTATTCGACAACTGACAATTTCTTATCATTCATGTTTTAGGTAATATATGGTTTTGTCTTAAAGCTACAGCACAAATCTCGGTCATTGTTTGTGTTGGAAGTTTAATGGTTGAACTTGGCGATTACAGTCGCAAGCTCTTCAGACAAAGGACTCCATTGTTTGTCGTTGGATGCAGTTTCGTGGGAACAGATAGAAAACAAATGCAGAGGTAATATTCTGATTATCTAATGCTGCTTAGTCTGCATTTAACCTAAAAGCCGAATCGGTACGGGTTAAGGGTTATTGTTACTGACGTCTCGGTGGGAAGTAAACAGTATGGCGGTCGCAGATACACGCAGAATAGAGCGGTCTCAACTCCGGCGATCGATAGCCCAATGTTTCCGCTTAATAGTCAATGGTCAAAAGACACGGCAAGTGTGCAATAAGACAGCATGCAAAAATAAGTAAGTAAGTAAAAGTCCAGCTTTTTCAATTGCGTCAGCTGTTTTATGAATCCAACTTCTGTTTCAATAATGATTATTTTTCATCAATCCAGCTCCAATTTAATCAGAAACATTTTAATCAATCCAGCTCCTATTTAATTAAGAAGATCCTTATCCATCCAGCTCTAATTTAATCAACAACATTTTCATCAATCCTGCTCCAATCTAAGCTATAATATTTTTATTAACCCAGCTTCTGTTTCTCGCCTGTTATTTTCGTCAGCCCAGCTTCTATTTCAAATTTAAGAATACCATCATCCAGCTTCCATTACTTAAGCGTTTTTTCATCAATCCGACTTCTATTTCAGATCTAGAAATACCTTCATCACTTACTTCACACAACATCACTGACTGAAGCGGGACCCCAATGTTTCGCGCGGAAACATTGAGCTATCGATCGCCGGAGTTGAGGCCGCTCTATTCTGCGTGTATCTGTGACCGCCATACTGTTTACTTCCTACCGAGACGTCAGTAACAATAACCAACGCACCTATTTTCAAGTGCACAAATCAAACCGAAAAATTTTTATGAATTTTTTATATATTAATTTTGTAAAAATCTCATTTCGAGCACTGCGATATTGCGTGAAACATCGCCTTATTTATACCGAATGGCGGACATTTCCCCCCCCTGGACGTTTCCCCCCCCCCGATTTCGACTAGGACATTTCCCCCCCCCGGACATTTCCCCCCCCTTAAGTCAATCCAGCTTCTATTTCAGGTCTAAAAATACCTTCATCCAGCTTCTATTTAACTTGCGTTTTTTCATCAATAAAGCGTCTATTTACGATAAAAAAATACCTTCATCCAGCTTCTATTTAACTTAGGTTTTTCCATCAATCCAGCTTCTATTTCAGATCAAAAAATACCTTCATCCAGCTTCTATTTAACTTGCATTTTTTCATCAATCCAGCTTCCATTTCAGATCAAAAAATACCTTCATCCAGCTTCTATTTAACTTGCATTTTTTCATCAATCCAGCTTCTATTTCAGATCAAAAAATACCTTCATCCAGCTTCTATTTAACTTGCATTTTTCATCAATCCAGCTTCTATTTCAGATCTAAAAATACCTTCATCCAGCTTCTATTTAACTTGCGTTTTTTCATCAATAAAGCGTCTATTTAAGATAAAAAAATACCTTCATCCAGCTTCTATTTAACTTGCGTTTTTTCATCAATCCAGCTTCTATTTCAGATAAAAAATACCTTCATCCAGCTTCTATTTAACTTGCATTTTTTCATCAATCCAGCTTCTATTTCACATGTAAAAGGTCTTCATCCAGCTTCCATTTCTCAAGCGCTTTTTCATATGTTGAAGACCATAAAAACAATGGTTCCGCATACGGGGGGGAAATGTCCTATGGTAGGGGGGGAAACGTCCGGGGGGGAAAATGTCCGGGGGGGAAATGTCCGGGGGGGGGGGGAAATGTCCAGGGGGGGAAATGTCCGTTTACCATTTATACCGGAAGTAGAAGCTCAGCATGGAAGTGTGCGCCGACGCCTTGAGATCTTGTAGCGCAAATAGATCATCATTATAATACATGTGACTTTAGCTGCTTTCAAAATAGTCAATAAGTTTGCCGCTAGAGCGGTTCTAGGGTTCTTGGTTTTATCCGACCACCAAAATTTATAAATTCGATGAAAAATATTTCCTGACGAAATAGAAGCAGGATTTATCGCGTGATGGTCGGTTAGGGCTCAGGTTAGGCGTCGTGAGGGTCGGTTTGGGTTAGTGCAGTCATTCTGCTGAAATTGAAGCTGGATGGATGAACAATAATTTTCAATAAAAAATTGATGAAAAATATTTGCTGACGAAATAGAAGCGGGATTTATCGAACAAATTATTGCCTAAACAGAAGCTGGATCGATTAAAGAATTCACGGCAAACTAAAAGTTGGATTTATTAAAGATAACAACGCTGCAACGTTAGTTCTTGGTGTCTTTGTAGTCGGATAAAAAAAAGTAGGCTACCCTGTTCTAGTGTTGCTTTTTTACTAACAACACAGTACACAATTTTTTCCCCCAAAAAAAGTTCTCCAGATTAAGGTTATTTTCCACCACTGTTCGTCCACTCAAAGCTTGATTACTGCAATTTCCTGTTCTTAAACCTTGAATTCACACAACTTAACCGCCTCTAACTCATAAAAAAATTCACTAGCTAGAGCCGTCACCAGAATACCCGGACATCGAAAATGGGAATAAGCTGGTGCGAGGCGCTTGGATTTTTAAATTACATTTACGATAAGTCATGGCAAAATTTTAAATGGTGTCACGACAACTGGTCTACAGACAACTGGTCCAGCGCTTGTGAAATGGAAGCTGGATGAAAGTTTTTTAGATCTGAAATAGAAGCTGGATTGATGAAAAAAGGTTAAGTAATGGAAGCTAGATGAGGGCATTTTATATCTGAAATAGAATCTGGATTGACGAAAATAACGAGCGAGAAATAGAAGATATTTTTAGATCTGAACTAGAAGCTGGATGCATGTTGAAATATATCAATGAAAATCATCAATCCAGCTTCAATTTAAGCTAGAAAGCCATTTTACTTTTTTGATAAATCCAGCTTCTATTTAATCAATACGCTTTTCACACGGGTTGCTGATCGTCCCTGCCAATTGAGGCCATGCCCTCACAACTTTGTATTGCCAACCAAAGATGACAGACGTTACATCTCTCGGGTTTTGTATAGAAAGGCGCCATACATTATAAAGTAGGGTTAGCGCATTTTCAGTATTTAAGGAAATCACTTATTATATCAAGCAAAATATCTACTCAAAATGCCTACCTAAAGCAGTTTTCGATGGGTTTTCAATATGAATTGTGTGATGTGTCGTTGCTATAAACTTTACGGTATAAAAAATTGGCGCTACAAAATTTTCTGGGTAAATTATTTATAAGATTGCTGTACAAAATCTCAAGGCATCGGCGCATACTCTGCTATTCTTGATATACATCAACGACTTTCCCAATATATCCTCAATCTTGCACTTTGTACTGTTTGCTGATGACTCCATGCAATATCTTCGTCTCACACAAATCCTATGAAGAATTATTCCGAATCCGTAATGAAGAACTTGTACTAGTGTCTGATTGGTTCAAGGCAAGCAAACTATCTCTTAACTTGACAAAAACCATCTACATTCTCTTCGCTCTCATAGGAAATCAACTCCACAACTGAGGGGAAAAGTCCATTATAGACAATATCGATATTCCTCAGGTCAAATCTGCAAAATTACTTGGAGTCTATGTTGACCAACATTTAACCTGGAATGTACACATCGAACACATTGCACTAAAACTGGCTAAAAACATAGGAACACTCACCCGAATATCTTACTGCCTAGAAACATTCGGCTCACCTTGTACTTCTCTATGATATATCCGTACATATCGTATTGCTAAGACAGATTCAGACGGCAGCGAGAAAGAAGGTGCTACAGACGTGCATTTTCAGCACTCTGCTATATGGGTGCGAGGCCTGGGTGATAACGAAATACATCGAACAAAGACTTATAAGAGAGGAAGGCGGCATAGGGAGTGGCTCGACTACGTATCCGATTGTGGCAAAGCCTCACTTCAGGAGCTGAGCAGAGCGGCGCTGGATAGGAGAAAATGGAAGGACATGGTGAAGAAGGCATCGGACAGCTACGGGCGCTGAGCCCAAGGTTGTTGTTGATGGTGGTGGTGGTGATGATGATGATGATGATGATGATGATGATGATGATGATGATGATGATGATGATGATGATGATGATCATGATGATGATCATGATGATGATCATGATGATGATGATCATGATGATCATCATGATGATCATGATGATCATGATAATAATAATAATGACGACAATTTCTACGGCGCCGTAACGCGGCCATGCTGCATGCTACAAGGGCGCCTTGACAACGACAAACACACATTCAGAGACAAGCGATTGACGAACTCTATAGGGCAGCGGTTCTCAACCTTTTTAGTGCGGCGACCCCTTGGCAACATTTCGAAAGTTATGACGACCCCTAACAGTAAAATTGATTGAATCCCCCCCCTTCACTGCAGTTTGCTACTCTTGTCCATTGCTATGCATTTTCACCCTTATAGCTCGAAAACTGGTTTTGACAATTGATGCTTCCTGGCTCTTGCGATTCTGAGAGCTAATCCTTACCCATTCGGTAATTTGAAGTCGATATGTCACAAGTTTATTCGGCTTGTGAAACCTAACAACTATTAAACAATTGGCTACTCTAAAATTTGGTCAGTAGTTCTTCATTTCTTAACACTCACTTCACCGCTGCTGATTCGTTTTGGTTGGCAACCAATTTGATGAACCTAGGCCACAGGCCTACATACATGTGTTCTTTATCAATGCGCCAAACATGGAGAGGGGTTTGGGAGGGAATGTGTCTCTCCAAATTGTCAAAATATTTTTGGATTTCCACACACTGCAATGGTAGCATTTGGGGCTGTATAATTTCAACGAAGTTGCTTATCATTTCAGTGTTGATAGTCGTGGTGTAGGCCTAAAACTTAAAAAGGGTCCCATCCCCTTGTTTGCTATTTTTCAACTAAGAGTTTAGCTGTCATCCTAATAAAATTGCTCAGTTTTTCAATGCTGATAGTCATGGTATAGCCTAAGACTTCAGAGTTTCGTTCCCATTGTTTCAAATTTTGGATTTGCACACTGTAACTATAACAGCTTAAGCTGCTATCTTAGCAAAATAACTCATGATTTCAGTGCTCACAGACGTGGTTTATAAGACTAAAAAAATGTCCCCTCCCCATTGTTTAAATTCTTTGAATTTCCACACTGTAGGCCTAATGGCTGCAGTTTAAACTGTCATCTCAATTAAATTGCTCATTTTCAATTCTGGTAGTCATGGTTTAAGACTTCAGAGTGTCGGCCCAATAATATTGTTTAAAAGTTTTTTTGGATTTGGACACTGTCACTGTAAAATTTTAAGCTTTCATCTTAGCAAAATTACTCATGATTTCAGTGCTCACAGAGGTGGTTCAAGATTGCACCAGCCTTGTTTCTTAGAAGATGGTCAAAGTGGACTTTACATTTAAAAACTAAGATGGCAAATTTTTTATTAGCTGTCACAATCTAATGAATGAATCATATAAAAATTATAAGAAAAGTTTATTTTAAATTGCTGTAGTGTATTAACTAGAGCTGAAATTACTATTGCATATTTTACAAATTTCTGAAGGTCCAGGCGACCCCTGGCAAATCGTCAGGCGACCCCCGTGGGGGTCGCGACCCACAGGTTGAGAACCGCTGCTATAGGGGCAGCCACATGCGGCGCCAAGAGAACGACACCTGTCCCACCACCATCACCACCCCACAACCACCACACACATATACCCATAACGCGCATGCCTCTCCATAGGCAGATAAAATACAGTGCCTCTCCATAGGCAGAAATGATCCAGTGCCTCTCCATAGGCAGAAATAATCCAGATGATGATGATGATGATGATGATGATGATGATGATGATGATGATGATGATGATGATGATGATCAACGTAAACTGTAGTTTACCAGGTAGCGATATATTGACATGATTGAGAAATGAATTACTGATTAATGTTTGTTATTAATTCATTGACAACCTATTCGTTCGTATGAGAATAGAAATAATTCTGAACTTAATGAAGCAGAAATTAGCATTCCATATTGAACGGTGATAAAAATGTATTTTATATCTTGAAACACAGTTTCGTACTAAGATGTTCATGTTCTTCTTCTTCTTAATAGGTGCCGCCAGTTCTTTTTGCAAACTGTGCATGAAGATGAACAGCTGTATGTTAGAACTTCTCAGTGTGGTCATTTGAATAGACCTACAATCATTGATCTGCATCAAAGACAACGTTGGAGTGGACATATTTACCATCAGATTTTAAACCATTAATTCTTTCTTTCTCAGTAAACATTGCAACTGAAAAGCTTTAGGGTGTGCTATTCTACATTAATTTATGGCTTCAATACTTCATCCGAAAGAATTCATGTTTCGTGTGAGGGCAATTGTTTACTTTGTTGCACAAGAGTTTATAAATGAGAAATGAAACTTGAGAAAGGTTGCACTTTAATGCACCGAACCAGAAATAATCTGCAACTTGCATTATTTGTTTTCAAATGGATACTATTTATGCCACAAAGATGCAAATTGTGTTACGAACCAGTTGCATATTCTAGTAATTTTATTGAAGGACAAAAAAATCCATTTATGTGAAAAGCTGTATTTGCATTAGTTATCGTACTTGAGAAATTGTATACTCATTGTGAAAGTCTGACAGCTGCATTTAGAAAACTTAATAGAGAGCTGCCTTTCCAAATGTCAGTTGTGTGGGAAAAACAGCTCTGAATTGCGTCGGTTGACTCTAAATATGGAAACCCATGCTAGAGAGAAAGCATACAAATGTCAGATATCTCCGAAGTCATTTAATGAATGTCGTAGTCAAAAAAGGCACATGAAAATCCACACTGGTGAGAAACCATACCAATGCCCGTTATGTCAGATGCCATTTACGGAAGGTGGTAATCTGAAAAGCCACATGAAAATCCACGCTGCGGAGAAGTCATACCAATGTCAAGAATGTCAGAAATCATTTTTCCGAGATGCTGATCTGAAAAGGCACATGGGAACCCATACTATGGAGAGACCATACAACTGTCAGTTGTGTCAGAAATCATTTACTCAAAGCAGTGTTCTGAAGTCACACATGAGAACCCATACTGGGGAGAAACCATACAAATGTCTGTTATGTCAGAAATAATTTGCAGAGTGTGGTAATTTGAAATCACACATGAGAACACATACCAGAGAGAAACCATACAAATGTCAGTTGTGTCAGAAATCATTTACTCAAAGCAGTGTTCTGAAGTCACACATCAGAACCCATACTGGGGAGAAACCATACAAATGTCAGTTATGTCAGAATTCATTTAATCGCTTTGGTGTTCTGAAAGTACACATGAGAACCCATACTGGAGAGAAACCGTTCCATTGCGAGCTATGTCAGAAATCATTTAGTCAGTCGGTTTGTTTGAAACTACACATGAGAACCCATACTGGAGAGAAACCGTTCCATTGCGAGCTATGTCAGAAATCATTTATTCAGTCTGTTTATTTGAAACTACACATGAGAACCCATACTGGGGAGAAGTCCGAGAAACGATACAAATGTGAGTTATGTCAGAAATCATTTACTCATAGGAGTGCTCTGAAGACACACGTGAGAACCCATACTAGAGAGAAACCGTTCCAGTGCCAGGTATGTCAGAAATCATTTACTCAAAGTGGTAATCTTAAAGTGCACATGAGAACCCATACTGGCAAGAAACCATACAAATGTCAGTTATGTAAGAAATTATTTGCTCAGGCTAGTTCTCTGAAAGTACACAATAGATCCCATACAAGCGAAAAACCATACAAATGCCAGTTGTGTCAGAAATCATTTACGGAAGGTTGTAATCTGAAAAGACATATGAAGACCCATACTGGTCAGAAACCATACAAATGTAAGTTGTGTCCGAAATCATTTGCTGAAGGTTGTATTCTGAAAAGACACACGAGGAGCCATCCTGGAGAGAAACCACACAGGGGCCAGTTAAGTCAGAAGTCATTTAAGTTAGGCAGTGATCTAACTTGTCATACGGACACCCTTACTAGAGAAAGACCATACATTTGTGAAGTTGGTGATAAAGGAATCGGATCACTTAAAGATCTAAATCAACACAGAACTCACACAGATGAGATGCAACAAATGTGCAGTAAACTTTATTGTAATGGCAGTTCTTCAACTAAACAGCATAAATGCCATGAGTTAATACAGTGAAAGGATGATAAATTGGAAAATGAATCAAATGCTTATCTCTCTGTTCCATTCATTCGGTGCAGTGCTGATGATATTGATAAACCATTTGAATGCATAAAAAGGAAATTGCCTCATAACTGCAATGAAATGACAATAGCTCTACCAAAAAGTCGTCATCGAGAATGTGATTTCATTGACAACATCGAATCACCTGAGGATGTAAAACCGTTTGTGGAAAATTCGTTTGGATGTGGTATATGCGATGAAATGTTTGAAATTGAGAAGGAATTTCTGGAGCATTGTACTAGCCACCGCTTTTCTCCAGTTGACGAATTATTTGCTAATCTTTGCTGATTTGTGATTAAAAATAAATATATGTAGTTGAAGACTGAGGAAAGACTGAAACACTTAGTCGTGATATAAATTAGTTGTGGATTCACTGTGACGAGATACAAGCATAATTTTTTGCGGTTGTGTCTGTGTGTTTGGCTGACCTGTTTGGGCGAATAGGTGTTTACTGTAATTCAGTGTTAGGTCTTTGTGTGGCAATGAGCACATTAAAATGAACAAAAGGAGTCTCTTTAATACCTAAAAGGCTCCATTGTTGTGAATAGATGTCATAAAATCACATGGACTTATTATTATTTGCAACTGACCTCGAAATTCTGCCTACCCGGACGTGGCCGCACTATCATCTTGGCCCCACATCAGGGTATGGCGGGAAACAAACAGTAGGCCTACATCAAATACTGACGTGTCGTATGTGCCACTCAACGGTCGGCCATACTTGTGTACATCTATTGTCAAAGTAGGCTACAAGATGAAATTGTCAGTTGATGGAATAAGGTTATCGTCATATTGACCCATCCATAGACCTGTACCTTAACAGTTGTAAACACCATTCAAACTGATGCGGCCCGTTTATTTATTAGCGTCCAAATAAAATAATTTGTAATAGTCAATTTTTACATATATTTTACTTAATTCATTGAGATGCTGCGGGCCATTTTTGTAGGCCAGGCGGGCCACTTTTGTCCGCGGGCCACGGGTTGGGAATCGCTGTTCTAGAAGAATGGAAACAAGTGCAAGTTAACCGTTTAAAAACAATGAAGTTACTACAGTTATCATCAGTGGTACACCGTATGCGCCGTGCACATGGTCGGTTACGCGTCGTGAGGAACGGTTAGGTCAGGCTACCCTCCGCAAAGGTCGGCTATAGTCAGATTAGGCGTCACGGGGTCGGCTAGGGTTAGGTTTAGAGTTAGAATCATCATTCAGTCGCCGATATTATAGTTTGCCAATTATTCGGCGAAATTTCAGTGTCGGGGATAATAATATAATAATATTTTTATAATATTTTTAGATATTATCTATGCAGCTCTACATTGGGTATCCAAGGACGTCGTCAGCTACGCTCTGCTGATAGGGGAGTCCTCTTAGTTCCTTTTGCTCGTACTACTACCATGAAGGATCGAGCCTTTTCTGTGGTTGTACCAGTGATCTGGAATGGCCTTCCTTTTGAGCTACGCCTACACCCTGGGACTCTACCAGGATCGTTCCTTACTAAACTTAAAACTGTTCTTTTTGTGCGCGCTGGAGTTGGGAGCACTTCTGAGTAGTTTTTCTTGAAGGAGCGCTATATAAATGTCCGAATGAATGAATGACGACACTAACCCTGACCGACCCTTAGATGCTTAACCTGATCCTAATAGACCCTCACGCATAGGCGCAACCACCCTATGGGACCCACGGGACGCGTCCACCCCAGTGGCGGCGCTAGGGGGGCTAAGCCCCCCCTAAAAAAGACCATCCATTTTTCCCCATGTAAAAATAAAATTTTTGGACGATTTACCCCCTTTATCCCCCAAAACTGAAATACTGGCGCCGCCACTGGTCCCCCAACTTGTGAGTGGTACCCTAACTTTATTATTATGGTCCCCCAACTTTTTGGACGTGATTCATTATGGTCCCCCAACTTTTAGGACGTGATTGCACCTATGCCCTCACGAAGCCTAACCAGTGCCTAAAGTGTGGAAAAATAAGTGCCTGGACGCCCCTTACCTCTCCAAAATAAGTGCCTGGACGCCCCTTAGGGGAGAGCGGGGCAAGACGCCCATGCGGGGTCAGATGCCCATCCCCCGTATTTTCACAGTTTAGCGTTCCAAGCAAGTTCTAAGCAAGTATACTATTTCCTGACACAGCCTCATGCATATTAATATCAGTAATTGCGATATTAAAGCTGTTTATCAGTCGTTATAACTAAAAGTCTGTTTTTAGGGTCTGCCATGTAAGAAACTCCTAACAGTTCTAAACAAAACTCAGATTGGTAGAATCGTTTTTCAATAAAGTCATTAGTCTGGTTTGCTTAATAATCAATTGCGAACTTTATGCTATGATTAATTTTCGGTTTACACGTAGACGATAATTTATAATCATTTTGTATTGCAACATCCCGTTCGGGGGCAAAACGCCCTGGGCATCTTGCCCCATCTGGGCAACTTGCCCCCGTAATAGCATTGTAGGCTACTTAGTTAAAAAATTAGAAGGTCCGTATAGGTTTATAGTAGTCATGTTGTAGAGTATTATCAGCCTATTTAAGTTGTTATTCTATTAGAGATTGTTAGATAGGCAATGGTAGGCCAATAAAAATGAGAAACCTATCGTGGAATATATGGGTTGGAATAACTGACACTATGGCACTTGGAAAAGTTAGAAATGGAGAGCTAAGCAACCGGAAGGCGCAATTACTTCATAGCATCCACAGAAAAACACTTACTAGACATGTATATAATCTTGTTGTAAAGTCAGGACATCCTGGGCGTTAGTTGCAGAACTTTGCTAATGGCATGAGCAGGTTTAACCATGTATATATGTATGTATGCATGTATGTTTGTTTGTTTGTTTGTTTGTATGTGCACTTGTTATAGCGCCCCTTCAAGCTGTCTTTCCTACTCAGAGGCGCTCCCGACTGCAGAGCGGACACTGCATCGGAGTTTCACGCCGAAGCGCTGAGCAATTGCGAGTGAAGGACTTGCCCAAGGTCCTTACGCAGCGACTTGAGGTGGATTCGAACCTCGAACCTTCCGGCTTCAAGGCAACGACGCCACCACTACACCACCGCGCCTGTATGCATGTATGTATGCTTGTATGTATGTATGTATGTATGTATGTATGTATGTATGTATGTATGAATGTATCTGCATGCATGTGTGAATGTATGTATTGTATATGCCTGTATGTATGTCTGTATGTATGTATATATGTATGAATGCATGTATTGCATATATGTATGTATTCATGCTTATGTGTGTGTATGTATGCAAGTATGTATTTGGGTATGCTATGCATGTATGTATGTATGTATGTATGTATGTATGTTTCCATGTGTATGTATGTTTGAATGTATGTATTGCATATATGTGTATGTATTCATGCCTACATGTGTGTGTAATTGTGTATGTATGCATGTATGTATGCATTTACGTATGCTATGTATGCATTTGTCTGTATGTATATTTGCATGTATGTATGTTTGTATGTATGTATGTATGTATGTATGTATGTATGTATGTATGTATGTATGTATGTATGTATGTATGTATGTATGTATGTTTGTATGTATGTATGTATGTATGTATGTATGTATGTATGTATGTATGTATGTGTGTATTTATATATGCATATATGAATGAATGTATGTATGTATGCATGTATGCTTGTATATACGTACATACGTACATAAATACATATATACATACATATATACATGCATACATAAATATACTGTATATGTATCATGTATGTATGCATGCATACATGTATGTATATGATATACATACATACATACACACATACATACATACATTCATACATACATATATACATATGTTGTGAACAATAAAACCTTGCAATTTCATTTGATATACATGTGTTTTTGTCATTGGGGCAAAAGGCCCACCGATGGGCATCTTGCCCCATGCATGGGGCAAGATGCCCATTTTAAGGTCATGCATTTTTTGTGTCTAAATATTCATAAATGAAAAGATATTATATTGTCGCTTGGTGATTATAATTAGGAGTCATACAGTATTTGTCACACCCATTTATTTTCAATTCATTCAATTTTTCATGCCTGAAAATTCAAATATTCGTTAGCATGGGCGTCTTGCCCCGCTCTCCCCTACCTCTCCAAAATAAGTGCCTGGACGCCCCTTACCTCTCCAGTCTGTGCTCGCCAAGAAGTGGCTGGACGGCGTTCAGATTTTAAAACAAGTGCATGGACGCCGTCCATGACCGTCCAGGCACACTTTAAGCCCTGAGCCTAACTGACCCTAACCGGCAAACAAGTCCCCTACGTCAATTACTTCTCATCGCATGACATTCAGTGGCTTTATATTTTAAAATCATACTTTCAAAACTCGTGGTTTGTCGATTTCAGTTTGAATTAAGGAAATATAAAAAAACTATTATTTTGTCTATCCAGCGTGTTTTTCAACGTATTTTTTGCCAGAACTAAATTTTGGTGGTCGGATAAAAAAAGCCTACTGGATCGTTGGTCCTCACTAGAACCGTCGATCATTGAGTAGGCCTTCTGTTGATCCTAATGTTTTTCAGGCCATGGTCTTCTCAACTGGACATAGTTCTAATGTACATCGGAATCAAATTAAATAAACTTCTTGAAATCTACTTCACGGACTTCCAGCATTATGAAATTAACTCAAAATAATATCCATTAACCTATCCCGTATTCATCCGCTATGTGTTGGCCTAGGCCTACTAACTGCGGTATATTTCATTTTATTGTAGGCCTACCTGTCTGTAAACCAAAACGCGGTTGGCAATAATTGGTGAGGTAATGAATATTCTTATCTTATTTAGTGCTCTGTTAAAGGCCCATAAGTAATAGTTAGAAAAATTAGGGTCTACTGTGTATTTCCCATCATGTCCACCCTCTTTCCGCCAAGTGTGTGGGCGATCACCGAGAGTTAATATGCTACATCCATTAATTTGTAATCGCGGCTTGCAAATAAAATCATGTGTTAGGGTGTCATGCCCTCCACATCTCTAAAGTTACAATGCTTCACGACGCCTATAATTATATGCATGACATTGTGCTATCTTCTAGTCCCTGCTTTGGCCAATTTGTGGATATAGAATCACTGATATTCACCAGATGGCAAAACCATACTTTTAAAAGCCAGTTTCCATTACATATGAACATTTACCTAGTACAGCGGTTCTCAACCTGTGGGTCGCGATCCCCACGGGGTCGCCTGACGATTTGCCAGGGGTCGCCTGGACCTTCAGAAATTTGTAAAATATGCAATAGTAATTTCAGCTCTAGTTAATACACTACAGCAATTTAAAATAAACTTTTCTTATAATTTTTATATGATTCATTCATTAGATTGTGACAGCTAATAAAAAATTTGCCATCTTAGTTTTTAAATGTAAAGTCCACTTTGACCATCTTCTAAGAAACAAGGCTGGTGCAATCTTGAACCACCTCTGTGAGCACTGAAATCATGGGTAATTTTGCTAAGATGAAAGCTTTAAATTTTACAGTGACAGTGTCCAAATCCAAAAAACTTTTAAACAATATTATTGGGCCGACACTCTGAAGTCTTAAACCATGACTACCAGAATTGAAAATGAGCAATTTAATTGAGATGACAGTTTAAACTGCAGCCATTAGGCCTACAGTGTGGAAATTCAAAGAATTTAAACAATGGGGAGGGGACATTTTTTTAGTCTTATAAACCACGTCTGTTAGCACTGAAATCATGAGTTATTTTGCTAAGATAGCAGCTTAAGCTGTTATAGTTACAGTGTGCAAATCCAAAATTTGAAACAATGGGAACGAAACTCTGAAGTCTTAGGCTATACCATGACTATCAGCATTGAAAAACTGAGCAATTTTATTAGGATGACAGCTAAACTCTTAGTTGAAAAATAGCAAACAAGGGGATGGGACCCTTTTTAAGTCTTAGGCCTACACCACGACTATCAACACTGAAATGATAAGCAACTTCGTTGAAATTATACAGCCCCAAATGCTACCATTGCAGTGTGTGGAAATCCAAAAATATTTTGACAATTTGGAGAGACACATTCCCTCCCAAACCCCTCTCCATGTTTGGCGCATTGATAAAGAACACATGTATGTAGGCCTGTGGCCTAGGTTCATCAAATTGGTTGCCAACCAAAACGAATCAGCAGCGGTGAAGTGAGTGTTAAGAAATGAAGAACTACTGACCAAATTTTAGAGTAGCCAATTGTTTAATAGTTGTTAGGTTTCACAAGCCGAATAAACTTGTGACATATCGACTTCAAATTACCGAATGGGTAAGGATTAGCTCTCAGAATCGCAAGAGCCAGGAAGCATCAATTGTCAAAACCAGTTTTCGAGCTATAAGGGTGAAAATGCATAGCAATGGACAAGAGTAGCAAACTGCAGTGAAGGGGGGGGATTCAATCAATTTTACTGTTAGGGGTCGTCATAACTTTCGAAATGTTGCCAAGGGGTCGCCGCACTAAAAAGGTTGAGAACCGCTGACCTAATAGGTTATCGCTCGCCATTTTGTACGAATGGACGGTTGTTAGATTTATGTTTAAATACGCAATTGGTCATTTCTTATCATTCATTTTATATTGTTTTGTCTTAAGGCTACAACACAAATTTCGGTCATTGTTGGTGTTTCAAATTTAATAGTTCTAGCTTAAAGTTGAGTTTGTGCTAGACGATTACAGTCGCAAGTTCTTCATACAATGAAGCCATCCATTGTTTGTCGTTGGATTCAGTTTCATGGTTACAGGTAAAATGCTGATTTCCTGCTGGGTCAGATGTAATATTCTGATTATCTAATGCTGATTTGTCGGTAAAACTGTATTTTAGCGTATTTTATTCAAGACAGGTTAGCTCAAAATAAATAGCGTATTTTATTATTTGGATGCGCTTTCGAACTTCCGCAGGTATTTTCATCAATCCAACTTCTACCTTGGAATGTATCATTCGTTAATCCAGCTTCTGTTGCAGCAAGAATTATTTTTTCATCAATCCAAATTCTATTTAAATAACAAGTCTTTCCCATCAATCAAGCTCTCATTTAATTAAGTATCGTTTCAGCAACCCGTTTCTATTTAAGGGAAATAATTTTCATCAATCCAACCTCTATTTCTCAAGCCGGTACTTGTTTTTTATACGACCACCAAAAATTTATAAATTCGATGAAAAATATTTCTTCACGAAATAGAAGCGGGATTTAGCGCGTGAGGGTCGGTTAGGGCTCAGGTTAGGCGTCGTGAGGGTCGGTTAGGGTTAGTTTTAGGGTTGGTGCAGTCATATTCTGCTGAAATTGAAGCTGGATTGATGAAAAATAAGTTTCAATGAAAAACGGATGAAAATATTTGCTGACGAAATAGAAACGGGATTTATCGAACAAATTAGGACTGTAAACAGAAGCTGGATCGATTAAAAGGATTCTCGGCAAACTAGAAGTTGGATTTATGAAAGATAACAACGCTGCAACGTTAGTTCTTGGTGTCTTGGTGGTCGTATAAAAAACATGTACCCTCAAGCCTTCTTTTCATCAATTCCGTTTCCATTTCTCGAGCGTTATTTTTGTCCATCCAGCTGCTACGTCAGCCATTAGATACCTTAATCCACATTCCATTTCTCAAGTGTTTTTCATCAATTCAGCTTCTATTTCATCCATAAATTTTCATCAATCCAGCTTCCAATATCACTCAATTTTGTCTGTTTGTCACGTTATAACGATTTCATCAACGAAATGTGTAAATACATAGCTAAATAATAAAATACGCTAAAATACATGATATCGATTTTGAGATAATAAAATACGCTAAAATACAGTTTTACCGATTTGTCAGCATTTTGCCTACCACCAAAATCCGCGAATCGAATACTAAAATGCTGCTTGAAAGACGAGCAAGTAGTCATCAAGGACGATAAATCATATTGCCACAGGAAGGATGGCAGTTGGTGCCACTGACAATATAATCATACGTCCACTCAACGTAGCACATCATCAAGCAGAGAAGAGGGACATTGCTGATTAAACATTATGAAGTTAGCAACCCAGGATCTTGAAGGAAGATGTTATTCCTGCTGAATATTAGGCAGTCATTCCTACTCAGAGTATGACAGCAACTTACAGACAGTACACATGACGATTTTCCTGTTTTGGAGAATCCTCAGTTCAGAGATGACATATGCTACTCATGTTCAGCAGTAGTGCCAGAAGAACTTTGTTCCAGAGAAAAGGAAAAAAGAAACATAAAATCTAAAAATTGATTGGATCGAGTGTGATTTGTGACCACAATGATATCACAATAATATATGCTTTAGTGTTTCTACCGGAAAGTAAAAGTCGGTGATAATGTACATTATCTATATCAGTCAGTTGTAATAATATTCACTAAAGACCGTTACTTGAAACTTGGAACTTTTTATTTTATGTTCTTATAAATTATCAGATATGTAATTGATTGATGGACTGAATGGTACTGAATCGATGAAGTGTTTTCAATGTAAAGTTCAGTTTTAAATGGAAGCAATTTATTCGGCATGAACATAATTGGGATATGAAATATTGAAAATCTGCCTGCTATTAATACATTCACCACCCGTTCAATCTAGTGAAGATAGAAATCATTCTGATCTTAATGAAACAGATAATAAGCTTCATTTATAAACAGTGATGAAATAATGTGTATGTCTTAGTACAAGGTCTTACTAAGATATTCATGTCTCTCTCTTAATAGGTGCCGGAAATTCTTTTTGCAAGTGCGTGAAGATGTATGTGACAGTTTTCCAGCATGGTCGTTTTTCAGCATGTCTTCAATCATTGATCTGCATCAATGACAACATTAGAGTGGACAACTTTATCTACAGCTTCTAAAACATGAATTCTTTCTTTGTACATTAACATTGTAACTGAAGGAGAACACCATAGTGTGATAATCTACGCATATTTATGACTTCAACTTTTCATTCCAAACGATTATTGTTTCCTAGATGGGTAATTTTTAACTTAAAAAAAATACCAACGATTGGACTTGAATCTACCTATTCAGAAAGTATCTACAAATGTAGGCATTATTTCTTTTCATATGGATACTAATTTATGCTGAAGAAAGGCCAAAAAAATGCAAAGCATGCTGAGAATGTTTGTGTAACCTAGTACCGGTAATTTTTTTTATAACATATGGAAAACGGTTTTCATAAAAAACACAGCAGCATTGATATCTTGAGAAATCCTGCAATCTGTCAGCTACAGTGAGAGCAGCCTGTTATGCCAGTTGTGTTGGAAAACAATAATTGCTGAATTACATTGGTTGACCGTGGATATGGAAACACATACTGGAGAAAAAGAATACAAATGTCATTTATGTCGGAAATCATTTACAACATGTGCTTTTCTGAAAAGACACATGAGAACACACTCTAGGAAGAAACCATGCAAATGTCAGGTATGTCAGAAGTCGCTTTCTTGTGGTGATGAGCTGAAAGTACACATGAGAGCCCATACTGGTGAGAAAGCATACAAATGCGAATTATGTAAGGCATCATTTAGTCAAGGTGGTGGTCTGAAAGTACACTTGAGAACCCACACCGGGGAGAAACCATACAAATGTCAGATCTGTCAGAGGTCATTTACTCAAAGTTGCGATATGAAATCACACATGAGAACCCATACTGGAGAGAAACCCTACAAATGCAAGTTGTGTCAGAAATCATTTACTCAAGGAGGTTCTCTGAAAGTACACATGAGATACCATACTGGCAAGAAACCCCACAAATGTGAGTTTTGCCAGAAATTATTTGCTCAAAATGGTCATCTGAAACTACACATGAGAACCCATACTGGGGAGAAACCATACAAGTGTCAGTTATGTCAGAGATCATTTTCTATTGCTGGTAATCTGAAAGTACACATGAGAACCCATACTGGGAAGAAACAGTACAAATGTCAGTTATGTCACAAATCATTTACTCAATGTGGACATCTGAAAAGACACATGAGAACCCATACCGGGGAGAAACCATATAGATGTCAGTTATGTCACAAATCATTTACTCGAGGTGGATATCTGAAAAAACACATGAGAACTCATCCTGAAGATGAGATGCAACACATGTCCAGTAAACCTAATAGTGAGGGAAGTTCTTCAACTACCCAACTGAAACTCCTTGCAAGAATACAGTCACACGATGATAAACCAGAAAAGGAATCTAATGATAAACCACTTGAACGTCTGTCAAGAATTGTGTTTTATGAATGTAGTGAAATGACAAGTCCACTTCCAAAAAGTCGTATGGGTGAATGTGCTTTCATTAACAAAATCAAATCTTCTAAGGATTCAAAATTCATTGTGGAAAAATCGTTTGGATGCGGTTTATGCGACGAAATGTTTGAAATTGAGAAGAAATTTCTGGAGCATTGTTCTTGTCATCGATTTTCTCCACCTGACGAATTATTTCTGAACCTTTGCTAATTTGCAATCCTCAATAAATAAACGTAATTGACTATTTATGAATGACGGAGACACTTAATCGTGATTTTATGTAAATGAGTTGTGCTGCTCCTGTGCCAAAAGGGAATGGGCATTTAACCCCCCAGGACGACTCTATCCAGATTTAGCTTATGGCAAACACCGGGATAAAATCCCCTCTCCCATGTACATACAGCCTATTTATGTAGTTTATTGATGAAATGCGTTACATCAATCCAGCTTCTACTTCAATAGAAACAATTGCTGAATCAGTCCAGCTTCCATTTCGGCAAAAATCCATTCATCAGTTCAGCTTCAATTGAAATAGCAACAATTGTTTTTATCAATCCAACTTCCATTTTAATAAATTTTTTCATCAATCTAATTCCAAATTAAGCAAGAACATTTTCAAAAATCCGGCTCTAGTTAAATTTTAGGCAAGAATATTTTCATCAATCCACTTTCCAGTTGAGCAAAAGTGTTTTTCTTATCAATCCGATTTCTATTTAGCCAGAATTTTTTCATCATTCCTACTTGCTTACGACCAACAGATGTATTTTGAACTTAGGATCTCCTTACGGATTACGGAAGACTGCCACTGAAATACGCAATTTATGTTCTTCTTGGGGGTTTGTCCTACCCTTGGGGTGGTTTGTCCCGGAGGTTTGTCGGGAGGGAGATTGTCTAGGGTGGGTTAATGTCCTGCACCCATTGTGTTGGGTATTCACAAGGTACCCATTTTAAGTAGGCCTTCTAAATTGGCGACAAAGATGCCGAATTAAAATTAATGTGCATTCATTGTGACAAAGTAGGCTAACTCTTAAAGATTACTGGTTATCTGAATATAAATGTTAACTAGTGTTTGTGGACACTAAAATTTTTCAGTTCATAACTAGTGCAACTGTTTCAAAACTGGATTGCTGCTTTCTCCAATGTAGCCTACATAATAATTATGTAACTACACGAACCAGATGACGTTGTAGTTCGAAGTTGTTTCGTGTGCATCAATTGCCGAGTCTATAGTGGACTGTACTGTGCTACTCGTATTGTGTTTGCATTCTTATATAGTTTGTTGAAGCGTCTGTTTGCTATATAACGTATATAATGTGCAAATGTTTTATTATTCGTTATGAATGATGAATTAATACTGGACAATTCGAAGCGGAATGACGATTTTTCTTAAATCGAAATTGTATTGATGAAAATGGTGTTGCTTAAATATAAGCTGGATTTGCAGAACCAATTCTTGGTTTAATACAAGTTGTATTGGTTAAAATACTGCATGCTATATATACATCTTTTGAATTTTTGTCGACTCTTCTGAAAATATACAGACATGAGTAATTTCCACTTATCGTGAATGTGATAGGCCTAATTCAAAAGAATCAGTCATATTTTAGTTTAATTTGCAACCAAAGTACAATCCTACATGTCAGGACTAACACATCTTGCAAATTGGTTTTAAAAATGAGACCCTAGTGGAGGTCACTATCTAATTAGGTCACAATCAATATCAATCAAAATCATCTATTGATCCCACAATAAAACATAACATACAGAAAATAAGGTAACACAATTGATATTAAATTTTAACATAGTAATATATTCGGTAGAGACTTTTATATAGAGGTAACTCGACCCGGAACACCACGGACTATTCTCACGGACAACCCTTCTAACGCAACGCAGCGCTCGTGAATAAGCTGGTGCCCCGCGCTTGGCTTTCGAGTGGCGCTTTAGAAATTTTGAGTTTACGATTACGATTACGATAGAGAAGAGAGCTTGTAACACATATAGTATATTACAGATATGTGCTTGTAACGAGCATTTCGCGTTCAATCTGTTCGCCAGATGGCAGGAATTAACTAGTAATTTAAAATGACTCTTAAAATTGCGGTCAGTTTCTTTTATGCAAAATTAACGGTGCGCCATTTTGTAAAACATTTGAAAGTTAAGCGTCTGTTTGCACGAAATTTACTTCTCGTACGGTACTAAAGGTGATATGAATTGCATATTCATATTGAAAATTTAGGCTGCTAAGTGCCAACCGTCCAGGATTCGCCGGGAGAGTCCCGTAATCCGCCCTTTTGGTAATCTACCCTTTTAGCGTCGGTAATTATTCGCCATTGCATGGGTTTTAGCGTTGGCCGAACACACGTCGGTTTGAGGAAAATAATTATTGATAAATAGAAGTCGGATTGATGAAAATAATTTGTATGAAATAGAAGCGAGATTAATAAAAACAATCCTGCTGAAATTGAAGCAATAGCAATCCTGCAACTAGCGAATAATTACCGACGCTAAAAGGGTAGATTACCGCCCTTTTCTTCCTGTCCCCCGTATTGATACCACATTTTCCCGAAATTGGTGTAGGCTGGATACCCACTTCACCAGCTGGTCTTATTTTCACCACACTTAACTCGTCATGTTGATTTCAGGACGAAAATGTGCTTATGCTTTTCCGTTGTGGACTGAATAAATAAGGGTAATTGGGTAGTTTAGCGTCCCAAATTATTCAGGTTATTGCTGAGGATTGGAATTTCTCGTTAATTCAGCTTCTATTTTATCAAAACTGGAACCTTCATCCAGCTTCCATTTCTTTATCGTTCTTTTCATAAATCTAGCTTCTATTTTTTAGATCTATAAAAACATTAATCCAGCTTCCACTTCTTTATCGTGCTATTCGTGAATCCAGCTTCTATTTCAGATCGATGAAAACTTGTATCCAGCTTCTATTTCAACGGTACTTGTCGGTTAATTCACCTGCAGAATTTTCGTCTGTGTACCTTGTCGGTTAGTTCACCTGCGGAATCTGCCGTATTTTTATTCAATGTTTTTGTAGTGACGTAATGTAATGGTGAACGCGTGTTTATATCATTTCGGACGCCACGAATTTATAAAAACATGGTAGAGTTCTATAATGACTCGGTAGACACCAAGAACTAACGTTGCAGCGTTGCTATCTTTAATAAATCAAACTTCTAGTTTACCGAGAATCCTTTTAATCGATCCAGCTTCTCTTTAGGCAAGAATTTGTTCGATAAATCCCGCTTCTATTTCGTCAGCAAATATTTTTCATCCATTTTGCATTGAAAATTAGTGTTCATCAATCCAGCTTCAATTTCAGCAGAATGACTGCACTAACCCTAAAACTAACCCTAACCGACCCTCACGACGCCTAACCTGAGCCCTAACCGACCCTCACACGATAAATCCAGCTTCAATTTCGTCAGGAAATATTTTTCATCAAATTTATAAAAAAAAAGTTACTTGCTACCGAGTCATTATAGAATATAACCAAAAAAATACCTTAATCCAGCTTCCATTTCTCAAGTGTTTTATCATTAATCCGGCTTCCATTTAAGATACAATAGAAGTTGGATTCATGAAAATGTCCTTGCTTAAATTGGAACTGTATTGGTGAAAGTGTCTTTGCTTAAATTGGAACTGGATTGGTGAAAGTGTCCTTACTTAAATTGGAGCTGGATTGATGAAAACATTCTCGTTTAAACTGGATGATGAAAATGTTTTGCGTATATGGGAGCTGGATTGATGAAAATAACGGTTGGTTGAACAGAGGCTGGATTTATGAAAATATCGCTTAATAAATGGAAGCTGTATTAAGGTATTTTTATATGTTAAAAAGAAGCTGGATTAATGATAAAACGTTTGAAAAATGGAAGCTGGATTAAGATATTTTTATACCTTAAGTAGAAGCTGGACGAAAATATTTCTATATCTGAAATGGAAGCTGGATCAAGGTCAATGTTCCTAATTTGGACAGTTCCTTTCAATGGCAATGGTAAATGCGCACAGTGAATCTATTAAATTTGCGATGTAACCAACAGGTGAATTAATTTTTTGCGTGTAATGGGTTTCGGTGTCTGCAGGTGAATTAACCAACAAGTACCATTTCAACTACTATTACAGAACTTTGATCCAGCTTCCATCTTTGAAGCGTTCTTTTCATCATTTTAGCCATAAGAAATCCTCATCCAGTTTCCATATCTACGCGATAGTTACCTCGTTTGGGACTTCCTTGAGGTTTTCAAGCACACATTTTACGATTTCCTCAAATAAATAAGTGTTATTGTATATGTCTTTCAGTTATTATTGCAAATAAATGGTCAACTTAATTTGGGACGCTAAACTACCCAATTACCTAAATAAGCAATCTGCGTGGGTAAAATAGCACTTTAGCGTCGGAAATTATTTTCTATGCTTTCTAAAATATTCCATGGTTTACAGGTGTTTAGTATCAATGCCATGACATAAACCTCATTGCATTGTATTCTTCATAAGACGACGCCGCGCACAAACGTCCAGCTTCCATTTATGATCTAAAAATACCTTCATCTAGCTTCCATCTTTTAGGCGTTCTCTCGTCAATCAAATGTATTTTTAGATCAGAAATAGAAGCTGAATTGACGAGAAAATGCTTAAGTAATGGAAACTGGATGAAGGTTCCGTTATTGGTGAAATAGAAGCTGGACTGACGCGAAAAGGCTTGGGAAATGGAAGCTGGATGAATGCATTTTCAATTTCAGATCAAAAATGGAAGCTGGATTCATGAAAAGAACCATAAAGAAGTGGAAGTTGGATGAACGTATTTTTAGATCCGCAATGTTTGACACACTTTCAATAGCCTACTGCCGTTGTCGATACCGTATATAAATAATTTCCGACGCTAAAGTGCTATTTTACCTCTGCGGTAATGTAGGCCTATATGCCTGTAAAAATTGTATGCTATTTGCAGATATAGATTATAGACCTATGAGTTTCGCTGTTGCCTGGTTTCTCTAAAACAGACTTGTTGCTAGTCTTTTTTACAGTATTATTACATGTAAACTATTCTTAAATGGAAGAGAAGAGGTAGTGGGTAAGTACGGATTGGGTGCACGAAATGAGGCGGGGGAAAGAATGGTGGAGTTTTGTGATTCCAATGAGCTACGAATAATGAACACATGGTTCGAACAACCGAAAAGAAGACTTTAACTAACGAGTCGGTGCGTGAGGAGCTCGGAATAGAGAGGGAGGAGACACTGCAACAAACAGCCACCTGGCGGAAATTCAGCTACTTCGGCCACGTGATGAGATCAAACGGTTTGGAAAAGGAGATGATGACGGCATGCGGTGAAGGAAGGAGAAGACGCGGAAGACCAAGGAAGAGGTGGATGGATGAAGTTCAGAAAAAGTCTGGAATGAGCTTGGAACAGCTAAGAGAGGCGACAATGAACAGGAGACAATGGAGAGGATACATCATGACTGTCGCCAGAGCTCCAAGAGCTGACGGCACCAGGTGACCAGATGAAACTATTCTTGTATACATGAATCATGTTAAAAACACAGAATCTAATAATGTTTATGTGTCGTAAGTATACGTTTTGTGGAATCGACGGGTAATTATGTAAAAAGCATAATTTCGAGGTTCATTCATATAATTTTAAACCTTAATATACCATTTTGTACAGAAATGAGTGGTGAATCCATTGGTATATTACAAGTTATGATATATAGAGCAAACCAAACCTAAAATCCAGAGGTGACCACCCTCTCATAGTTCGTGTTGGTAGCCTGAGGGTTAAAGATCTCCTAATACAATATAATTCTCAAGATTCCTTATGAACTTAGATTCTGACTTCAGATCGTTACCGACTCGCATGCTATCGCATCTGCTGCATCTATGTACAATTTAAATGTAGTTTCCCGTAGCACCACTAGCCCCTCCTGTCTTCTCTGTTTCTTCCAATCTCCGAATCTTACATTTGTACATTTTTTATTGTTCCCTTGGAACCAATGACGTTAACTTCCAGAAACGCTGTTTCTATTCTTGTTCATATTATCATAAAGTCACTCGTCCTCTCTGTATTGCTCACTCCTTTTTGCCACTTATCTACAGCATCAAAAGCGGTTCTGTCACTGCTTCGTAAAAAAGTAACATTGTAAAGTGGAGTCGGAATAAATAAGCTATCTGCTTACACTATCTTATACTGAATTATTCTGAATATTATATTTACAACTAATGATTGTAACGGCGTCTTAGACAAGAGAGCAATCGCTATATTTTGTCATTTTCTACAGGTGCCACAACTGTTAACTGTGAATCAACTTTGATCAGACTAATTAACATTCCAGACCATATTATGATCAGTATTTGTAAAGTCATAAGGATGTATGCATAGAAGTTAATTATCACATCTTGAAGACCACAACTGCATGGCACAGACTGCATCTACATTGAACATGTCAGAAAGCAATTATATCGGTCAATACAATGAACTCAGTTTTAAAACTGACACTGAAGACATTTCACAGATATATCAGTTTTGTCAGAACTCAGCCGCACAAGTTGGTAATCTGATGAATAACATATGGATATATGATGGAGAGAAGCCACAAAAATGCCACTTATGTCTGAAATCGTTTACACAAGCTACTGATCTCGAGGAACACATGAGAATTCATACCGGTGAAAAACCACAAAATTACAGATGTCAGTCAAGCGATGAACCATTTCCGTTAGTTTTTGACCTGAATGTCAACAGGAGAAAGAACACAGAAGAAAAATCATACAAATGTCAGCTATGCCATAAATCATTTTCTCACACTAGTAGCCTCAAGCAACACATGAGAATCCACTCAAAAGTAAGGCCATACAAATGTCAGCTATGTCAGAAATCATTTTTACACGCTTGTATTCTCAAGGATCATGTGAAAACCCATTCCGGAGAAAAGCCATACAAATGTCAGCTATGTCAGAAATCATTTGCTCAGACTAGTAGTGTCAAGCAACACATGAGAACCCACTCAGGAGTAAAGCCATACAAACAGATAAGGCCAAAAAAAATAATGCTGTGTTTCCGGTAACACAGCTAAAAAAAATTGGGTAGGTAGGTCGAAAAATATTTTTATTTTGTAAAATATTTTTATACAGTGATTATCCGAAAAATTATACCCCACTACTCTTTTTTGCGTTAAAGGTACACACTGCAGCAAAGTACGTGTTTTAAGCAAGTACAAACTGCCTATTTCCTCGACTGTCTGCACCTAAAATTGCTCTAGAAAACAATTCTATTAATTTCATTTTGTTGACATCTTTTCTGGTAAGATAAAGTGGGAAGGGAAGGGGAAGATGAGTGCGAACAGAACATCACTGCTAGGGGTTGTTCCAGACTGGCCGAGACAGTGACTAATTACACCTAGAGGTTGCTAGATTTATTTTCCCTAGTCACCATTAGAGGTGGCTCAAGTGAGAATGATAAGGCTAGAGGTTTCTCAAGACTGGCAACCAGGAAGTAGTTAGGCAGGCGTGAAACTCTAAGGCACTGTCACTGCAAATAAAAAAGTTTACACAAAATTTTCCGAATCGCGGCAATAAAAGTCAGTTGGTTGAGTTACCGGAACACAAAATTTTTTGGCCTAAGATCCAACTCTATACGGAAGACAATGTCACCGTATTATGTCAATAAAAAAAAATAAAAAAATTCTGAAAAAAAAAAATTAATTTTTTTTTAAATAAAAAAAATATTTTACAAAATTATTTGAGTCGCGGCAATAAAAGAGGGTCGGTCGGGTTACCGGAAACACAACATTATTTTTTTTTGGCCTAAGAAATGGACAAGTGACAAATAGAAGGAGCACGTGATGCTTGAGGTGCGGAGATCCAAGCTTTCAGGTGGACACGTACTGCGAACACACATACGATTATCATATTATCCTTCTTAACTTTGAACGACAACTGGATCAGATTGAGTGATCTAAAGGTTCTGCCTATGGAGAGTCACTTGGTTATATCTGCCTATGGAAAGGCTCTGTATGGATTTTATCTGCCTATGGAGAGGCACTGGATTATATCTGCCTATGGAGAGGCACTGGATTATTTCTGCCCATGGAGAGGCACTGGATTATTTCTGCCTATGGAGAGGCACTGGATTATATCTGCCTATGGAGAGGCACTGGATTATTTCTGCCTATAGAGAGGCACTGGATTATTTCTGCCTATGGAGAGGCACTGGATTATATCTGCCTATGGAGAGGCACTGGATTATATCTGCCTATGGAGAGGCACTGGATTAAATCTGCCTATGGAGAGGCACTGGATTATTTCTGCCTATGGAGAGGCACTGGATTATATCTGCCTATAAGTAAGTAAGTAAGTAAGTATTTTCTTTATTACTCCACTTGCAAACGCACAATGGGACACAGAACATCATAAAATGATGGAGAGGCATGCGCGTTATGGGTGTATGTGTGTGTGGTGGTTGTGTGGTGGTGGTGGTGGTGGGATAGGTGTCTATCTCTTGGCGCCGCATGTGGCTGCCTCTATAGAGTTCATCAATCGCTTGTCTCTGAATGTGTGTTTGTCGTTGTCAAGGCGCCCTTGTAGCAGCATGGCCGCGTTACGGCGCCATAGAAATTGTCGTCATTATTAAATGTCAGCTATGTCAGAGATCATTTTTAAAAGCTGCTAGTCTGAAGGAACATGTGAAAATCCATTCCGGAGAAAAGCCATACAAATGTGAGCTATGTCAGAAATCATTTGCACGACATAGTAGTCTCAAGGAACACGTGAGAACCCATACAGGAGAAAAGCCAAACACATGCCAGCTATGTCAAAAATCATTTGCACAACTTAGTAGTCTCAGGCAACACAGAAGAACCCACTGCGGAGAAAAGCCATACAAATGTCAGCTATGTCAGAAATCATTTTCAAATGTTAGTAGTCTCAATAAACATGTAAAAACCCACACAAGAGAAAAGCCATACAAATGTCAGCTATGTCATAAATCATTTGCACAATTTAGCTACCTGAAGCAACACGTGAGAGCCCACTCGGGAGAAAAGCCATACACATGTCAGGTTTGTCAGAAATCATTTTCACACGCTTGTAGTCTCAGGCAACACTTGAGAATCCATACAGGAGAAAAGCCATACAAATGTGAGCTATGTCAGAAATCGTTTGCACAATTTAGTAGTGTCAAGAAGCATGTAAGAACCCACTCGGGAGAAAAGCCGTACAGATGTCAGCTATGTCAGAAATCATTTGCACGCGCTAGTAGTCTAAAGAAACACGTAACAATTCATACAGGAGAAAAGCCATGCAAATGTCAGCTATGTCAGAAATCATTTGCACAACTTAGTAGTCTAAAGAAACACGTAACAATTCATACAGGAGAAAAGCCATGCAAATGTCAGCTATGTCAGAAATCATTTGCAAATGCCAGAAATCTGAAGCGTCACATGAGAACCCATACTGGTGAAATGCAAGAAAAATGCAACTTCTGTTTCGAATCATTTGTACGATTTACTGATATGAAGTATCACATGAGGATACATTCTGAAGAAAAGACAAAGTCATGTGATAAAGAAATTTCACATTCTAGTGGTCTTAGAAATAAATTGAAAACTCATACTTGGATTAACCCACCTGTAGTTGGAGTTGGTCATGAATTATTTGTTGAACCTGATAATCTTAAGAGAAATAAGAAAGCCAATGGCAACGCAAATATATGGAGGACACGTTTTGCTGAGAGCAACACTCAAACGAAACAGAGTTGTTTCCTTTCTGAAACAAAGTCACAAGATCTTGACCTGAATAGAAACCATAATTTCAATTATTCTGATGAAAGCAGATCGAGTGTTAATGACGAATTGAGAGCATTAGGTAGTGCAAGTGTTAAGGAAGAAACTGAAAGTTTCACAAATAAATTAGTTAATGGTAGTAATGAAATTCCAGATCTTTCAAAGACACTTGACGTTGGAGCTTGTTTAATGATTATGACCAGAACGAAATCAATTGAAGATTTGAAACATTTTATTGCAGAACCTTTTGGATGTGGCATATGTGATGAATTGTTTGCAATAGAAAAGGAATTTCTAGAGCATTGCTTTAGCCATGGTTTTGCACTAGAAAATGATTTCTTGTTGACCTATGATGAAAGTCTATTTTCTGTTTAAGTTTAAAAGATTCCTGAAAGATGGATTAATATAGTGCTGTCTTGTACTAGACTGCTTCAGATTTTCACTACAAAGCACATCACAGAAACATAATTAAGACTGTCGACTTTTCCTGAATAACAAGTGAAGAATACGTTTAAGGTCAGGGTTCAGTAGAGTCAAGTTTTCACAAATCGAAAGCAACATAAGTCTATGAAGAACAACGAGGAAAGGAAGTCTGTGAAAGATGAAAGCTGAAAGCATCTTCAAAGTTGAAGGACGCTGTGGTCGCTGCCAGTCAACGGAAGTTGTATTTTTGTTTGCAGTTCAATTACGCTGCTATTCAAAGACAATGCATTGCTGTGATGAATATGTTCGTTTAGAACATGATTCAAAACATTAGCTGACAGTATAAAATGCATGTGCACCGTTTCATTCCGTTTATGCATAATTTGCCGACTTCCTTCAGATGAACTTTTATACAATGATTTGTGCGATGCAACCTTTTGACATTAAAATTGTTTATGTAGTTAGCCACACTGGGCAGAATTCTTTCAGACTATTTAAAGTATATCAGACTGCAGTTTCAAAGTTTGCCAATACCTATGATATAATGTAGTCCTAGGTCTGCCAGTGGCGTAGGCAAGGGGGGGGTTTCGGGGGTCAAAACCCCCCCCCATCGGCTCCGAAAAAAAAGATTTTTCAAGGTTATTTTTCCATTTAAGTAAGAAAAAATAGCAAAAAACAGGGTTTTCGGCCATAAAACCCCCCCCATGAAAAATTCCTGGCTACGCTACTGAGGTCTGCGTTCTGGAAATGCAATCTTTAAAAGTTCTGTTCTGAATATTAGATGCATGCCTTTTTTTCGGTTCTAGGACAAAATGGTAGCGGACAAAATGGTACGGACAAAACGATATGTTTAAATGGAAGCTAGATGAGGGTATTTTATTGCTGAAAATGAGGATGGATGGCTTTTTTGTGGCTGAAGTAGAGCTCTATTGAACAAAAAATGCTTGAGAAATGGATGCTGAATTGATGTCGTTCATTCATGTTTCCCATGATGTATCCAGCTTCAATTTCATCCATAAGATTCCTTAAATCAACCTCCATTTGTAATGCATTTCATTAATCCAGCTTCTATTTCAGCTATAAAAATACCCTGATACAGCTTCTATATCAAAAGCGTTATTTTCATCAATCCAACTTCCATTTTATATATAAATATATCCATGCAGAGCCTTTATCCAGCTTCCATTTCACATGCGTCTTCTCATTAATCCAGCTTCTATTTTATATATAAAAATTCACAAATCCAGCTTTCATTTCATCCATACCATTTTTTCCGTACCATTTTGTCCGGTCACCCTTTTTTCACTTTAATGACTATAGTATCGGATAGGCCTACTGCATGGTATTCATTAAACTTCAAATCGCAGTTTTAAAGAATCAAATTGTTACCAGGAATCAGTGAATTCGGTAGTTTGTGTCAAAGAAGAGTCCAGTGGTTGAACATTTGTAGAGCTTAGAGTTGTTTGTCAAACATGTCAGCTTACGCTAGATCCGAGTCATGATTATATTAAAGCATTCACGATATCTAGTAAAGTACGGAGACATTAGCAAATTTTGTGAGTTGGATTAGTAAATGCACAGTAGTAATTACCAAATGGTATTCAACAGATTTTCGGTGTCGCATAAAACATACAGCAGTTTTAACACTCGAGTGCCCAAGGTATTTTTTGGTACACAAAGGTCCAAGAGGGGGGTCCGCGCGGACCCCAGCGTTTTTTCTGAATATCTTGAGAAGGGATTGGAATATCGTTACAGAATTTAGTTCTATGTGATCCCAAATGAATTTGCAATCGATTGATGTATCTTATAACACAATAGCACCACCTGGTGTAAAATAGGAGTGTCAAATATCGTTACAGAATTTAGTTCTATGTGATCCCAAATGAATCTGCAATCGATTGATGTATCTTATAACACAATAGCACCACCTGGTGTAAAATAGGAGTGTCAAATATCGTGATACACATTTTATGCTTGCTTGCGTCATTTACCGAAGGAAGCCTTTCGTTTTCATGTTTGTATCTTGAGAAGGGATTGGAATATTGTTACAGAATTTAGTTCTATGTAATCCCAAATGAATTTGCAATCGATTGATGTATCTTATATCACAATAATTTATATGAATCTTTATTTCATATAACGTGCGCTGACCATTTATTTATTGGCCAGTAACCATACGCATGTATGGCAAATAGCCGCATATCGTGCGGTACCCTTAGTATATGCTGTGGTTTTGGGGTATGGGGCTGGACAATACTCACGCAAAATACACGATGCCCAAATGGTTGCTCTAGGAATACCTAAAAGCATTTTTGCAGATCCATAGCCGTTAAAAAGTTATCCGGGAAAAACGGGCCTGGGGTCCGGTCGGACCCCCCCTTGGGCATTCGAGGGTTAAACCTGAGACATCAAGTAGGCTAGGTATAGCTACAACCCAGTGAATAACCTGCAGGAGAAAACCTGCTGATTACAAACTTTCTTATAAAAATTATATTCATTAAGAACAATTTGTCCAAAGGTATTCCATTGCAATTGTATAAGAGGAAAGCTTAATTGCATAAAATCACAATAAAGTTTCTTCATCTTCCCTCAACTTCAACTGCATAAATCAATATTCATTGAGAATAACAAATCAACACATCGCAATAAATAATTCATCAGGTGGAGAAAAGCGATGGATAGAACAATGCTTTAGAAATTCCGTCTCAATTTCAAACATTTCATCACATATACCACATCCAAAAAGATTTTCCACAACCGGTTTTGTATCCAAAGGCAATTTGACATTGCTTGTGAGAAGACATTCTTCAGGACTACACTTTGGAAGCAGACTTGATATCTCATTGCAACCATGGTCGACGTTTCTTGACAAGCGTTCTCGTGGTACATCAAAGGAGTCTGCACTAACTAATGTTACGAATGGATCACATAGATCAGCAATTGATTCATTTGTTATTTTATGATCCTTTGGCTGTATTCCTGTATGGATCTTATCAGTGATCTGCTTAGTTGAAGAACTGTCCATATGATAAGGTTTGCTGCAAGTTTGTTGCATCTCATTCACATGAGATCTTCTGTGTTTCTTTAGATTCCCATGCGAACTGAATCTGTTATTACACACCACACATATGTATGGTTTCTCTCCAGTGTGGGTTTTCATGTGGTCGTTCAGATGACATCCTTGAACAAATGATTTCTGACATAACTGACATTTGTATGGTTTCTCTCCAGTATGTGTCCTCATGTGGCTTCTCAGAGCACCACCATGAGTGAATGATTTCTCACAGAACTGACAATTGCTTGGTTTCTCCCCACTATGGGTTTTCGTGTGTAATTTCATACAATGAAGTTGAGTAAAGGATTTCTGACTTAACTGACAGTTGTATGGTTTCTCACCTGTATGAGTTCTCATGTGACTTTTCAGAGCACCACCGTGAGTGAATGATTTCTCACAGAACTGGCAATTGTTTGGTTTCTCACCAGTATGGGTTATCATGTGTAATTTCAGATGACAGCCTTGAACAAATGATTTCTGACATAACTGACATTTGTATGGTTTCTCCCCAGTATGTGTTCTCATGTGTGATTTCAGATGACCACCTTGAGTAAATGATTTCTGACATAACAGACAATTGTATGGTTTCTCTCCAGTATGAGTTCTTATGTGACTTTTCAGATGCCCACCGTGAGTGAATTTTTTCTGACATAAATGACATTTGTTAGGTTTCTCTCCAGTATGGGTCTTCATCTGGTTTTCTATAATAGCATCATGAGTAAATGACCCCTGACCTAAGTCAGATTTGTATTGTTCATTCCGAAGAGTTTCTTGTCGATGACAAGGGCCTTTGATGTCATAAGCTGTCATTGAAGTCTGTGTCAATTCATTCTCAGTATGTGAAATCATGTGTGCTTTCAGATTACCAATAAGAGTAAATGACTTCCGACTTTTGTATGGTTTTTCTCCAGTATGGATCTCCTCTATATGCACAGTTAACCAACGCAATTCATCAATTGTTTTCCCACATAAATAGCATTTGTGCAGCTGCTCTCAATAACGTGATCTTATTGCAGCTTTTGTATTTTATCCTTGGATCATGACCTTTCTCAAGGAACTGATTCTCTTGTGCTCACTCAAAAAAATTGACCTTTATGCATTCTAGTAAAATTATCCAAATAAGCCAATAAATCTTAGCACAATTTGCAGTATAGTAGCTTTTCTTCTGCACAAACATTATCCATTTTAAGGAATATTACGCATTAGTAGATAGCTTCTGCCTCTGGTAGATCAACTGCAGTCTTTCACATTTTCATTTATCATTGGCAGTTCCTTTGTAAGAAAGTAACAATTACTTTCACAGGTAATTCTTGGATGGAATATTGAAGACATAAATTTATTTCTCCATCATCTGAAATGCTAACTGTCAAAGAAACAAATGGTGGTTTAAAAACCGTAGATAAGTATATGTCCACTCCAATGTTGTTTTGTATGTAGATCAGAATAGATCTACTCAAATCACTGCACTGAGAAGTTCTCAAATAAAGCTGTTTGTCTTCATGCACCTCTTTAATAAAAGAAACTCCAGAACCTACAAAGAAGGAAATTAACATTTTGTAAGACCTTGCTTTAAAGCACATCATTCCATGTCATATCAACACAGCTGTGAACAAAATTCGACATCATCATCTCAGATTTTGATGAAACTTTCACCAAGTATTTAGAACAGTGAAATCTTTGAATGGTAAGAATGTTATTAAAGTAATTTAGTGCAAAGTGACCCGATTCAGGTCTACTAGATTACAATTGTTTTGTTAACTTCTGCTCCACTAAAGTCAGAATGATTTCAATCCTCATTACAATGAATAGGTGGTGCATACATGGGCATAACTGGGAACGGCGGTCCCAAATTATAAAATTCCATAAATCAATAGTGCAGAGTATTGGATGGGCAAAAAGTGTGCGTTTTTCACCCAGCATCTATTTCTGAAGCGTTTCTTCATCAATCCAGCCTCTATTTCAGATGCAGAAATACCTTCATCCAGCTTCTATTTCTCATGCGTTATTTTAGTAAATCCAGCTTCTATTTCACCTGCAAAATAACCTTCATCCAGATTCCAACTCTATTGCGTTTTTTTCATCAATCCAGCCTCCTTTTCACCTGTAAAAGGTCTTCATCCAGCTTCTCTTTCACTTGCGTTTTTTCATCAATCCAGCCTCCATTTCACCTGTAAAAGGTCTTCATCCAGCTTCTATTTCTCAAGCGTGGTAGTGCAGCATTACAAACAGCTCGTGACGCTTTAGGTCTGCTGGTCGTTTTATAAGTGTGGAGTGCAAAAGAAAATCGTTTCTATGCACTCATCCTATACACAGCGCTATTACAACACGTCAGGTTGATTTATTGGCATAACTCCGAACGGCGGTCCCAAATTAAAATTGCTGTTTTTCCCATGCTATTTTCATACTGCGCACACCCCCGTTGCTGCCCACAGCCTATTTCTGTAGGTATATTTGCTCAAACTTGGGCTAATTATCCAACTGGTCCAGCGGTTGAGAATTGGAAGCTGGATGAAAGTTTTTACAGGTGAAACAGAGGTTGGATTGATGGAAAAACGCAAAAGAAATGGAATCTGGATGACGGTTCTTTTACAGGTGAAATAGAAGCTGGGTTGACGAAAATAACGCATGAGAAATAAAAGCTGGATAAAGGTGTTTCTAGTTCTGAAATAGAGGCTGGATTGATGAAAAACGCTTAAGTAATGGAAGCTGGATGAGGTATATTTATACATGAAATAGAAGCTGGATTGACGAAAATAACGAACGAGAAAAAGAAGGTATTTTTAGATCTGAAGTAGGCTAGAAGCTGGATGCTGCCAGGATGCATGTTGAAATACATGAATGAAAATCATCAATAGTGCTTCCATTTCAGCTAGAAAACCATTAAATTTTTTCCATAAATCCAGCTTCTATTTCATCAACACATTGGACATATCTATAACGGAGTTTATCAGCATGATGCTTTCCAGTGGCGCTTTAGCCACAAGTCGGATGTTTTCGGAAAGTAAGCTTACCTCAAGTTGTTGTGTGACAATTATAACATTTGACGATATTATAGACTATATATTTTAATTTGGGACCGCCGTTCGGAGTTATGCCGATTTATTTAATGCTATAATTTGGGACCGCCGTTCCCAGTTATGCCCATACATGTATTAATGGTTCGCGGACGGAAAATGCACGATATCGATTTTGAAACAATAAAATACGCTAAAATACACTTTCACCCTAGGTTAAATCGGGGGGGGTTTGTCTGGGGGATTGTCCGAGGTTAATGTCCGTCCCCAACTTCTATAAAGATAATTACTAGTGTTATCAATCACTGTGCAGATACGAGTGTAGGACATTTCCCCCCTGGACAATTCCCCCTCGGACAATTCCCCCCGGACAAAACCCCCGGACAATTCCCCCCCAGGGTAGGACAATTCCCCCCCTGTCGAACATATTGCGTGTAAGTGGTATTACTATAAAACGGCGGTCCTAAGTTGGATTGATGAAAAGATATCTTGCTAAATAGAAGCCGGATTGATACAAAATAATTTTTACTTAAATGGAAGCTGGATTGATGAAAATATTCTTGCTTAAATTGGAGCTGGATTGATGAAAATATTCTTGCTTAAATTGGAGCTGGATTGATGAAAATATTCTTGCTTAAATAGAAGCTGGATTGATGAAAATATTCTTGCTTAAACGGAAGCTGGATTGATGAAAATATTCTAGCTTAAATTGGAGCTGGATGGATCAAAATAATTGTTATTTAAATAGAAGTTGTATTAAACGCATTTTTGCCTAAATGGAAGCAAAGAGGGGGAATTGTCCTGGGGGTTAATGTCCTAGGCTAAATCAGGGGGGAATTGTCCGGGGAGTTTGTCCGGGGGAGTTTGTCCAGGGGGGAAATGTCCGCGCCCCGCAGATACAGACTCACCTTTAAACTCAAACTATGAAATTATTAAAAGCAACAATGATCAACATTTGCATTGTAACTTTCAGACATAACTGCATACAATGAATAATTACAAGAACTACCAGTGGTCACAGGTCAGTATAAAATGGCGACCGATCGAAAGACTTGGTTAAACGTGTTTACAGAGCCTCGCACAAAACGAAATAGAAATTTTCTTCACAAAGTATCTTTCTGCCATCTAGGGAATATCAGATATTGCTACATACACAAATCGTAATCTCCAAATTTCTTGAGCGCCACTCGAAAGCTAAGTCTTATTCACGAGCGCTTTATCTTGTCAGAAGGGTTGTCCTAAAGATTAACGAAAGGGAAGTCGTTGTCCGCTTTCCAAAGAATCAGAGGTGGCAGTGTAGATGTTATTAAGGTTGGTGGCGTGTATGTCGAGAAATAAGTTTGTTCATGAGGCCCTCAAAGCAGGTTTCGAAGTAGGCCTGCCAATGCACTTGAAGATCGAATCGTCTTTGGGGACTTCACCATTATTTTGCTAGATTTGTATTTTTTGCATACATTGCGCCCCTTGACCTTTTGTGTCTTAAGAGACGGAAGTGACTTTAAATAAAATTTTTTGTTATATTGATGAATAGATAGCCTTGCAGCCGTTTGCACGTGGTTTCTTCAGACAAATTAATAAAATGACATTGAAACCTCTTTATTACAACGACGGTGTAAAATAATACTGTCAGTTTTAAATTTTTAATTTCGAATCTCAAATATTCAGTAGATGGCGGAACAATACCTCTCAACAAGGTTTCTATTACCCATAAGTATTCATCCGCATTCGCTCGCCATCTTGTACGAATGGAAGGTAGTGTCCGATTTCCGTTTAAACATATTTAAATACGGCAATTGGCCAATTCTTGTAATTCTTATAATTCATCTCGGTTATTGTTGGTCTTTAACATTTAATGGTTCTAGCTCAAAGTTGTGTCTACGTTAGTCGCAAGTTCTTCAGACAAGTAAAATAAGTAAGTAAGTAAGTAATTTCTTTAATATAACCAGCTGCGAAGCAGCACTCTGATGAACAAGTATCACATGTAAAAATTTAGGCATAACTCCGAACGGCGGTCCCAAATTAAAATATATAGTCTATATCGTAAAATGGGTAATCCTGGGAACGGCGGTCGTAAATTCCGAAACATGTATTTTCGTCAGAGGAAGAGCCAACTACAGTTAAGGCTGCATTTATTCGCTTATTTTCTTCATTCTTTACTTATTCGCTTACTTACGAGCTTCTCGGGCTTTTTACGTCATTGTTTACGTTGTTTTAACGGCATTCCGTTGGGAAATAAATCAACCTGACGTGTCGTAATAGCGTGGTGTATAGGTAGGCGCATAGAAACCACGCTTGAGAAATAGAAGCTGGATGAAGACCTTATACAGGTGAAATGGAGGCTGGATTGATGAAAAAATGCAAGAGAATTGGAATCTGGACGAAGGTTCTTCTGCAGGTGAAATAGAAGCTGGATTGACGAAAATAACGCATGAGAAATAGAAGCTAGATGAAGGTATTTCTAGATCGGAAATAGAAGCTGGATTGATGAAGAAACGCTTTGGAAATGGAGGCTGGATGAAAAACCCACACTTTTTGCCCATCGAATACTCCGCACTATCGATTTATGGAATTTTTTAATTTACGACCGCCGTTCCCAGGATTACCGTAAAATGTTGTAATTGTCACGCAACAACTTGAGGTACTTTTCGAAAAGATCAACTCGCCAATCCAGCTTCTATTTCATCCATTTTTGCAACATTCATCCAGCTTCCATTTCTTTATCGTTCTTTTAATAAATCTAGCTTCTATTTAAGAAAAAACATTTACCCAGCTTCCATTTCTTTATCGTTCTTTTAATAAATCCAGCTTCTATTTCAGAAAAACATTCATCCAGCTTCCATTTCTTTATCATTCTTTTAATAAATCCAGCTTCTATTTCAGAAAAACATTCATCCAGCTTCCATTTCTTTTTCGTTCTTTTCGTGAATCCCTATTTTATTTTAGATCTATAAAAACTGTTAACCAGCTTCCAGCCTCTATTTCAACTACTATTACAGAGCCTTGGTCCAGCTTCCATCTCTGAAGCGTTCTTTTCATCAATCCAGCTACCATTTTAACCATCAGAAATCCTCATCCAGCTTCCATTTCTGAAGCAT
This sequence comes from Lumbricus terrestris, assembly GCA_949752735.1. Lineage (NCBI taxonomy): Eukaryota > Metazoa > Annelida > Clitellata > Crassiclitellata > Lumbricidae > Lumbricus > Lumbricus terrestris. The sequence goes on along the minus strand of OX457050.1, from coordinate 43,108,881 downwards.
TTCTCACTGGCCTATGCGAGAGTTACCCCGTTTGGGACTTCCGTCGTGTTTTCGAGCAAACATTTTATGATTCCCTTAATTAAATATGTGTTATTGTGTATGTTGGAAAAACTCTGAACTGCCTGCCATAACTACTGCTTGAAGAAATTTAAAAACAATGAAATCACATATTTTACGCGGAATTTACGCTGGTGACATGCTCAGTATGAAAATAGCATGGAAAACAGCAATTTGGGACCGCCGTTCGGAGTTATGCCAAAATTTACATAACACACCAGTAACTATGAACAAAACAAAGTAATCAGCACTTCTGTCTATCCAAAACGACTTAAACTTAGCCAGATTATACTGACGTAACTAGGCTTAGTTTCATAAATCCAGCCTCTGCTATGGAAGCAAAGTTTTAGTTTTTCAATCCAAATTCTCCATAAGCAAGGAATTATTTTCATCAGCATAACTTCCATTCAGGCAAACAATTATTTTCAATGATGCAGCTTCCTGTTGAAATTGACAATGCAAAATAATTGACCAACCAAAAATACGGTTTTACCATTAAACCTGATTGGTGGAATTTCAGCAAGGAAGCGACTTATTTTCATATTTTATGTTGCTAAATTATTGACTTGGTAAATTTAAAATGGAATTTCGATCGCTGAAAATAATTGTTCATATAAATGGAAGTCGGATCAAGCAAGCTAATTCGTTGCTTAAATAGAAGCTGGAGTGGTGGAAATCATTGTTTCTGTGAGTAAAATCCGCGTTGATGAAAATGAGTTTTTACCTGAATGGGACTGAATCGATGAAGTGTTTTGGATGTAAGGTTCAGTTTAAAAGGAAGCCAGTTTATCATGAACATAATTGGGAAACTAACTACTGAATTTCTACCTGCTATTAATGCATGTGCCACCTATTCTCTAGAGGTGAAATGGAAGCTGGATAAAGTTTCTCTAGAGGTGAAATGGAAGCTGGATGAAGGTTGTCTGTAGGTGAAATAGAAGTTGGATTGGCGAAAACAATGCTTTCACTGGGGGTAACGGTAACCTGAAATCGTAGGGGGTAGGATGAAACCGGTTTCAGATTACCCCCTACCCCCAGGGGGTAATCTGAAACTGGTTTCAAGTTACCGGGGGGGTAATGTTTAGGAGGGGGTAATTTGAAACCTTTACATCGGATCAATCCTCTGTCTCATGCGGCATACCAGAGGAGTCACTGTGACCATCATCTATGTCAGTGTCGCTCAACTTCCCGGAGAAGGCGCTGGATACATAGTGTGTGCCACTCAATGTAGGCCTACAGGAAGAAGAGACATCTGGTATATCGCAATGGAAGTTTGGGCAGCTTAATTTACCGGCGATGGCATTGGATCTGTTGCCTATGTCTATGCTACTCAGTGAACTGGAAGATTTACAAAGTGTTGCCTTTTGTTCTGGTTAACAATGTTATCGTGAAGTCAATGACTGTTTAATGTTTCTTAATAACTTTCATACTATTCAGGCACTATGGGGTGATATGGACACTAAAAAAAATTCAATTTATGAGTTTTCCACAAAAACCTCTTTATATTTTCCAGCAGTTATTAACGTTCCAAGTAACTCTCCTAGTGCATTTTGCAATAGAATATTCACATTGTAATCTTTATTCAAACCTAAGCATTATAATAGCCAAAAGGCTTAAGGGTCCATAAACCCCCGGTCGAACCAGCTTTGACTAAAATGTTCATGTTCTTTATCTTAATAGGTGCTGGATTTTTTTTTCAAGTGCATGAAGGGTGAACAGCTTCACGTGACAGCTTTTCAGCACGGTCGTTTGAGTAGGACTTCATTGATCTGCATCAAGGACAGCATTAGACTGAACAACTTTATCTACAGCTTATAAACTATAAATTCTTTCTCTCTACATCTACGTTGTAACTGAAGGAGAACACCGTAGTGTGCTAATCTACGCATATTTATGACTTCAACTTTTCATCCCAAACGATTATTGTTTCCTCGATTGAATGGTCTTGAATCTACGAATTCAGAAAGTATCTACAAATTTAGGTGTTATTGCTGTTCTTATGGATACTATTTTATGCTGAAGAAAGGCCACAAAAATGCAAAGCATGCTGAGAATGTTTGTATAACCTAGTAATTTTTCAGAGTATATGGAAACCAGTTTTCGTGAAAAACATAGGAACATCAATAACTTGTGAAATCCTACAATCTGACAGCTACAGTGGGAGCAGTGGATATACCGGTTATATTGGAAAACAATTGCTGAATTACATTGGTTGACTGTGAATATGAAAACACATACTGGAGAAAAAGCATACAAATGTCAGTTATGTGAGAAATTATTTACTCTTGGTCATCACCTGAAAGTGCACATGAGATTCCATACGGGGGAGAAGCCATACAAATGTGAATTATGTCAGGCATCATTTACTCGTGGTGGTTATCTGAAAGTGCACATGAGATACCATACTGGGGAGAAGCCATACAAATGCGAATTATGTCAGACATCATTTACTGAAGTTGGTCATCTGAAAAGACACATGAGAACCCACACCGGGGAGAAACCATACAAATGTCAGATCTGTCAGAGGTCATTTACTCAAAGTGGCGATCTGAAATCACACATGAGAACCCATACTGGCAAGAAACCATACAAATGCAAGGTGTGTCAGAAATCATTTGCTCATGGTGGTTATCTGGAAATACACATGAGATACCATACTGGAGAGAAACCATACAAATGTCAGTTATGTCAGAAATTATTTGCTCAAGGTGGTCATCTGAAAATACACATGAGAACCCATACTAGAAAGAAACCATACAAATGTCAGTTATGTCAGAAATTATTTACTGAAAGTGGTCATCTGAAAATACACATGAGAACCCATTCTGGGGAGAAGCCATATAGATGTCAGTTGTGTCAGAGAGCATTTTCTACTGGTTGTAATCTAAAAGTACACATGAGAACCCATACTGGGAAGAAAACATACAAATGTCAGTTATGCCAGAAATCATTTACTAATGTTGGTGAAAGGAAAGTGCACATAAGAACTCATCCTGAAGATGAGATGCAACACATGTGCAGTAAACCTAACAATGAGGGAAGTTCTTCAACTACACAGCTGAAACTCCATGCAGGAATACAGTCACACGATGATAAACCGGAAAAGGAATCTAATGATAAACCACTTGAACGTCTGTCAAGAATAGTGCTTCATGACTGCAATGAAACGACAAGTCCACTTCCAAAAAGTCGTATGGATGAATGTGTTCTCATTAACAAAATCAAATCACCTAAGGATGCAAAATCCATTGTGGAAAAATCGTTTGGATGCGGTTTATGCGACGAAATGTTTCAAATTGAGAAGGAATTTCTGGAGCATTGTTCTTGTCATCGATTTTCTCCACCTGACGAATTATTTCAGAACTTTTGCTGATTTGTAATTCTCAATAAATATACGCAATCGACTATTGGTGAATGGCGGAGACACTTAATCGTGATTTCATGTAAATGAGATTTGCTGCTTCTGTCTTACTTATGCGATCTAACTAGAGTCGGGTCTCTAAAGCATTATGCAAAAACTCATTCCGGAGAGAAGCCATACATACGTGAGACTTGTGTAAAGGATCTATCTGTTCGATTCGTTTCACAAAGTAGCACTTGCGTAATGGATAAACTACTTGAAGTTGTGTCAGGAAACATGCATCTTGATTCCAATGAAAAAAGCAAGTCCTGTTGGCCTATACCCGAATCCCAAGCCTTATAGCACTTCAGAGATATTTTATTTCCGTAAACTGGAAGTTGGATGAACGATGAAAACATGATATTACTCCTGACGTATTGCAGTATCATTAGAAGCTGGATGAGCATATTAATTAACAGAGGCAGAAGTTGGATGAGCGACGAAATCATTGTTTTATGCTAACTTGCAACCGTAAAACAAGAGGCTGGATGAACGATGTGATGTTTGTAAAATGACATTTTCTATATCTGCCAAGCTACAAGGTCATACTAGAATCCACACTGGAAAAAGACCATACCAATGCAATTTATGCCAGAAATCATTTACACAAAATCCGCATTTGCAGGTTCACAAAAAACTCATACCGGGGTGAAACCATACCAATGTCAAATATGTAAACGAAGATATGCCCAATCCTCTTATCTGTGAGTACATATTCGAATCCATACTGGAGAAAAATATCACTGCGCAGTATGCTCGAAAGCATTTACACATCCATGGGGTCTCAAGGCTCACATGATAATCCACACTGGAGAGAAATATCAATGCCAGTCATGCTCGAAAGCGTTAAGATGTTCATCTGGTCTCAGGACTCGAATAATATTCCATACTGTAGATGAACCATATGAATGCAAGCTATGTTTAAATGCGTTTCAAAGCCATGGTGAATTAAAGAATCACTTAACAGCCCACACTATGGGGGAGTCATTTCCTATGCGTAACATGCAGTAAGAGTTTCTCTCATTCATCCAGTCTATCACAGCATGTTAGGATTCATACAGGAGAGAGGGCTTTGATACTTGTGCCAAGTATGCAAAAAGAGTTTCACCCAATCTTCCAGTCTAAGAAGTCATAAAAGAATTCATACTGGAGAGAAGCCGCACAAATGTCAATTGTGTGAGTTTAAAACTAACCGGGATTATATTCTTAATTTGCCAGTTAGGTCTGTGCCTGAAACCGGTGTCGAACTTTTGTTTTGTCATGTTTTCGTTGACCTGTATAAGGGAGAAATCATTATGGTTTCTTGTTTATAAAAAGATCGATTTTCATGTCCAGAAATTCATGCAAAAATAGATGCTAAATCTTCTATTGTTACTTAGTTATACCTTGCAACATTCATAATTATGAATCTCTGCTCTGCAGATACAAGGAGGAAAATTCCTTCAATGAACCTAAATTGTAGGCTATCTCTCGAGGTTAAGCAACTTGATGGATGCTATTGCTGATAGCGAATGATTTGTCATCTGTTATTATTTGAGTCTGTGTGTTTAGTATAACGAAGAATTTGTGAAAGCGTTGTCGTGGATGTGGTTTTGATGTGCAAAAGAGAATACGATTCTTGTTAGAATGAAGGAGGGGAACGGGATCTGTTACTTCTTTAAAAAAATATTAAATTCTAAAGCAGACAGGATTAGCCAGCGAACAGAAATCGAACAGAGACAATTTGTAATTAATTTTTAGTCTGTTACAAATGTTATGTTTTTTCTAAACTCATTTCAGTTCTGTTACACTTCGATGCCACCTAATTAGTTTTTTTCTTTTTGTTGCATTTTTATGTATTGAATTATATCGTCATAAAATTGCTCCGTCAGTGCGAAATAGGCATTTTTTTCAAATTTGCTGCTCAGTGTGCTTTGACAAGAGAAAATTGAAGAAGCCTACAATAGCTTCTCTATACACGGTACTATCATTATCGATTGGGTGGCTAGCTATTTTGTTTACACTAGTGTTCTGAGACACAGTGCCGCGTTAGCACCCCCCAAACCCCCTGGCCGGGGGCCTCGAATTTGAAGGGGGCCCCCAAATTTAGCTGGTCAATGTGCCTAGTTGGGACTGTACAGATCTGGTCTGGTGCATGCCTCAACTAACCATATGGCACTGCCACAGTGGCGTAACAATAGGGTAGGCTGGGTAAGACACAGTCTAGGGGCCTCCGAGTGTAGAGGCCCCAGAGGGGCCCCCGAGTTTGCAAGACTCCGAAAAAATATATAGGGAAAGGGCGCGACCTTCATATTTTTGTCTAGGGGCCCCCGAGTTCCTAGTTACGCCACTGCACTGCCATAGCAGACCTAAAGCAAATATACTGATTTGGTCGTAAGCATAAAATCATTAGAGTTTTAAAGGGGCCCCCAAATTTAGCTGGTCATTGTGACTGTACAGATCCGGTCTGGTGCACGCCTCAACTAACCATATGGCACTGCCATAGCAGACCTAATGCAAATATCATACTATTTTGGGCGTAAATATAAAGCCATTGGAGTTTTAAAGGGGCCCCCAAATTTAACTGGTCAATATGCCTATTTGTGACTGTACAGATCCGGTCTGGTGCATGCCTCAACTAACCACATGGCACTGCCATAGCAGACCTAAAGCAAATATCATACTGATTTTGGGCGTAAGTATAAAGACGTTTAAACCAACTCGATCAGGCAATTTCGTCCACATTCTCAAACACAACTTTTGTAAATTTTAACTTATTCTAATTGCTAATTGGATGAGGCCTCAAAATAAAACCTGCGTAAGGTCCAAACATTAAGGCCTGTGTAGGGTTCCAGATGTCCTTGGTATGTGTCTGATCTCAAATTTGCAAGGGGCCACAAAATAATGTAGCCGGTAATTATACGTTTCATTACTGTTCATTCCTGAAACCACGCACCAAATTATGTTTTAACACAAATCATACAAAATAATAGTAGGCCTACGCAAATCAATAGAGCATTATCCTTCAACCAAAGAGGAGACTTTGGGGGGGGGGGGTGTGGACAGAGGCTTGGCCCCACAATTTGTGGTTGGAACGGAATCCTTGTATCCTCAATATTTCAGAAATATTTCATAAGTATCACGCACTGCCCATCAATAATAGATCTAATCGCTTTGTTAAGATAACAGCCTATAAATGCTACCATTACAGTTGGCAAATCGGACAAATTTAAACAATGGAGAGGGGACACTATGAAGTCCTAAACCACGACTAACAGCATTGGGAAAAGAGCAATTTTTGTAAAGACGACAGCTTAAAATTCTACCATTACAGCATGGAAATTCGAAAAAACTTAACAATTGGAAGGGGACATTTATTGAAGTCTTTCAGCACTTACATTATGAGAAATTTTGCTGAGGTGACAGCTCAAGGTATGGGGCCTCAAGTTTTTTTTTGGGGGGGGCTCCGGTACCCTAGCGCCGGCACTGCTGAGACACCTTACGGGCATATTAAGCAGATTACGTTTGAATAGACATGTCAGTTTATGTACCTATACACCAAAAACCTTCTCCCTTCTTCCTTCGCTTCCTACTTCTCTCCAACATTGCATCCTAGATTCACTAGAGGTAATAGAGAATTCAGTATTATTTTTGCAAAGACAAATGTTCGGAAATGCTCCATTAAATTCCAAGGCCCTGTCATATGGAATAATCTCCCAATAGACATTCGAAAGGTAATTAGCTTCACTCATTTAAAACATATCCTACGTGTGCACACAATGTGCTTTGTTTTTCTTAAAATAGTACGATTCACAAAGCCGCGTACGATCATTGCTGCCCACGATCATGACCGCTTTCAAGTATTTCAACATGCATCCAGCTTCTATGTCAGATTGAAAAATACCTTCATCCAACTTCTATTTCTCGTTCGTTATTTTCGTCAATCCAGCTTCTATTTCATATATAAAAATACCTTCATCCAGCTTTCATTTCTCATGCATTATTTTCAATCAAAAATGTCTATATGTCTAATCCCTCTCTGGTGATATGAGTCCGCAACGAAGGATTTGACTGTGGTAAATTGTATTTTTATTCATGAAGTTGAGGGGTAAACCATCAAGATCCCACGTTGTGAATAATTCATGATGAAAGTCTAACGATCTCGTGAGAGAAATTTATCAAAATATAAGCTGCTAGAAATAATTTACGGCGCTTTTTGAGTCATTATAAGCGTGAAAATAATTTACGACGCTAAGATACACGTTAGCCTACATTATTATCTAGCTGTTCTACCGTTTCTGTGAACCGGAAACCGTTTTACAATTTGTTTGATCTTTGATGTAAATTGGTTTAATGTCAAAGGCAATCAAGGTGACACACCGCACCAAGTTACAGGTCAGAGATGTAAAATTATACACAGAAGTAATAATAAAGCTTAGTAATAATAAGTAAGTATAATGTACCAGCCGCAAAAAAACGCACTCTGGCTTACAAGCATGTGTAAGAAACAAATCACGACACATAAAAAACAAAAACAAGACAAATCAGGCAGCCATTAACGGCGCCAATCATATAGCACAAGCCAATTGATGGTAAGGTCACGACAGAGTCATCCTTAGGCGAAAAACACCGCTCGAGAAGCACAAAACACCACAGTCAAACTCCTGCGCGTTGGCTACACGAAGAGTCTAGCCGACAGTTCTCGTACCAATTCACGATGATGGTAGTTTAACAGAATTTTCAGTGTCTACTGAGCAGAGAAGCATAAGTGCGAAGAGCAGCGACGGGCAGCACAACGCTGGAAACGAGGCACTACCACGGCACAGTTTTCGGTTGCTGAATAGTTAGATCCTTTCTTTTCCCATTCAAGAGTGCAATCGTTCGGTTATCGATGAGGACGAGCCAATTTTGACGAACCTGGAACCCCTTGATGTTGAGCGTAATGGACGAGTCCAAAAAGGAGAGGCGCATGGCGTGTGTAAAACGTCAAAATTTATAATTCAAATACCGTCCAAACGCTTACGACACAGATGAAGAAAAGTCAGAAACTCGATACTCGACATCAGTAAACATCAGAAAATCCGAAAAAGAACTAGCGAGTTTCGCCACGGTCGTAAAAATCTGCCATAACAACAGAAAGGCAAGATCGTCCGCCATCTTGACAGACCAACATAGAGCTATATCAATACGAGGCCGCAATGTCTTGAGCTTGATAGTAACTGTAACAGACGGAACAACGTGGTAGACCTAATTCTCATTGGATTACTGACACCGCTTTGACGTATAATTATTTAGGCCTATTCTGTGGAAACGAGTTTAAAACCTTTAAAATTGTGCTAAACAGAACTAAGCAATATTTATACTCCTTAGCATATAATTGTCATAAAGAGAAGGCCATTTTATTAGGAAGTCAGTGTACATAGATTAGTCCAGAATCAATAATATTGAATCTGACATTCACTAGATGGCACAGTCATACTTAATGCGCCAGCTTTCATTGCGCCAAAACACGCATTTGGTATCGCTCGCCATTTTGCACGGATGGACGTAGAAGTCAGATTGTCGTTTATAATAATTATACAACTGAGAATACAACAACGGGTAATTTCTTATCATTCATTTTACACAGTTTTGTCTTGAGCTTGCAATGCAAATGTCGGTCGTTGTTGGAGTTGATAATTGAATAGTTCGAGCGAAGTTAAAGTTGAGTATAGGAGATTACAGTTGAAAGTCCTCCAGACCAAGAAGCCTTTCCCCCGTTATATTCCTTCCTTCCTCGTGTTCTCTGCCCCACGGCAGGTTCGAACTTCCGATGGTGCCACTTCTCCCGGTGTAAAGGTTTCAAATTACCCCCTCCTAAACATTACCGCCCTGCAAACTGTAATTTGCATCAATCATCGCATTTATTGCACTAAAAATATCAGAAAAATCATCCCGCTTCTTGTTTTTTGTAAGGTTTTCATCCGTCATCCCACTTCGTGGTTTGTTTTCAATATTTTCATCTCTAACTAAAATACTAATCGCCGCTGAAGTTACAATGGAGAAATGGCTTCGAGGCTATTATTTTTTTCGATCAAAAAATTGATAACATACCACGAAGTGGGATGAGGGATGATAATCTTCAGACCAAAACAAGAAGCGGGATGATTTTTCTGATTTTTTAGTGCAATAAATGCACGATATATGCAAATCTAGTTTCCGGGGGGTAATCTGAAACCGGTTTCAAGTTACCGGGGGGTAATGTTTAGGAGGGGGTAATTTGAAACCTTTACACCGGTGTTGACCCTCCTCTTTCAGTTTCGTATAATCTTCAACCACCATCCAGTCCAGTAACTTATCATTCATTTTGTCTTAAGCTTGCAATGCAAATGTTTGTTTCACGTAACGAACTGATAGCAGTTACGTATAACCTTGGTTAAGCTACGACCGTCTGAATCTCGTTTCAGTGATTCAGATGGTTGTGGTTAAGCCGTATGATTATTACCTTGCAGGGTAATCTGCCGTTTTAGCGGAATAAATTATTCGCCATTGCATGGGATTCAGTGTTGATGGCATACAAGTTGAATTAACGACAAAATTTTTGCTGAATAGAAATCGGGTCGATGAAAATAATTTTTACTCCATATAGAAATGGGATTTATGAAAACAAATTTCTGAAATTTGAGCTGGATTCATTAGAAATATTGTAATTTAAATGACAATTGGATACAGAGAAAAACAGTTATTTTGGAAATAGAAGCTGGATTAATTGGATGAATTCTTGCTTAAATTGAAGACTGGTTGATGAGAATGATTTGTGCCAAAGTTGTGGATTGTTTAAAAATAATTATCCTGCACCAGTCAAATTTTTTTATATTTTATTTCGGTTAAACGATAGGTTATCTTTTGCTGAATTATTTCAATGTCTACAATGCCGTATTTGATATTAGTAAGTACGAAGAAGTTCTCAGTCATGTGATCTGAAATTATTTATTGCCATAATTTGGAAATTAACTAATGAAACTATGCATGCAATTTTAACATGCAGCATCTACTTATTCATATGCGAATACAATTCATTCTGACCTTAATGAAACAGAAAATCAGTTTGATCAATGATGACAAAATTTCTATGTGTTAAAACCAATGTCTGCTAAGATGTTCTTAATCTTTATAGGTGCCGGACTGCCAGAATTTTTTTTTGCAAGTGCATGACGATGAGCAGATTTATGTGAGAACTTCTCAGTGTGCTCATTTGAATAGGCATGTTTATCTACAGCTTGTCAACCATCAAGTCGATCATCTGAAGGAGAATACAAGGATGTCCATTCTGCATCAGTTGCTCTGAATGATATTATTGTAGAAACAAACATGAGAAACCCATCTGGTGTGGAACCAGACAAATGTGAGATTTGTGAGAAGTCATTTGCTAAAGATAGTCATCTGAAAGTACACATGAGAACTCATACTGGCGAGAAGCCATACAACTGTGAGTTTTGTATGAAATTGTTTACTACACGTAGTCATCTGAATGAACACATGAGAATTCATACTGGAGAAAAACCATACAGATGTCAAATTTGTCAGAAATCATTTACTCAAGGAAGTAATCTGAAGACTCACATGATAATCCATACTGGCGAGAAACCATACAAATGTGAGTTTTGTATGAAATCGTTTACTACATTTGGTCAAATGAGAGAGAGCACAGGACAAACCATACTGGAGCAAAATCATACAAATGTCAGTTGTGTCCTAAATCATTTACTAGAGGCGGTTATCTGAAAGCACACATGACAACCCATACTGGTGAGAAGCCATACAAATGCGAGTTATGTCCGAAATCATGTGCTACAGGTGGGCATCTGAAGGTACACATGAGAATGCATACTGGCGAAAAACCATACAAATGCGAGTTATGTCAGAAATCATTTACTCGAGGTGGTGATCTGAAAGTGCACATGAGAATTCATACTGGAGAAAAACCATACAAATGTAAAATTTGTCAGAAATCATTTACTCACGGAAGTAATCTGAAGACTCACATGATAATCCATACTGGCGAGAAACCATACAAATGTGAGTTTTGTATGAAATCGTTTACTACATTTGGTCAAATGAGAGAGCACAGGACAAACCATACTGGAGCAAAATCATACAAATGTCAGTTGTGTCCTAAATCATTTGCTAGAGGTGGTGATCTGAAAGCACACATGAGAACTCATACTGGCGAGAAACCATACAAATGTGAGTATTGTCAGAAATCATTTACAAATGGTTGTGATCTGAAAGTACATGTAAGAATTCATACTGGAGAGAAACCATACAAATGTCAATTGTGTCAGAGATCATTTGCTCGAAAAAGTGCTTTGAAAACTCATATGACAAACCATATTCAAACTCAGTGAACCAGTTTTGTTGCATTTAGTTGCTGCCCACTGTAAACCGTTTCTCCTTTATGGAATGGAAGCTGTGAGCCCTACCAAAAGTGAGCTGAACTCTTTAGAGTACACTTACAGCTCTGCAGTATGTAAAATTTTTAAAGTCTCCCATAGTAGTGTTGCATCTGTACTGCACTTCATGCATGAAATTAATATTACAGACTGCTGGTTATCCAGAAGATTGCGTTTTATCCAGAAATGCCTTTCACACAACAATGGTGTTGTCAGTTTTGCATCAATCTTCTCTTACACGCCTTAAGTGTTTGAGCGCTTGTTATTTTCAGTGTATATATTCTTGTTGTGTATAACATTTGATATATGGTTTAGGTCAACCTAGAAGTCCTATGCATGCAAACTTTTATAATAAGGAAACTTAGTCTGTTTTCTGTCTTTAGTGCTATGCAGGCAGATATGCTGTCCTGTGAATGCTGTATTTCTTTGTTGTTTTATTAATTGTGCTACCATCATTTGGTGAATAAAAGATTGATATATTAGCGTAACACCATACAAATGTCAGTTGTGTCATAAATCGTTTACGCAAGTTGGTGCTCTCAAAAGACACACGAGAAACTATACTGGCGAGAAAGCATGCAAATGTGCGCTTTGTCATAAATCATTTACTCAAGGTGGTGATCTGAAAGTACACATAAGAATCCATACTGGGGATAAGCCTTACAAGTGTCTGTTGTGTCAGAAGTCGTTTGCCCGATGTGGTTATCTGAAAGTACACATGAGAAGCCATACTGGAGAGAAGCCATACAAATGCCAATTGTGTCACAAATCATTCACTCAAGGTGGCCTTCTGAAATCACACATGAGGAACCATACTGGCGAGAAACCATACAGATGCGAGTTTTGTCAGAAATCATTTACTACAGTAAGTCATCTCAAGGTTCACATGATAATGCATACTGGAGAGAAACCATACAAATGTAAATTGTGTCACAAATCGTTTACTCAAGGGAGTTCTCTGAAAGCTCACATGAGAATACATACTGGTGAGAAACCATACAGCTGTGAGTTTTGTCAGAAATCATTTGCAAAGGGTTGTGATCTGAACGTACACATGAAAAACAGTTGCAGCAAGAAACCATACAAGTGTAAATTTTGTGCGAAATCGTTCACTACAGGTAGTAATCTAACTGTGCACGTCAGAATGCATACTGGAGAGAAACCATACAAATGTCACTTGTGTCCTAGATCATTTACCACAAGCAGTCAACTGAAAGTACACATGAGAATCCATACTGGTGAAAAACCATACAAATGCGAGTTATGTCAGAAATCAGCTACTACAGTAACACTTCCAAATATGAAGCAGAACAAAAGAACTCATACAAATGAGATGCAACACACGTGCAGTAAACCTTATCATAAGGACGGTTCTTCAAGTAAGCAGGTTCAACTCCATGCAGGACTAGAGTCAAAGGATGATAGATTGGAAAGGGAATCAAATGGTAATCTATCTGTTCCATTCATTAGATTAAGCAATGCTGATGCTATTGATGAACCATTCGAACGTCTGACAGGAAAAGTGTCTCATGACGCTGGTGAAATGACAAGAACGCTTGCGAGAAGTAGTATTGATGAATGTGTTTTCACTAGCGACATTAGATCAGCTGTTGATGTAAAACCATTTGTGGAAAGGTCGTTTGGATGTGGTATATGCTGTGAAGTGTTTGAAATTGAGAAGGAATTTCTGGAGCATTGTTCTTGTCATCGCTTTTCTCAGCCTGACGAATTATTGATGGGAGTTCGTATACTATAGGTATCATAGACTCATAGGTCTGTGACCGGAGAGCAGAATTTCTATTAAACTTGGGGCATTTACTTAATATATCATAGGGTCTACTTATGTGCATTAAGCAGTTCCAGAACACTGGGCACAACGTCGCAGATATTAGCACATGTCATGCTAACAGTTGTGCACTTGTGCTTTAATAAGGTCGGTGAACTCTCGGTGTCCAGGTAATTGCGATTGTTAGAAAACAGATCGTTCATAATGCTGAACGTTCTCTCGCAAAAAGCATTAAAACTGGACACAATGTGATAAACCGAAAACCGAGTTTGTAAAGTTTTGAAGACTTTAACTCCCGATGTTCAGCCAACAATGCAATGTAATGTATAGGTCTGATAGAGAGCAGAACGTAAAAATCATCGTACAAATGGCTGTGTTTAGTAAGCAAAAAATAATAGGAACAGCAATAATGCTAAGTGGATATCTAGACCAAATTCCGGGACAATTTGATATCAATCCGGGACACGGGACGCATAGGGTCGATTCCGGGACTGTCCCGGTGAATCCGGGACGGTTGGCAGCCCTATACTCTGATGAGCCTATAGACCTAGGTGACTGGAGTTTGAAATGCTTCTTCTTGATGTTGATTCTTGTCTTAAAATTATGTCTTTTGATGATTTGTCTGAAATTATTAAGGCCTTTTTTTTAGTAGATTGTAGATGAACATTCTATTCGGGGCTGACACAACATTTGCTACCTCATGCGCTTCTGTGGATTATGTAAATTGGTAATGGCACATCGAGTGACTGAAGGCGTCCCGGAATGGCAAAATCAAAAGTTGGCAGCCCTACTCCCCATCCACCCCATAACCGCCTGCTTTGTCAAACTGACCGTGGGAAACTATTGATTGCTCTAATTAACAGACCATTATATACCTTGAAAGACGGCTGCTTACGATCGTCACCTGGCTTAGTAAATGCTATAATTGTGATGTCCCAATTGTACATCTCGTATACGGAAGGCAATGTCACAGTAAATTAAAAAAAATCCACAAGATTTTCCGAGTCGCGGCAATAAAGGTGAGTCGGTCAGGTTACCGGAAAAACAACATTTTTTTGGCCTAAGATCCAACTCTATACGGAAGGCTATGTTACCGTATTATGTCAATACAAATTTTTTTTAAATTTAAAAAAATATTTTTTTAAGAAATTTTTTTTACAAAATTATTTGAGTCGCGGCAATAAAAGAGGGTCGGTCGGGTTACCGGAAACACAACATTAATTTTTTTGCCTAATAACAGCGCTGTGATTGTGAAGTGTGCAAGAAAACGGTTTAATAATAATAATAATAATGGCGACAATTTCTAAGGCGCCGTAACGCGGCCATGCTGCTACAAGGGCGCCTTGACAACGACAAACACACATTCAGAGACAAGTGATTGACGAACTCTATAGACACACATGGTTTGTAGGAAGCATTCGCACAAGCACGGGAGTAACTTGCAATAACTCATAGACCATTGACATAATTTGATTACACGGACTATAATATTATGTATTGTTTCGTGTTGATTATATCTACATGCCTTTTCATTTTGATCATACCTAAAACAGACTTATTACTAGTTTTTATTTTTGCACACAAGTCTTCATCACGTGTAAATATACTTGTATACATGCAGATGATCTTCACAACACAAAGAATATTATATATATTTATGCAGCATGCACAAATTGTCTGGAATGGACGGATGCCCATGGTACAAGTTTCATAATTTTGAGGCGTATTCATATATTTTAAGCATAAACAGACCGTTTGGTACTGAAATGAATTGTGAATCGATTGCTGAATTATAAGATTATGATCTCAAACCCAACCCAAAATCCATGAGTGTGGTAACCACCCCATTGGTAGTCAATGTCCCGAAAAGCGTGGTAGCCTGAAAGTTACCTGTTTTACGGCCACAAATGTACCAAATCATTCGAACGTTAATATATTTTTTTTATTTTTTGCCTTAGAAATAATCTCTTGGATTAAAATTACCAAATTAAAAATAAAGAAAATTATAAAAAAATGCAATTATTGATAGAATCAAATCTTATTCGCAGTCTTCCTAGGATTAAAGAAACATTATAATATTGGCACTGATAAAGTGTCTCACAATATGATGAAGGGAATCTTCACACAATAGTAGCACAGAACAAAACCCATAACAATATTATGGAACTTATATGTTCACATAAATGATATCATGTGCAGGACATAATACCCAGAAGATGAGCATTGCACGGGCATCATACATTTATGCTGTGATAGACACGACGTCAACGTTGCTACTTGGGTTTTGACAATACTGGCATCTACAATTTTGTCTGACGACTGGGTTCTTTTTAGAACTAACAGTCCAACAGTTGTGTGTTTTGGGATTATTTTCTCTTCCATAACAGTCATTGGGTTAGCATTTATCTAGTATGGATTCTTACATGATTTCCAGCATTAAATTTGGAAGATATCTTTGACAATTATGATATAAATGTTTTCTCTGCAGAATGGGTTTTCTTATGTTGAAGTAAATGGGAAAACTGGGAAAATCTTTTGTCGCAAACATGGCACACAAAAGGCTTTTCTCCTGTGAGGATTCTTCGATGGGTTTTCAGAGCTGAAGTGCTTGAAAATATTTTCTTACATACCTGGCAAAGGTATGGTGTCTCTATAGAGTGGGTTCTTTCATGACGGATCAGACTTGAAGTGCACGAGAATGTTTTCAGGCATACCTGGCAAAGGTATGGTTTCTCTCTAGGGTGGATTTTTTCATGAGTTCTCATACTTGAAGTGCCCATGAATGTCTTCTGGCATAGCTGGCAAAAGTATGGCTTCTCTCGAGTGTGAGTGGCTTCATGACGTCTCAGACCGGAAGAACGTGCGAATGTTTTCTGACATAGGCCTAATTGGCAAAGGTATGGTTTTTCTCCTGAGTGCGTTTTTTCATGATTTCTTAGACTAAAACTGAATGGGAACCTTTTCTGACAAACTTGGCAAGGGTATGGTTTCTCTCCTGTGTGTTTTCTCATGTGCTTCATCAAATTACCAGAGTCATTACTCTTGAACTCACACAACTGGCATTTGTATGGCTTCTCTCCAGTATGAATTCTTGCATGATTCTTGAAAACGGTAGAATAGGCAAAGCTTTTTTTACATATGTGACATTTGTAAGGCTTCTCTCCCGTATGAATTCTAGCATGCTGTATCAGACCGGAAGAAGAAAACATCATCTTTTGACATACTTGACAGGGAAATTGCTCCTTCTCTCCAGTATGTTGAATATTGTGTATCCTTAGATTAGCACTCTGTGAGAATGCTTCTGGGCATAACTGGCATTGGTATGGCTTTTCCCCAGTATGAAGTCTAACATGACTTTTTAAATTGGAAGTAAAGCGAAATCTTTGTTGACAAACATGACACTGGTAGGGCTTCTCTCCAGTATGACTTCTAATATGGACCTGTAGCTTGGAAGAAGTTTGGCATGCATATGTACATATATCACAGTTAAATGGCTTCTCTCCAGAATGGATTTTAACATGATAAAGTAGCCCGGAACGTTGAGAATATCTCTGCGCACACAAGTGACATTGGTATGGTTTCTCTCCACTGTGTATTCTCATATGGCTTTGCAGATGAGAAGATTTGGAGAATGTTTTCTTGCACACATGACAAAGGTATGGTTTTTCACCAGTGTGAGTTTTTTTATGGCTTCTGAGACCTGATGCGCTTTTGAATGTTTCCTGACACATGGTGCAAATGTATGGATTTTCTCCAGTATGTGTTCTTATGTGAATATTTAACTGATTTTTTTGATTAGCTGCATATTCACATAACTGACATTTATACAGCTTATCTCCGGTATGAATTCTGACATGATCTTTGAGATGGGAGGACTGGTAAAAACTATGTTTGCACACCTGACATTGGTAAGACCTCTCTCCAGTATGTGTTCTACTGTGTGTCTCCAGATGATGAAATTGAATGAAAGATTTCTTGCACCACTGGCACTGATATGGTTTCTCTCCAGTATGAGTCCTTGCATGTATTTTTAGATAAGATGATGTGGTAAAACATTTTTGACACACCTGACATTGGTACTGGTAGGTCTTCTTCCCATCATGAGTTCTTAAATGTACATGGAGACCGTAAGACTCTTGAAACCGTTTTTGACATATATGACACTTAAATGGTTTTTGTCCAGAATGGACTCGGAGATGATATTGTAGCCCAGACAATTGGGAATAGTTTTTTAAGCACAAATGACATTGAAATGGTTTTTCTCCAGTATGGACTCTAAAATGACATTGCAGATGAGAAGATTTGTAGAATGCTTTTTGACACACGTGGCAAAGGTATGGCTTTTTCTCTCTAGGGTGAGTTTTACTACTGACGTTTTCCGATATGAGGCTCATGACAGTGTTTTACAACATATTTTCCAAATAATAGTTACTTTCCAGGTTTCTCTCAATTGCCTTTATGAAGGAATTTTACATTTAGTTATAAATTCGCATAACAGCAATTGATATCTGTGGTTTCCTCCGATAAAAAAAATTATGAATTCTTGCATGACATAGGGCAATGAGACGCCTGAGACCGGAAGCTTTACAAAAACCTGATTTTGCACATCTAGCATTGGCAAGCTATTCGTCCGTCCAGTGTTCGATATATCGTGTTTCTCCAGAAGAGAAGTTGCGTGAACAATTTCTTGCAAAACTAGTATTGGCATGTTTAACTCCTGCAAGACTGTCAAGTATTTTCAGAGTAGGAGGATGTTTTACTACACACCAGTCAATTACATGTTTTTTTCCAGAGTCTGGGTTTTATTTGCATGGTTTGGTTCCAGGCATACTTAAATATTCTATTGCGTGGAAACATTTGCAAAACAAGCCCTTGAAATAGCCATAATTGCTCTGTGCATTATTATGTTTTCTTATGCAAGGTAGCTGAGAACTCAGCATTCTTGTTGTGATGTATTTCCAGTGCAATTTCCAAAGAAAGTGCAGGAGAAGATGCGTGTAGGCCTAATCCCTTGATATGTGAAGCTTTCAGATGTTCTGTTTCAAATATGATAGATCTTTGAGAAAATCAGTTATTTAAATATATAGCCCCTCATGTTTGTTAATATGGATGGCATTATTTGAACGGTTCCACGACAACTCGTCTACCGACAACTCGTCTACCGACAACTCGTCTAACGACAAGTGGTCTCCGGACAATTCGTCTACGACAACTGGTCTACGACAACTGGTCTACGACAACTGGTCTACGACAACTGGTCTACACACAACTCGTACACGACAAAACGTTCATTGGGAATTCTTTAGTCAATGGCTGTTGCCGCTCAAAGAGAAGCTGGATTGATAAAAGAACTCTTTATCAAGCGAAAATCGACAAATGAAACCCTCGATGCAAAAAAGTAGACCGACGAAATGGACGAATTGATAAAAATAATGCTTATAAAGTTTATGATGGCTTCACTAAATGATCGCGTTGCTGAATAAATCCAGTTTCTGTTTCACCTATATATAAAACCTTCCTCTCGCTTCGATTTCAGAAATAAAGAAACCTTCATCCAGCTTCCATTTCTTTAGCATTCTTCTAATAAATCCAGCTCCTATTTCAGATCTATAAATGCCTTAATCCAGCTTCCATTTCTTTAGCGTTCTTCTCATTTATCCAGCTCCCATTTTAGATCTATAAATGCCTTAATCCAGCTTCCATTTCTTAAGCCTTCGCTCATTCATCCAGCTTCTATTTCAGATATACTACCTTCATACAGCTTCTATTTCTTTAGCGTTCTTCTCATTAATCCAGTTTCTATTTCAGATTAATAAATACACTCATCCAGCTTCCATTTCTTAAGCCTTCGATCATTCATCCAGCTTCTATTTCAGATATATAAAACACCAATCCAGCCTCCATTTCTTTAGCGCTCTTCTCATTAATCCAGCTCTTTTTCAGATATATACTACCTTCATCCAGCTTCCATTTCTTAAGCGTTCTTCTCATGAATCCAGGTTCTTTTTCAGATATATATACTACCTTCATCCAGCTTCCATTTCTTAAGCGTTCTTCTCATTAATCCAGCTTCTTTTTCAGATATATACTACCTTCATCCAGCTTCCATTTCTTAAGCGTTCTTCTCATTAATCCAGCTTCTTTTTCAGATATATACTACCTTCATCCAGCTTCCATTTCTTAAGCCTTCGATCATTCATCCAGCTTCTATTTCAGATATATAAAAACACCAATCCTGCCTCCATTTCTTTAGCGCTCTTCTCATTAATCCAGGTTCTTTTTCAGATATATACTACCTTCATCCAGCTTCCATTTCTTTAGCGTTCTTCTAGTTAATCCAGCTTCTATTTCAGATATATAAATACACTGATCCAGCTTCCATTAAGCGTTCTTCTAATTAATCCAGCTCATATTTAAGATATTATTATACCTTCATCCAGCTTCCATTTCTTTAGCGTTTTTCGTCAATTCCGCTTCTATTTCAGATCTATAAATACACTCATCCAGCTTCCATTTCTTAAGCGTTTTTCTAATTAATCCAGCTCCTATTTCAGATCTATAAATGCCTTAATCCAGCTTCCATTTCTTAGGCGTTCTTCTCGTTAATCCAGCTTCTCTTTCAGATCTATAAATACACTCATCCAGCTTCCATTCTTAAGCGTTTTAATTCATCCACCTTCCATTTCTTAAGCGTTTTTTTCTAATTAATCCAGCTCCTATTTCAGATCTATAAATGCCTTAATCCAGCTTCCATTGCAATAGTGGGCACAAATGGAGACCCAGAATGGAGGACATCCAGCTTAGTGAATTCATAAGGCAGAATATTGTGAAGCGACTTGAACATAAACTCACATGATTGGTATACTGTAATCTGAGTTAAGTTCTATAATCTCCAAATCAACAAATAGCTGGTTTGTATGTGCAACATAAGGAGAGCTAGTTATAATAAGAAAAATAAATTCTGGATAATTCTTATATCTGAAATAGGAGCTGGATTAATTAGAAGAACGCTAAAGAAATAGAAACTGGATCAAGGTATTATATATCTGAAATAGGAGCTGGATTAATTAGAAAAACGCTTAAGAAATGGAAGCTGGATGAAGGTAGTATATATCTGAAATAGAAGCTGTATGAATGAAGAACGCTTAAAAAATGGAAGCTGGATGAAGGTAGTATATATCTGAAAAAGAAGCTGGATGAATGATCGAAGGCTTAAGAAATGGAAGCTGGATGAAGGCATTTATAGATCTGAAATAGGAGCTGGATTAATTAAAAGAACGCTAAATAAATGGAAGTTGGATGAAGTTATTATATACCTGAAATAGAAGCGGAATTGACGAAAAACGCTAAAGAAATGGAAGCTGGATGAAGGTAGTATATATCTGAAAAAGAAGCTGGATGAATGATCGAAGGCTTAAGAAATGGAAGCTGGACGAAGGCATTTATAGATCTGAAATAGGAGCTGGATTAATTAAAAGAACGCTAAATAAATGGAAGTTGGATGAAGTTATTATATACCTGAAATAGAAGCGGAATTGACGAAAAACGCTAAAGAAATGGAAGCTGGATGAAGGTATAATATGTAAGAAATAGTAGCTGAATTTATGATAAGAACGCTTAGGAAATAGAAGCTGGATGAATTAAAAACGCTTCAGAAATGGAAGCTGGATCAAGGTATTATATTTCTGAAATAGAAGCTGGATGGATGATGGAACGCTTAAGAAATAGAAGCTGGATGAAGGTATTATATAGTTAAAATAGAAGCTGGATGAATGATAATTGTATTTACCAGTGCGATCAGTTCGTGAATCTACTTTTTAATTCATATTATTTTCATCATTTCTGCTTCGTTAAAAAGACGTGCATTTCGTCCGTTTTACTTTTTTGCATCGAGGGTTTCATTAGTCGATTTTCGCTTGATAAAGAGTTCTTTTAATCAATCCAGCTTCTCTTTGAGCGGCAACAGCCATTGACTAAAGAATTCCCAATGAACGTTTTGTCGTGTACGAGTTCTGTGTAGACCAGTTGTCGTAGACCAGTTGTCGTAGACCAGTTGTCGTAGACCAGTTGTCGTAGACCAGTTGTCGTAGACGAATTGTCCGGAGACCACTTGTCGTTAGACGAGTTGTCGGTAGACGAGTTGTC
Source organism: Lumbricus terrestris (assembly GCA_949752735.1). Lineage (NCBI taxonomy): Eukaryota > Metazoa > Annelida > Clitellata > Crassiclitellata > Lumbricidae > Lumbricus > Lumbricus terrestris. The sequence continues at coordinate 43,087,082 of OX457050.1, read as the reverse complement.
GTGACACCTATTTGAACACCTTAGTAAATTAGGGATGCCAACTCTTCCCTTTGCCATTCCGGGACGCTGCAGTCACTTTAATTATATAGATAGCCTGTGACATTTATAGCAATTTACACTGTCCACGTATGTGCATAGGCACAAAGTCGTGAAAACTAGCACGCCGTCTATCAAAAAAGATCGGACTAACAGTATATAATTATAAGACACATTATGCTACTGAGTGTCAGTGGTTTCTAAAGTTTCAAAGGTTTTGACCAAGCGCTGTCCAGCATTTGATGTTCAGCCGACAAGGCTAGGTTTAATAGAGTGCAGAACGTAAAATTATCACACAACTTGCCGAGTTTAGTGTGCAAAATAACAACATTTTGTCAAGTTATCTCTACCACAAATTCCGGGACAATTTGAGATCAATCCGGGACACGAGACGCACCGGGCCGATTCCGGGACTGTCCCGGCGAATCCGGGACGGTTGGCAGCCCTATAGTAAATTAGTTGTTTATTCTGTATTAAGTTAAAAAGCAATAATTATTATCTTCACTCAGATAAAATCTAAAACAATCGATTACTACCTGTTTGAATTTTTAAAATTTGATTAGCAAAACAGTTTTGAAATAAAAATCAACATTTGAGATACACATAAACAGAATTGCTGTATGGACAAAGACCTAACTCAGTTGTAGCCTACTGGTATAATGATAATATTGATATTCAATAAGTACAATTAGAACAAAAGAAACTCGCTCTTAAGGAAGCTCAGCTCCGAGAAATGGCTATAGAAAAGGAGGAACGCAGAAAGCAGTTAGAATTGTTGCAGCAGAAGATAGAACAAGAAGAACTGCGTAGGGAAGAAGATCAAAATAGACTGAGGGAACGAAATGAAGACGAAAGAAGAAGACGTGAGGAGTTAGAACGAAATAGGATCCGAGAAAGTGAGACAATGGTGTCTAAGATTAAGAAGATAGGGGATGCAATGAAACACGTGTTACCTAAGATGCCATATGATATGATGGAGGTGCCATTATATTTTGAGACAGTTGAGAATGCATTCAACAGTTTTACGGTGGAAAAGCAGTGTTGGGTCAAATTGCTTTTGCCACTAATGACACCAAGAGCGAGAACGGTGTTAAACCGATTGTCTTTTGATGATCTAGACAATTACGACATAGTGAAAGAACATTTACTGAAAGAATTCAAATTGACAGCGAGAGAATATCGATCACGATTTGTAGATGCGAAGAAAACGGCAGAAGAGACATACACTATGTTTACAGCAAGATTGAAGAATCTGTTGAACTATTATGTCAGAAGTAGGCGAGTGGGCAAACACTATGAGAAGTTATTTGATCTGTTGGTGGCGGATAAGTTGAAAGAATGTCTACCACCGGGTCCACTACAGTTTGTACTAGCAAAGGAGGGTACTGAATGCTTGGAAGCTAGTAATGTTGCAGATCTCGCAGACATACATGTGAACAATCGAATTGGTCTAATGTTTCAAGACAAACCGAAATATGAAGCATGGGGTAATAGTTCGAAGCAAACCAGGTGGAATAGTAGTAACAAAGAAACGGGAAGCCAAGCCAGAAGTAATGAAGTAAGGAAAGATAGTGCTCCTGGAAGACAGTTTGGTCAAGATAGAAGAGAAGCAACGGGTGACAGACAAATATATAGTCGAATTCCAGTGATGGGACGCCAAAGAGAAAGCAATGCAGTATATACTCCGTACAATTACAGACGGGAGAGCACTGAACAGAGAGGTATTGTGAGGAAACGTTGCCATAATTGTCAGTCAGACCGAAATTTGATAAAGGATTGTCAAGCACCACCAAGAATGACAAATCTGAGAAATAGATTTACTCGAAGTGCAGAAAATCTCAGAGTAAATCAGATCCAAGTAATGAATGCACCTAATCAGCTGGAAGGACAAGACAACCGCGAAACGGAAGTGAAGTCAGTAATGAAGTGTACGCCTCAGTTTACTATACAGAGAGAAGTAGTAAAATCTGCTCCCATTACGGATACTTGTCGAGAAACAGAAAGTAAAGATCAGTGTCAACGTACGAAGAAGTCCTTACTACAGCATGTAGATGTAGAGATACGTGGAAATGATGACAGTTGTCATCCCGTGCAAGTCAAAGCGCTGATTGACTCTGGTACTGAGAATCCAGTAATCAATGAGGAATTATTGAAAGGAGCGACAGTAGAAGAAATTGGCAGAGTACATTTGCAATGTGTGGCTGGAGAACCCATTCCAGCTAAGTTGGTGAAAATAGAAGTGCGGATGAGTGGTCATAACGTACACGAAGGAGGAGATTTGAAGGACAAGGGAGTAAATATCGCGCCATATTTAACCTTGGTATGTGCCAGCATTCCAGCAGTCTTGTGCAAAGATAACAAAGAAAAGTTCTTGCTGCATCCAGAAATAATTGCAGAACTGAAAGAGGTTCCACCGGTGAGTGTATTGCAAGGAGAATTGCAAGCGAATGTGACTACGAGAGCACAAAGTCGGAGAAGAGGAGTGGAAGAAGGAGAAGAGGAAAAATCAAATGAAAGTTTGCTAGACGATGACACAGAAAGCGATGATGAACAAAGCATTCAAGAAGAAGAAGAAGGAGTAACATCCGGGAGCAATGAAATTGAAGAAGAGATGGTTGCATGTGAACGTGATGATTATGATGATTCTGGAAGTGATAGTGAAATGGACACGAGTATGAGAGATTTGTTTGCCGAGAATACGAGTGATGAAAGACAATTGGCAGACGCAAAGAAATTTGAAGAGCAGCAGAGAAATGACGAGTCACTGAAGTCGTGGTGGAAGATAGCTGAAGACAAAGGATCTGAGTTTAGTGTGGTGAATGGGTTGATGTATAAGAAGCATCAAATGTTGGACCAGTTGGTGTATCAGTTGGTGTTGCCGAAGGAAAGAAGAATTCAGGTGATGGAATTGGCGCACGAGTCAGTATTTGGCGGACACTTGGGAGAAGAGAAGACAAGAGAACGTATCAAATTGTCCTTTGTGTGGCCAAGGATGCGTAGAGATGTGGTGAAATTCTGCAAGTCTTGTGAGAAGTGTCAGTTGAAAGCACGAAGTTTGGTGATGGATCGAGTACCGATTACGCCAATACCAAGGGAGGATGTGCCTCTGAGTAGAGATCTTGAAGGGGCGCTATATAAATTCATGTGATTGGTTCAGAAGAATGACAATGGACGTCGTAGGACCAATCGAACCGACGTCAGCAGCAGGGCATAAGTATTGCTTGTGCATCGTAGACTCATGTACAAGATGGCCGACAATCTTCGTGATGAAGTCATTGACTGCTAAGGCTGTATGCGAAGCTCTGATGAAGTTGTTCATGGATGTGGGAGTTCCGTCAGTGATAACGAGTGATAGAGGAACGAATTTTACAGCCAGTCTAACGAGAGAATTTCTGAAATTGATGGGGTGTTGTCCTCGATTCGATTCGCCAGGACATCCAGAAGCGGCCGGATTAGTGGAGAGATGGAATCAAACGTTCAAGAAGATGGTTCATCATGTCATTGTGGAAAATCCGAGACAGTGGCATAAAATCATTCCATTTACAGTCTGGGCATTGAGAGAAGTGCCTAATGCAACTACAGGAGTGGCACCGTATCTGCTGGTCTATGGAAAGTTGCCGAGAGGGCCACTAACCATTCTTAAAGAAAGCTGGACCAAAGAGATAAATTTACCACCGAACATTGGAGTGCAACCGGCAAAGTACTTGAAGAATTTAAGAGCAGACATGGAAAAGGCCTTGACATTCGCCGAGAGCTGTGCTGAAGAAAAGCAAAAACAATACGCCAGTCAATATAACAAAAGAGCAAAAAATAAAGAATTCGAACCAGGAGAAAACGTCATCGTGCTGTATCCAACGTCAACCAATAAATTAATCTCACGATGGCATGGTCCATGCACTGTCTTGCAAAGAAGATCCAAATATTCGTATCTCGTGGACATGAATGAAAACGGTCGACGGATTATTCATGCCAACAAGATGAGGAAGTTCATTACGAGAACATTGTCTTGTGGTCTGATCGTGGAAGAGGATGACGAATTTGGATCAGTGGTAGAAATACCGCTGAAGGAATACTATTCAGAGACAAAACAGAAATCACTCCAATTGGATTATGAACAAATTGGACATCTTACGAGCGAACAGCAGAAACAATTACTTGATGTACTGAATCGTTATGCAGACAGATTTTCGGACAAACCGGGACTATGTACATTAGTAGAACATGAAGTGGTGTTGAAACCAGACTTTCGAGAAAAAGAATTCATGGCATATCGAATACCACTAATATACCGGGCAGAAGTGGAAAGACAAATACAAGAGATGCTGAAAGAAAACATCATTCAACCATCGTCAAGCAGAATGGCAAGTACACTTGTCATTGTCAAAAAGAAGGATGGATCCTTGAGATTGGCTTGTGACTACAGATACATTAACTCTTTTACTGAGAACTGCAGATATCCTATGCCAATCGTCAATGATGTTTTGAGCAAAGTCGGGAAATCCAAGTTTATTTCTGTTATGGACTGTCGCAGTGCCTATTGGACTTGTCCTGTGAAAAAGAGTGATCAATGGAAGACTGCGTTTGTTACACATAATGGACTGTACGAATTTACGCGTGTTCCTTTTGGAATGATTAACTCTGGACGGACTTTTGTAAAAGCGATAAATATGATTTTGCAACCGATACATGATTTCACTGAACCTTATGTTGATGACATTGCAGTGCATTCTATCGTATCTGACCATTTGTAAAGCGCTTCTTGCAGCAAGAGCCTTTCAGAAGCGCTCCCAGTGCGTGCAACTCCGAGAGAAAAGGCAGGTCTTTAGACAAGAGAAAGATGACGAAAGACTACCAGAGAGGATGGCAGAGCGAACGGATGGGAGAAGACCATTCCATAGGGAGGGACCTATGCAGGCAAATGATCTGGATTGAGCCATGGCGGTCCTGACGCGAGGAACAAAGAGGTCAAGCCGATCTGAGGACCTAAGAGGACGCAGCGAAGTGGCCGAAATGGGGCGAAGTATGAGATCACAAAGATACGTCGGAGCAAGGCCTCGTTGAGACTTGAGAACCAAACTTATAACTTTGAATTCTATGCGAGCTGAGATTGGAAGCCAGTGAAGTTGTTCAGCCATGAATGTAGATATGTGTGAGAATCGAGGAAGACGGGCAATGAGCCTCGCAGCAGCATTGAGTACGGACTGTAGGGGAGCTAGCCGGACCTTAGGGAGGCCAGCAAGGACAGAATTACAATAGTCAATCCGAGAACAGACGAAGGCGTGGACAATGGTGGTAAAGATCGAAGATGAAACAGATTTGCGAATAGCTCTCAGGCGCCTTAATTGGAAGTAGGAAGAGCGAGTAAGCTTGGCTATGTGTTCGGTGAAAGTTAGAGAACTATCTAGGGTGACACCTAGGTCTCGAACACTAGACGAAAAGTTGAAGTGAGGAAAAGTTTGAGAGAGTACCGAGTAGTCAAGTTTTTGGAGCTGCTTGGAAGTGCCTAATGCCTAATTCTAATGATTGGGACATTCATTTAAGGCATTTGGAATTATTTTTGAAACAAATTAGACTGCATAATGTAACGTTGAACTTGAAGAAATGTGTGTTTGGTAAGAGTGAGGTGAAGTTCATCGGTCACCTTATAGGATCAGGGAAGAAGATGATGAATCCAGATAGGATTGACAGTTTGATTAATTTGAAAAAACCTGAAACCAGGAAGGAAGTGAAACAGGTCTTAGGCTTTTTTGGGTTTTACCGACAGTTTATTTGTAATTTTGCGGAAATTGCTAAACCATTGACAGACTTAACCAGCAAGAAAGTACCTGAGAACATTGTTTGGACTGATGCACATCAGAAATCCTTTGATTCACTTAAACAGATTGTCTTGTCAAATGTGGTTTTATATATGTTTGAGGTTGGTAAACCTTTTAATTTGTGCTGTGATAGCAGTGATTTTGCTGTGGGAGCTGTCCTATCACAGGTGGACAATGAAGGGATAGAACGTCCCGTTTCCTTTATAAGTCAGAAGCTGACAGATACCCAGATGAGATGGGCGACGATTGAGAAGGAAGCCTATGCTATCATATGGGCTTTAAATAAGTTGAAAGAAATTCTTATTGGTTCTAAGATTAATGTGTTTACAGACCATAATCCTTTAGTTTACTTGACTGAATCAATGTCGAAATCTGCTAAGTTAGTCAGATGGTCATTATCATTACAAAATTTTGACATTCTGTTGAACTATAAGAAAGGTAAATTGAATGTAGTAGCTGATTGTTTATCTAGATTATAGCGTAAGATATTTTATGATGTTATATATATTGGACTGTTTGCATTGTTTAGTTAAGGTACGTTCGCTAATTTTTATAGATAATTAGCTCTCTTTAAAAGAAAGGAAAGAGGTAATGTGAGCTAATTTTGTATAACGTATAGTGATCAGCTAATTGTTGAGCGTACGGATAGGCCAGCTCAAGGTCAGCTAATTGTTGAGTGTACAGACAGACAGGCCAGCTGACTGAGTGGCGGGAAAGTGCCGCGGCGCGTCGTCGCCGGAGAGAGAGAGAGAGAGAGAGACAGACAGACAGACAGACAGACAGCGAGAAGGACAGAGAGAGGCAGAGAGAAGGACAGTGCGACCGAAGAGAGAGTGTACGCTGAGAGTGAGATAAGTTGTAGAAGGAGTGCTAGTCGTGTGTAGAAGACGTTAGAAGAGTAATAATATAAGAAGATGGCGTTTCTGTCGTGCAATTGAATTGTTTGTCGTCGTTGATGCATTGTTGTGTTGTTTGCGAATGTTGGAAATCGAAGAACAAAATACAAGAAACTGAGCGTTGTTTTAAGTGAACAAGTTTAAGAACTTTAGACACTTATACACTAGCCATAGCTACCGCAGTACAGTGAATAGGTTAGGCCTAGGCTGCGCTGCTGAACTGAAGAAGAGACTGGAAAAGCGTGAGGGATTGTTAAGCTCACAAATGTTGAACTCTTGGATGTGGTATATGCGATAAATTGCTGGAAACAAAGAAAGAATATCTCGAGCATTGCTCTGGTCATCGACTTTCTCCACCTGACGACTTAGCTGCTCACCTATGCTGAATAATTATTGTGATTCCACATAATTATTTGCGTTTGAAGCAAAAAAATTTAACTTGAGACTAAGACCTAGTATGGAATTATAGAAGTGCTGAGAGACCATATATTTAAATAGTTACACTCTAAGTCTATGACGTTGTTCAGAATACGTAGACTGGAGCAGATAAGCCAGAGGTGCTTCCTTTTAGGCACCACATGTCTAAAGTGTGTCGGTCCACTCGTATAATTGTAAGACTGTAAAGTTGCTGCGTATCATCAGAATGAACTTTCGTTCTATACTTATTCAAGATGCAGCAAAGCCATCCGTTCTGGATTCGACTACTTGTCAATATTTCTTTTACATAATTATTAAATTTAACTTGTCCATATACTTCTTTGCAAAGTGGTTGCTATACAATAGTTTATTTTAAAATTATTTCTGGGTAGATTGATATACTTCACTCTATCGCCATTGCATTCATGAAGTGTTCGTAGTAGTAGTAGTAGTAGTAGCGCCTTTGATGCACCACGAGAACGCTTGTCAAGAAACGTCGACCATGATTGCAATGAAATGACAAGTCTGCTTCCAAACCGGAGTCCTGGAGTATGTTTTCTCACTAACAACATCAAATTGCATGTGGATGCAATACCGGTTGTGGAAAATCTGTTTGGATGTGGTATACTGGTATGTGATGAAGTGTTTGAAATTGAGATGGAATTTCTAAAGCATTGTTCTATCCATAGCTTTTCTCCGCCTGATGCATCATGAATTATTTATTGCCATGTGTTGATTTGTTATTCTCAATGAATATTAATTTATGCAGTTGAAGTTGAGGAACGATGGAGAAACTTTATTGTGATTTTATGCAATTAAGCTTTCCTCTTACACAATTGCAATGGACAAATTGTTCTTAATGGATATCTTCTTCTTCTTCTTTAGGTCTGCTGCCTCTCGGCAGGTCCAGATGCCCAACGACGCCACTCTTCTCAGTGTTGTGCCTTTTCTTTAAGTTTCCCATATCCATCCTTCATCATCCAGTCCAAGAACTTTTCCCTCGGTCTTCCTCTTCCCCTCTTCCCCTCCATTTTGCCCTCCACTGTGTCTCTTTGCAAGGAGTTGCCTCTCAGTATATGTCCCATCCAGTTCTTCTGCCTTGTTCTAATTGTATTCATCAAGGATCTTTCCTCTTCCACCTTTTTCAATACTTCTTCGTTTGATTTATGCTCTGTCCAGCTGACCCTTTCCATCCTTCTCCATATCCACATCTCGAACGCTTCTATAATTCATGGGCGCCCGCAGGATTTTTTGCAGGGGGGGTCAGTCATGACCATGAGAGTTAAGATATTTAAAATGTCATTAAAAACTAGGCAGCTTACACAATTACATTTTCTCAGTATAACGTAAGTACTACTGTTTACGAGTCTTTTGCAATGAGACGAACAAAATCTTTCAACAATTTCTGACTATAGATTTATGGCACATGCAGGCCAAAGGCTACAAAAGCCCGCTACATTCATAGTAAAAAAAGCTACAACACTAATAACTGACTAACAGTATCAGGGACGTCAGTTCTGTTTTTCCAGGTCACAGAGAAAATTCATGGGCAAAACTTGGCCAGCTTGTTAAAATAATAATTTCCTATGTGCAAGACACTGTGGATGAATGATCAAACACGTTTTCTTGGCCAGAAATAATAATTATTTATGTGGGAAGCCCTGGTCATGGTCCCTGACGCCAAGCATGACAGATGTTCATAACATAGCCTTAACCATATATATAATATTATGTATAGCCTAAGTAAATAGTTATATATATATATACAGATACACAGTCTGCCAGGCAACATTTGTGAATTTATATGCTACAAAGTGGAACTTTTGTCAACCATCTGTACTGTCACTGTGTGCCTTCACTTCAATCAAAGACTCAAATGGAATTACATGTAAGAAGAGTCAATTTTAAATAGGTCGATATGCAACCTATCTTGGCCCTATGCAATTATAATATTATGTAATTATACTATTCACTCACACAGTCATTCCAGGAAGCTGTTTAGTGGCGCTTTAAGAAGGCTGAACAGAGGTGCTCCCAGTCCACTGAGCCAAGGTTAAGCAGAAGACTTGAGTTGGGAAAAGGCAGATAATGAAAGGAAGGAACAAGTTCAAATAAAAGAAAATAGTACAGGACATGCATGTCGACAATTAAAGTCTATCCAATCATTACATTAATTGCAACTGTGATTTCCAATTCAATAGACTCACATAATTAATAGGCCTGGCCTACCGTGGATCTGTTGGGGCGATGGCGGAGTGGTGTGCGTTTGGAAGGCGACGAGGCAGACTGCTGGCGTAGCATTCTGCAGTGCATTAATGGCAGTTCGAAAAGATTTCTGTAAAACTCAGTGTGTCGTTTCGGGTACTGCTGTGCTGTCGTCAGATTGTGCGAACCGTAACGAATAAAAGGTTATAAACTGAACTCCATGAGTCCATGTCCCCGGTCAGCTTTTCTTTTTGATCATCCACTCTCCAGTTCTGAGGCAACTCTAATCATCAGCCAGAGGTTACGATCCCTCCTAAACAATCGGACTCAATTCCTCTCCTTCCCCTCCCGGGCCGACCTTCCACTCTCAGGGCCGCCTTTGCCCATCCGACGTGAGTTTGGCTCGTTTCTGATCCCTCCCCGTTTCTCACTTGGCTCAAATTGCGCCCGCCCTGTATAGGGATAGAAGCCACTACTATGCTAATGATTCGGTCTTCTGCGGCCCAATTTTATTAATTCCCCCTCATCTGTCGCAGTCAGTCCTGTGTAGTGTGTATCTCATATTTCGCCTCTTTGTCTTAAGAATCTCCTTCATGCTCGTCCGACATGTGCATCCTCATTCAACACCTTATTCGACCTTACAGGTCGCCGGGTGTTAAGGGAACGAAAGGCGATCCAACTGCATGGGGCTATAATGCTTGTTCTCCCCTCACTGTCAGACGGTGGTTGCGGTACCCATCGGCTGTAAACGGTTCATAGGTTACGGACTATAGACCTGTATGTACAGGGTGCGCCAAAAAAAGTAATCCCTTACGGTTTTTTGCCAATATCTTGGCCGAACATATGAATTTTTAAATGAAACTTTACAGACTTAAAGGCAATTCATATTTACGTACAGTGGTCAAATTACAAAAAAATATTTCAAACAGAACAAAAGTTATATCACTTTTAGTGAGGCCACCCAGCGTTTTTTGACGATTCAAAAACGAAGCGCAGAAAAATGAGGTTTTTGGCCAATATCTTGTCCAAAAGTAAGAAGATCAAAATGAAATTTTACACGCTTAAAGACAATTCATATCTGCACATGATGGCCAAATTTTATCAAAATATTTCAAACAGGACAAAAGTTATACCACTTTTAGTGAGGCCACCCACCGTTTTTGACGATTCAAAAACGAAACGCAACAAAAAGTAACAAAAACACGCTTTTATTTAGTCTCATCTCAAATAACTGTTGTCAAATGAACTTGGTAGTGCTTCACAACTTGTGCTCAATGTGCCCACCACCAGTGCCAAAACTTCTTTTGAGTCTCTTTGCAAAGTTCTTTATGGAGCTGTTGATTAAGCTGACAGATTCCTTATTTACCGATTTTATTGTCATCTTGCTAAGTGACTTCTCAGTGACGTGCAGCTACGCTGGCGCCCTGTTCCTTTTTTAAATAGTTATAATAATGATCATCTGGCAATATCAAGGCTATCTGATGACAATTATTTGAGATGAGACTAAAAAAATCGTGTTTTTGCTACCTTTTTGCTGCGTTACGTCTTTGAATCGTCAAAAAACGGTGGGTGGCCTCTTTAAAAGTGCCATAACTTTTATTCTGTTTGAAATATTTTGCTGAAATCTGGCCATCATGTGCAGATGTGAATTGTCTTTAAGCCTGTAAAATTTCATTTCGAAATTCTTACTTCCGGCCAAGATATTGGCCAGAATAATTAAATTGGTTTTTTCTTACTTTTTGTTGCGTCGCGTTTTTGAATCGTGAAAAAACGGTAGGTGGCCTCACTAAAAGTGATATAACTTTTGTTCTGTTTCACATATGACGATGAAATTTGGCTATTGTACGTAAATATGAATTACCTTCAAGCCCGTAAAATTGGATTTGAAAAATTCATATTTTTGACCAAGATATTGACAAAAAGCCGTAGGGGATTACTTTTTTTGGCGCACCCTGTATATATATATATAGTTATTGACGTGCATTATATATATATATAGCCTATATATATATATATATATATATATATATATATATATGTATATATATAATTGTGTGTGTGCGTGTCTGTGTGAATATATACTGAGAGGGTGAAATTAGTCTGCACGTCTTTGAGGATTTATTATCCAGAGGTCTCTGCCTGGTGGACAGTGCCTTAGTATACTGAGTCGTGTTTTGAGACCTCCATGACTGAGTCCTTCCTGTGAAGTCTGCATATCGGGCAACGCATCTCCTCCACTCCTCCCTGTCCATCGCCAGCTGCGCTGACCTCTTCCCCAGATACCTCCAAACACCCCATGCAAGTCGTATCTAATTACTGTGTCAGACACCACATAAATTGTGCATCTGTGACTCTGTGTATCCGACACTGTATCGTATATACAACAGGCTAGAAGATGTAGTTCAGAAACTGTGACCATGTTGTGGCCTCGTTGTGGTATTTTGAACACCGTACGGCGTATGCAAAATAGGTCAACTGTTTGAACAATTGGCCAAATTGGGGTGGGTGCAAATGCATCATTTCCCGTTTTACCACTGACGTTTTCCCAGAAAGTATCATTATTGATATTTTGTCATGATTTCCAGGGGGGTCACGCGACCCCCCTGACCTATGCTGCGGGCGCCCATGAGTACAAGACAACACTATATTAATCCATCTTTCAGGAACCATTTAAATTTAAACAGAAAATAGTTCATCATAGGTTAACAACAAATCATTGTCTAGTGCAAAACCATGGCTAGAGCAATGCTCTAGAAATTCTTCCTCTATTTCAAACAATTCGTCACATATGCCACATCCAAAAGACTGCAATAAAAGGTTTTAAATCGTCAATTGGTTTCGTTCTGGTCATAATCATTAAACAATCTCCAACGTCAAATGTCTTTGAAGGATCTTCTACTTCAACTGCAGGTGGTTTAGTCCAAGTATGAGTTATCAATTCATTTCTAAGGCCATCAGAATGTGAAATTTCAATATCACATGACTGTGTTTTTTCTTCAGTATGGATTCTCATGTGACGCTTCAAATATCTAGCATTTGCAAATGATTTCTGACATAGCTGACATTTGTATGACTTTTCTCCTGTATGGGTTCTTACGTGTTTCTTGACACTACTAAGTTGTGCAAATGATTTCTGACATAGCTGACATTTGTATGGCTTTTCTCCTGAATGGATTCTCACATGTGTATTGTGACTAAAAACCTGTGAAAATGATTTCTGACAAAGCTGACATTTGTACGGCGTTTCTCTTGAGTGGGTTCTCATGTGTTGCTTGAGACTGCCAAGTTGTGAAAATGATTTCTGACATAACTGACATTTGTATGGTTTCTCCCCAGTATGGATTCTCGTGTGATTTTTCAGATCACTACTTGTAGTAAAGGATTTCTGACATAGCTGACATTGATATGGTTTCTCTCCAGTATGTGTTCTCATGTGTATTTTCAGATGACCAACGTCAGTAAACGACTTCTGACACAACTGACATTTATGTGGTTTCTCCCCAGTATGGGTTCTTATATGTGTTTTAGATTCTTATTGTGAGTAAATGATTTCTGACATAACAGACATATGTATTGTTTCTCCCCAGTGTGGGTTCTCATGTGCTTTTTCAGATTACTACCTGTAGTAAAGGATTTCTGACATAGCTGACATTGGTAGGGTTTCTCTCCAGTATGGGTTCCCATGTGTGTTTTCAGATGACTAGCTGAAGTAATGGATTTTTGACATAATTTACATTTATATGGTTTCTCACCAGTACGAGTTCTCAGATGCGTTTTTAGATAACAAACCTGAGTAAACGATTTCAGACATGACTGACATTTGTATGTTTTCTCCCCAGTATGGGTTCTCATGCTTGCGTTTTAATGAGAGTAAATGATCTTTGACATTGTTGGCTTTTGCGTGTTGTTCTCCAGTAATGTTTTCCAAAAATTATGCACTGTCACCTAACTTATTTCAGTAAATGGTGTCTTATACAACTGCAGCATGTTTCCTCATATGAGTTGCTGGAATTTCACCTTGATGTCATGCTTTCAGATGAAATTAATGGTTATTTCACCATAATTGGTTCTTTCTCATCTTTTACAAATCACCAAACTATGCAATTGATTCTTCGCATAATTTGAATATATGTAGGTTTAAGGCTTTTCTTCAGCACGGGTTGTTTCCATTTGAAAGCAAATAAATACACATGTGAAGAAAAGTTCTCTTTGGCTCATCAATGGAAGTCAAACTTTTGACATCGTTCGATATTAATTATTCCAGAATTTTTAAAAATAAATTGGTCTCACAGAAAACAATTATGACGAAATATACAAACTTGTAATCTTTTGTAGAATTGGACACCCTTTGTGTTGTTAATCAGAAGCCATATGGATTGGAGAAGAAATAACTAATGATAGTCAAAGTTTCCGGTGAATATTTTGACTCGAATGCTTTTGAAGAAAATCAACGAGAACAAGGAATTTCCAGATAATTTTCAATGGAAAGTTCTAATGTAATGTTGCCTGCCATCATGCACATGATAAGAAGAACTTTCGGCATCTATTAAAATAAAGCAAAGCAACATCTCAATAATGGATTATTTCAAACCAATTAAAAAAGCATTTAATTATTTTTCATAAAAGGAAGCTATTTACTGTGTGCATCAAGATCAAAATAATTTCCATTTCCAGTTGAATGGATCCATTGTATAGATTCCGGCAAAGGCTCACAATTCCAAACTCCCTGATAAAGACTCAACGAACTTCATTCCAAAGTTATGATGTAATAACATGTAGCAATAAACTCAACCATAAGAACTAAGCCACATCTACTATCAATTGCGCTCTTCCCATTTTTTCATGAAAATAGACAAATATACCAGAGTAGTCTTTGTTCGCGCCTACACTAACCAGAATCTTGCCTTCTCGGTAGTAGGCTCCTCGAACTGGAATGGCCTCCCTTTAGAAAATGGATCTCTCTCTCTCTCTCTCTCTCTCTCTCTCTCTCTCTCTCTCTCTCTCTCTCTCTCTCTCTCTCATCTTAGGACAGTTTTATTTAGCCGTAGAGCTTTTTGAATGCCTCAGATAAGCTCTTTTTTAAGATGCGCTATATAAATTATTGCAATAAATTAGTGTATACTTGAAGTAGGTTTGGTAATTGGGTAGTTTAGCGTCCCAAATTATTTTCACCATCCCAAATTATTTTGACTATTTCTTTCAATTACTTACTTATACTTATGAGAAATGGAAGCTGGATGAAAGTTTTTGCAGGTGAAATGGAGGCGGGACTGATGAAAAAAGGCAAGAGAAATGGAAGCTGAATGAAAAAGGCAAGAGAAATGGAAGCTGGATTAAAAAAATTGAAAGAGAAATGGAAGCTGGATGAAGGTTTTTTACAGGTGAAATAGCCTCAACATATTATACAGGCCATAACAACAACATCCCGTTCAAAGGTCTCCATAGCAACAAAAGGCCTGAAAAAAGTAGATTGACTGATCCGTGTAAACTGCCAACGAAAACTGGTGGTGGTTCATTTAGAACCACCACCAGTGACTAGCATGAACACCACTAGGGATGTCCTGCTCATCTAGATCTCTGTAGCCATTGGCTATCCAAGATTTCAATTTCTTATCAAACCCACTCTCCACTTCTCCAATATGGTGCAAGTCACGTAGAACAATGTCAAATTCTGAATCCAGGTTGTGAAACAAATCTAGCAGATACTGGATTCCAGATCGAGTACGGCAAATATCCTCGGCTGGAACGGCAAACTCAAAGTCCACTCTAGTTGTATAGTAGACAGAAACAAATGTCTGCAGCCACACCTGGTGGCTTGTCACTTTATCAATTATGTCTTTCACAAGGTGACTTTCTGAGCTGTGATAGATGGACAGAAGATGACTGCTTTCAGTTGGTGGTAGTCCCAGTTCAAAAAATTTGCCAAACACTTGGCAGCCAAGATCAAGTTGAATGTTTTGTGAAACACTGCGTCCTTGGAACGGTTGAAATTCGACTTCTTGCAGTTGAAGCACCAATTTTCTTAACAGCTTTTTCACAATCTCAGTGGCCATGAGTATGTCTCCTGCAATTGATTCAATACATTCGTCATACGTTTTATAATGAACGTTTTAACACAATCATCACACAAGTTTTTTTTTAAAGAAAAAACCTGTATTTTAAAAAGAATTATTTTGTTTTAAATTCTAGCATAAAGGGTAATATTTTAGGTATAAAATGCTTCAGTACCATAACTTCTCAATATAAAAGTAAAAGGTTCCATGGCTGAAATAAATTTTTCACCAAACAATTATTTAACTGATTGAAATGGTGATGGAAACATAAAACACATTATATTTTGTTAAGATCTGACGAATGCTTCTAGACCTACGTATACAGAGAATGAACATTAATTTTGTTCCTCCTTGTCTGATCAACGATTTCCTACGTAAAAGAACTCAACACATCAGGCTATTTTTCCCATTCAAGTTATTCACCTTATAAATTTAATTTGCTCAATCAAGAAATTCATTCCATCACTCTATTGGCATCACAAATATATTTAAATAATAAACTACTTACCGGTACGTCCAAAAGTTATTTCTGTAAATGCATTATTATTGCAATTTGAAATGGATACATTGTACGACTGGGAGCCAGTGTAGTCCACACATGGCAGAGGTAACACGATGGAGAAGTCGCACAGATGGAGAGATGACGTGGACAAGGAATCTTGAATCTTCTGTAGTCGGGCGAAGGTAGAGCATGGCAGATTATAAATTACTACAAGGACTTGTAGTACTTAAGTTAAGCTCAGATGATACCATAGACTTGGAAAGTAGGGGTGGCACTGAGGATGGTTAGGAAAGAGGGAATTTGCCTAAGTCGGCGGATCTGGAGGAGACTGGATCGGCAAATATTTGAAATATGGTTTCTGAGAGAGATGTAAAGAAATGAGGGATTATACGCGCTCCCAATGGAAGCAACAGTAAAACCGGAAAAGAAGATCTGCAATTGACGTCTAGTTTCACAGGGTGCTGGTGTGTGCTAAAGACGAGGTATTAAAAATGTGTCAGTTTGGTCACTCAATTCGCTTCAATCTGGTCACTCGCAGTTGCTACTACCAGCTTTGGCAACTCCAAGTTGTCTCAATATCACTCTCTCATAGTGGTACTCTGACACTTGTCCATGCCTTTGTCACCAGTAGAACTGCAGTTCGGTACTCGTGGGTCTGCCACTTGGGACTAATTGTGTGCCTTGAACGAGTTCATCGTTCGGCTGCTCGCCTTATTGGTCGCATTCATAAATATGCCCCAGTCTCTGCATATAATATTATGCATGACGTTCTTCACTGGCTCCCGTTTCACAGCGCATATCCTACCGAGTTGCTGCACTTGTTTGAAACTGACAAACAGGGTCAATAACAAACTGCAAGGGACAAAAAGTGTGCATGACGCGGATGGGCACGGACATTCCCCCACCTGGAAAAACCCCCTGGACAAAACCCCTCATGGTAAGACAAAAACCCACTGGTAGAACATAATTATTGCGCTCATAAAATGGCGGTCCTAAGTACGCAAGTTGGATTGGTGAAAAGATTTCTCGCTAAATAGAAGCAGGATTTATACTAAATAATTTTTACTTCAATAGAAGCTGGATTGATGAAAACGTTCTTGCTTAAGTTGAAGCTGGATTTATGAAAATATTGTTGCTAAAATTGGAGCTGGATTGATGACAATATTCGTGCTTAAATTGGAGCTGGATTGATGAAAATGTTCTTGCATAAATTGGAGCTGGATTGATGAAAATAATTATTATTTAAATAGAAGTTGGATGAAACTAATTTTTGTCTACACGAAAGCTGGATTGATGACAAGGATTCATGATGTCCCAACAGGTATCAGCTTCATATCGGAGTGACTGAACGACACCAACAAGCTACAAGTTTACGCCTGAATGACATAGACTGGTGTTTACCCGTAAGACACTAACTAGTTGACGCATGCAAAATGGATAATTAGCCTATGTTTGAGGAAATTATACCTAGATAAAATTAGGCTATGCTCAGAAGGGGAGGAGATTGTCCGGGGCAATTAATGTCCTAGGCTAAATGCGGGGGGAATTGTTCGGAGTGGTTTGTGTGTGTATTCGTTTAATTGAAAATGACAAGTCAGGGTGACAAACCGCACCCAGTTACACGTCAGCGGCAGCCATAGGCAGGCGCCATTAGTTGCTAAGACACAACATACAATACACGCCAGAAACGGCGCTCATCCAAAACTCTAGTCTACGATGTTACAGAGTCACTTCGACAGACAAAGTCATCTATGGGCAAAAACGACGCCCGAAAGCAAAAGTGAGTCACCACCGACGAACTCGTTATGAGTCCAACCGAAAGTTTCTCGTCCGTTGTTGAATGTTGGACCGAGTTTATAGAGTCCCTTGCTAGATGTTGACAGCAGCTGCAGCGTCCAGACTTCATTCTCGTCCCATCCATGTATGCGGAACGGAACGGCAATCATTCGCAAGGTGGCGGAGGTGTTGTGGCAACCTGGCATCCCTTGTGGGTTGGTCGCAATGGATCCGTCCAATGGCGATCGGCGGTAGCGTGGTCCTGGCCAGACTTACGAAATGAATTTCCATCCAAAACATCCACGAATCGGAGTCGAAAAAGTCTGGCGCGCAGTCACGATTTAGGAAGACATCAATAAATTCAGATGCTTTCGAGCGTCTATTGCTCAAGACACAATAACCTGCCGTAGAAGCGCAGAGACTGGATCAGCGACCAACATGGCCGCCGACCATAGAGTTTGTCATGGGAGTTTTTCCAGGAGGAAAATGTCCTACACTCTACGTGGCCAACCCTCATATGGATGATGGTTGAGAAAACAGCAAATCATATGTTGCGTTCTTTAGCTTACTTAAAATAAATATAATAGAAATTATTTCCCTCAAAATCTAGGCTTTCATTGTCTCCTGACTTGGAAACATTGGACGACTATTGATCGACGTAAGTCAAAGCGCCCTGTATGTCCCTATCTTGGCCAGCCATATTGTTTACTCGCTGCATATTGGTCCACTAAATTATTTGCACAAAATCACAGAATCTCACCAATCTCACCAGTTATTGATTGAAATAGATTGTCTCCTAAGAAGTCCTATCATCAACTCAAAATGGCGACCGACAAAAGTGATTCGTTACGATGACAAAAAAATCATTCCATGAGTGTGCGGTGTCATCTAGCGAATAAATTGAAACCACTCAGTCTTAGATTTTGAAATTTCCCCCATAATATTATATTGAGCTCAGGCAGCCGACCGAAATTTTAGTCCCTGGGCAGAGTATAGCCACAGGAGCTGGATAAAGGCATTTTTATAGTTGGAATGGAAGCTGGATTGAACCTGGCGATCCGAAAATTACTTGTATATACATTTTGCAGCCTCGGACAATGTCCAAATAATTTATCAGTCTAAAATACGGTACAAAGAATTTATCAGCCTAAACTACTGTTTAACCGGGCAGAGTATAGCCACGGGACATAAATTTTCCTTTACGATTTCTCAACTTATTTAACCAGTGCAAAAGGTGGTGCGACCGGTTTCCACGGATATATCTGGAAAGGCTAAGGATTTGCAAAAATGCTTTTAGGACATCCTAGAACTACCATTTGGATATTGAATGGTACTTGTGTGAGTATTCTCCAAACCTGTGCCACGTACACAACCACAGCATATATCATACCAAGGATACTGGCCCATAAATAAATGGTCAGCACACGTTATATGAAAGAAAGGTTCATAAAATTTTTGAATTTAGAATATTATTACTGATTAATTACTGTAGCACTGAAGGGCCTGTTTGCATCACGTGATTTTTAAAGCATGCAATTAGCCTAAGTCACCAATGTTACTGTTCTAAAGATTTGCTGTGTGTGTGGTGGACCGATGAGTTTATCAGATGGTAATCACGGCACCAAGGTTCGTATTAGTCTCAATACGGCCCTACTCACTTTCCTCAAGTTCCTCTGTCCATCGCATCTCAGGCTTCTAATTCGAAGTTGAAGTCACCTCTTCAAGAATTCTTACACCCGGCTCATCCAATTACCAACCAAGACGACACACGCCTTAGCAACTAAAGGACAACACTTCTAACTCAACGCAGCGCTCGTGAAATTACTAAGCTATGGCCCCGCGCTTGAATTTCAAGTGGTGCTTTTGAAATTTGGAGCCTGCAATTACCCTGGAATCAAACAATTCATTGTGTACAGTACTTGAAAAAGCATAAAGCACATGTATACTTGTTAATTATAACAGTTGAGCGACTCGGTCGAAATTCGATTCGGGTACAGGGACCGCACCAGGTTGAATGGTGTTTAGACTGCTATATAATATCTGTTAAGGAATAGAGGCCTATGGATGGATTAATAATGCGATAACTTTTTCCCATCAACTAACAGTTTCATCTTGTAGCCAGTTTTCACAATAGCTGTAAGCTTACACCTGTATGGCCGACCTTTGAATCGCACATAGGCCACGCCACTATTTAATGTACTGTTTGTTTCCAGCCATACCCTGAAGTGGGGCAGGATGGTAGTGCGGCCACGTCCGCTGGGCAGAATTTCGGGACCAATTGCTAAAATTAATAGGTCAATGTGATTTTAAGACATCTATTCACATCAATGGATCCTTTTATGAATGAAAGAGACGCCTTTTGCTCATTGTACTACGCGCCTGACCGATACTACAAAGCGCATTGTATTATTACAAAATGCTACACAAAGACCTAACACTGAATTACAGTTGTAGCCATTAGATGTCTACGGCCCGTCTTCTCTTCCGTACTCTCTCTTACTTGGTGCGTGGGAGGGCCTTGCCTATTTAAGGGCCTGCGGTCGTGCACAGGGTCCCTTCCGTTGCGGTGTGTGGTGAGCGTGGTTCCTGTCTCTTGTTGAGCGGTTTGGCGGTGGTTCTTCCTCGTGGTCATGCGAGTTAACCTGCGGGTTCCTTCTTCTACGTCGCCGTCTCGCCCTGTTGGCGGTCTGGCCGTTCATCCGTCTTCCTTGGCTCCGTTAGCCTTGTCTGCCGTGCTGTCGTTCGTACTGAGTTCGATGGTCTGTTCGACTTCGTATCTACTAGACGGTAACGTTTTGTTATTACGCTGTATATAATGCTCGCTTCTGAATAAATCGATGTTTATTTCATCCAAATTGGGACCTTATTCTATTAATCATACCCCGTAGACGGCCATTGAACCCAACACAGTAAACACCTATTCACCCAAACAGGTCAGCCAAACACACAGACACAACCGCCAAAAATTCTGCTTGTATCTCGCCACAGTGAATCCACAACTAATTTATATCACGACTAAGTGTTTCAGTCTTTCCTCAGTCTTCAACTAGGCCTACATAATATTATATTTATTTTTAATTGAAAATCAGCAAAGATTAGCAAATAATTCGTCAACTGGAGAAAAGCGGTGGTTAGTACAATGCTCCAGAAATTTCTTCTCAATTTCAAACATTTCACCGCATATACCACATCCAAACGAATTTTCCGCAAACGGTTTTGCATCCTCAGGTGATTCGATGTTGTCAATGAAATCACATTCTCGATGACGACCTTTTTGTAGAGCTATTGTAATTTCATTGCAGTCATGAGACAATTTTCTTTGCATGCGTTCAAATGGTTTATCAATATCATCAGCACTGCACCGAATGAATGGAACAGTTAGATTAGCATTTGATTCCTTTTCCAATTTATCATCCTCACCAGATTTGCATCTTTGCACTTCTAGAACCATCCGTGCTTTTTTTATTAATTAATTCATTCATCCATCCATCCATTCTTTTATTCATTCATTCACTTCAAGAAAGAAATAGTCCCTCTTCAAGAACTGCACTCACAGACGCTCCCCGTCCAACCACTGTGAAACAAAAAAGTTTTAAGGATTCTGAATGTAAAAAGGTGGGTGTCATTTTTAAATAACATTTTGATTAGAGGCAAAGAAGTGTCAATGCAGAATCTCAAATATTCACTAGATGACGGAGCAGTACTTTCTCATCCGGCTTCTATTTGGTCTGAGAGTTCATC
This sequence comes from Lumbricus terrestris, assembly GCA_949752735.1. Lineage (NCBI taxonomy): Eukaryota > Metazoa > Annelida > Clitellata > Crassiclitellata > Lumbricidae > Lumbricus > Lumbricus terrestris. The sequence continues at coordinate 43,065,640 of OX457050.1, read as the reverse complement.
TAGATTCGCTCGCCATTTTCTGCGAATGGAAGGTGAAGTCCGGTTTCCGTTTAAACACAATTTGTACGATAACTGGTCAGCTCTAAAATTGCATGTATGTGCCTTAGGCCTACTACCTGCTAACTTTTACACTGCAAAGCTGTAACAGTTGTTGTTGCTAATCTAACGGTTCGAAATTTGCGTTTATAAGACTCTCTTAGGAAATCGATGTTGAAAGTCCTTTATGCTGTCAATCGATCACTAATAACTTTTCAGTAAGACAACCTGGTAAACGTGTATTTTAGCGTCGTAAATTATTCGCTTATTGCAGTATTATTATTGTTAATCCATCCAACTTTTAGTTTGGCAAGATTATTTCTCATCGAGTCAATTTCTGTTTAGGCACGAATTCGTTTAATCAATCCTGCTTCTATTTAAGTAGCACATGTTTTGCATTGATGCAACTTCTACTTAATTAGAAGATAATGTTTCATTTAACAAAAATTCTTGTCAATCCAACGTGCATGTGACCAACGCTGAAACTCATGCAATTTCGAATAATTTACGACGCTATTATTCACGTTTACAAATTTGTTAACTGATTCATTTGCAATGATTTGTTTAGCGATTCTTAAGAGAACTAATCTACGGCCTTTAAAATCCGACCGTAGTCAAATAAAACTGTCTTAAGATGAGAGGGGTGGTTCGGAATGGTTCTGTAAATGGAACGTTGCACCATGGTGAGACCATTCCGAGTGTAGGACATTTCTCCCCTGGACAAAAACCCCCGGACAAAACCCCCGGACAAAACCCCCTCGGACAATTCTCCCCGGGGCGCGGACATTTCCCCCCTGGACAAAATCCCCGGACAAACCCCCGGACAAAAACCCCCGGACAATTCCCCCTGATTTAGCCTAGGACATTAACTCCCCGCACAATTCCCCCCTTTGCTTCCATTTAGGCAAAATGCGTTTCATCCAACTTCTAATTAAATAACAATTATTTTCATCAATCCAGCTCCAATTTAAGCAAGAACATTTTCATCAATCCAGCTCCAATTTAAGCAAGAACATTTTCATCAATCCAGCTCCAATTTAAGCAAGAATAGTACTTTGACAGTGCATAATTTATGAAAAACAACACTGGAGAAACACCAAATACAAGCAATTTCAAAGATCATTTACTCTAGGTAATCATCAGAATTCAAGCATGAGAACCCATGCTGGAGAGAAACCATACAAATGTCAGTTCTGTAAGAAATCATGCACTACAAGTAGTGGTATGACAAAGCACATGAAAACCCATACTGGGGAGAAACCATACAAATGTCAGTTATGTAAGAAATCCTTTACTCAAGGTAGTAATCTAAAAAGGCATACGAGAATTCATACTGGGGAGAAACCACAAAAATGTCACTTGTGCCAGAAATCGTTTAGTCACGCTGGTGATTTAAAACAACACATGAAAACCCATACTGGAGAGAAACCACATAAATGTCAGTTATGTCAGAAATCGTTTAGTCGTGCTGGTGATTTAAAACAACACATGAAAACACATACTGGAGAGATGTGAGAATTCATACTGGGGAGAAACCACATAAATGTCAGTTATGTCGAAAATCGTTTACTCAAATTGGTGATCTGAAAAACCACACGAGATTGCACACTGGCGAAAAACCACATAGTTGCCAGATATGGCAGAAATCATTTATTCTAAAAAGTACCTTGAAGGTGCATCAGATAATCCATACTGGAGAAAAACCATACATGTGCCAATTTTGTCAGAAATCATTAATTTTGGTACGTCGAGTTGCCTGAAAAAGCACCTGAGATCTCTTACAGGAGAGAAACTATACATGTGCCAATTTTGTCAGAAATCATTTGCTATTTCGAGTTGCCTGAAAAGGCGGGTGTAGGACATTTCCCCCCGGACATTTCTCCCCGGACATTTCCCCCTGGACGTTTCGCCCCGATTTCGACTAGGACATTTCGCCCCGGACATTCCCCCCCTTAAGTCAATCCAGCTTCTATTTCAAATCTAAAAATACCTTCATCCAGCTTCTATTTAACTTGCATTTTTTCATCAATCCAGCTTCTATTTCAGATCTAAAAATACCTTCATCCAGCTTCTATTTAACTTGCATTTTTTCATCAATCCAGCTTCTATTTCAGATCTAAAAATACCTTCATCCAGCTTCTATTTAACTTGCGTTTTTTCATCAATAAAGCGTCTATTTCAGATCTAAAAATACCTTCATCCAGCTTATATTTAGCTTGCGTTTTTTCATCAATAAAGCGTCTATTTAAGATCAAAAAATACCTTCATCCAGTTGGTTCAAAGCCAACAAATTATCGCTGAACCTTGAGAAGACGAATTTTATTTTGTTCTGCTCTAAAATTAAACTTAGAACAGCAACAAATTGCAATATATCAATTAAAATAGATGAACAATGTATTTGTAGGGTATCATCAACCAAATTTTTGGGTGTTCACATTGATGAACAATTAACATGGAGGGAGCATATAAACTCTATATCCAAAAAGATATCAAAAAATATAGGCATAATCTCTCGTGTTCGACACCTTATGCCGCGAGATATACTTGTGAATTTATATTACTCTTTGATATACCCTTATATGTCATATTGTAATATTACGTGGGCTTCCACATACCACACTCGTTTAACTATTTTGACAACCCTACAAAAGCGAGCTGTTCGAATTATATGCAATGCACCTTTTAGAGCCCACACACAACCATTATTCAGTGATTTGAAAATTCTGCCTTTTGACTACATTAATAAACTGCAAATTGGAGTATTTATGTATAAACTTCACAGAAATCTAATCATAACAAGCTTCAACCACTGGTTTTGTAAAAATTCAGACGTTCATGGACATTATACACGATCTGTAAATAGATACCACCAAAGAAGTGTTCGTACCACTACTGGACTGCATAGTATTAGAATATGTGGACCGTCGATGTGGAATTCTCTGCCTATTGATCTTACTTGTATAACTACAATGTACCAATTCAAATACAAATTGAAATTATTTCTTTTGGATACTATTGCATAATTGCACAAAATGGTTTTGTTTTGAAGTGCACTACCTACACGTGCACTGTTGTATTCTCTTAACTGTTGTGTTTTTAGTTTTTTTTTAGCTTAGTTTAGTTTAGTTTAGTCTGTTTGTTATTTTGTTTTCCCCACTTGTTTAAGTTGCATAACTTACATTCAATGCATTTCGATAAACTTGTAAAATGGAAGAGATTGTTTTACACCTTGATCATATACAACTGTCTATACACATATACTGTTATGCAGAAAGTTGATGATAGATTGATTCTTCGTGTAATTAGGGCAACCCTGTTAGCGGAACCTTACGTTCCTTTGGGCTTAACCCTTTGACATCTATGCATGTGACATTTTCAACTACTGTTTGTTTGTGCTATACTGTATGTATACATATACATGATGATCAATAAAGTATATTGATTGATTGATTGATTGATAACCTAATAATTTGTCAATCTCGTGCGTTCTCTTTAGTCGATATGTAATCTCATAATGGGTAAACATGGCGATTTCTGCGTGTTTTCTGTGTAATTTTTAAAAATTCATAAAAAAATCGCCGGATCGTCAGCGCACATCGGGAGTAGGTGCGTTTGGAAGCTTAGGGTCTTAGGAAGGCATTAGAGAAGGTTTGGTGACGTTTGCAGCGCGGCCGTGCATCTCCAAGTCTACCTAAACTGACGCAATAACCCACAGATGGTTGTATTACTGAAAGGTCATAGGTTATCGATTGTAGCATCATGAAGGTCTTTCAACTGTGACTTCCTTTAGAAGAGAGATTTAAACACAAATTTAGAACTAATAAATTAGGAACAGCAACAGCTTTGCATTGTTAAGTGTCAGCGAATAATAAGGCACCAACATACAAATTAAGAGCTGACCAGTTATTGTGTTAGAAATTGTGTTTAAACGGAAATCTGACTTTACCTTCCATTCGTACAAGATGGCGAGCGAATCCGTCAGTGCAGGGTTGCCAGATTTCGGAAAAACTTTGTCGCTAGATGACGACAAAAAGTCGCTAAAATCGAGAGGTTATCGATCTTTTCTACATGCCTTACAAAACGCGGTAAAAGTGCATTTTAGCGTATTTTATTAGAAACCGCTTAGGTCAAAATAAATAGCGTATTTTATTTTTGGGGTGCGTTTTCGAACTTCCGCAGGTATTTTCATCAATCCGACTTCTACCTTGGCATGTATCACTGTCGGCAATCGAGCTTCTGTTGTAGCAACAATTTTTTACATCAATCCTGATTCTATTTAAATAGCAATTGGCCTATTTGTCATTAGCCAAGCTCTCATCTCATTGAGTATCTCTTCAGCAACCCGCTTCCCATTTAAGGGAAATAATTTTCAGCAATCCAGCTTCTATTTCTCAAGCAATCGTTTCATCAGTTCCGTTTCCATTTCTCGAGCGTTATTTTTGTCCATCCAGCAGATTCCAGCTGCTATGTCAGCCATTAGGGTTAAACCGTAGTCTAGGCTGATAAATTATTTCCGTTGTAGATATCCCGTAGTTTAGGCTGATAAATTAAGAAGCACCACCAATCACCAGTCCGGCTTTACTAAAAAGCACTCCACCGAAACACTTCTCACTTCCCTCTACCATAAACTTGTCTCTGCCATCTCTCATCAACAAGTCTCCTGCCTTTGCCTCCTTGATGTTTCTGCAGCCTTTGACACCATCGACCATAACATACTACTCCAAAGACTGTCTTCCTGGTTTGGCTTTACGACACTGCTCTCCTTTGGATTCAGTCTTATCTCTCATCACGCTCTTTCTCAGTCAAAACACTTGAAACGTCATCTCAATCATGTTCTCTCACCTGTGGCGTTCCGCAAGGTTCTGTCATCGGGCCCCTCTTGTTCATCCTCTACACCACTCCACTCAGTTCACTCATAGAAGCATCCACAGTCGACCATCATCTACAGGGTGGGCCAGCATAAATGTCCCGACTTTGCAGGCGTATAACTTCGCCAATTTTTAACATTTATTTATACTTGATGCATCAAATTAAAGGTATTTCACTCTAGTATTATGCCCGGAACAGCGCTAGCTACCATATTTTGCTGTCATTTGTGACGCAACCTGGCGCCGTTGACAGACGATGATCGCGTTTCGATCTTAATTTTACGAACTGGTAAGGTATTTAATTCGTTTGAAATGATTAACGAATATTCTAACATAGGATGGAATAAACAATACCTTGTATTATCTGCTACGGAAAATTAATAAAACAGGACTTTCTACTTGCAAACCATGGGAATCGGAGCGCACGGCGCTCACATCCGCTAACATTGCTCGTGTGTCCGCGTACATTTGCAGTCAAGACAATGACCAGGGCAGGCCCTGCATGCAAATTCAGCGCAAAACAGGCCGTCTTGGAAGCACTGAATAGCGTATTGGAAAAGATTATAGACCTAAAGTTAAAGTAATTTGTCGACGAGAAGTCCCACCAACTCTCCAGCTCTTACGCAAAGAAACGACTGGCAGCGTGCAAGCGTCTGAAGCAGCGCATGGTAGTGCACGGCTGTTGGCAAAATTGAAAGGACGCGGTTTTGCGATTAGAATATACTCATGGTAGGGACCCTACAAACACTCAAAATGATCGTGTCTACGCGCGTTTTAGCAAAAAACGATAGAATTTTCCCGGGAAACGGCGTCATAAGAGGGTTTCTACAATATCTGGCAGTTTTGCCACAAATTTTTTAGAAAAATTTTATAACGATTTTTTAAACTTTCAATGTTCTAATCTGTTCATGTTACTACTACCAAAGTGTGTGATGAGTAGCAATGCAGAAAATTAAATATTTTTGTTAAAAAGCTGAAAAATTGTTTTTTCTATAATTCGTCATGGAGTTGACTTGCATCACGGAGTTGATATCACATAGTTGCCGTCCACATTTGAGAGTTTTGAGGCACCAATAGAAATTATATTTAATTATTTTCAGTCATACCCTTCTCAGAATACTAAGAATGGAGTCATCATTGCGAGTCATAGTCAAAATAGTTGCGATCTGTCGACTTTATGCTCCATGACGTCGTCGTCGTTTCACGGAGTTGACCGTCATGGAGTTGACAAATCATCTAAATTATAGTTTTGAGCAAAAAAACGCCACACGCGAAAGAACAAAAGTTTGATGATGATTGCAAAATAGACACGACACTACAACTTTCACAAAGAACACTTTATATTGAAATTATATTTTAAATTTTGTCGAATATTGATGTCATGGAGTTGAATAGCGTCACGGAGTTGACCGTCATGGAGTTGACATTTCATTTCCTTTTCTGTAAAAACCGCCGCACGCGAAACAACTTAAGTTTGATGATGATCGAAATAAAGACATGACTATACTACTTCCAAATGGGACGCATTATATTGAAAGTTTTATTTTCATTTTATGAAATATTTACGTCACGGAGTTGGCATCAAATAAACATACGCAGCGCAACGATCTTGTTTACAATTTGCTGTTTATTAAATGAGCGGCAAAATAAATGTTTGCTGTTTACCAGCAGCACTGGTTGGCACAAATGAAGAAATTCCAGCCGCTAAATACAGCCATGATCACAAGCCTTTACTTGTGGACCCTAGTTTTGTCATCGTCATGGAGTTGACATTTTGTTCAAGGACAATTGCCATTGTTTCTTTTAAAATTCATTAAAATTTAATTGTTTGCTCAAATACAATATATTAAGCATATTTTATACAGTACACACTCCGTTGCTAAAAATAAATAGTAAATAATCGGCGTGGCAGTATGCGGAATTGGAGATAAAGAAGTTTTCCCGACATCGACTTACCTGAGATTACATCTGGGACAACGCAGTTTGTGTGGGAAATGCTTCAACTGTGCGGTTATAAAGCTACCTAAATAATTTATTTACCTGCCATTTTAAAATTCTTTTGATTTTATTTAGGTCACCTGAAATAGACCTACGTAACGGATTATCTTAAATAATCATTTAAGCTTTTTAAGATTATTTAAAATACCGCGGACAGCAAATTGAGCACTTATTGTAGAAACACTCATAATGCGTCAGTAATGACAAAAAACGGTAGCTAGCGCTGATCCAAATATATAATTAAAACCGAGACTAGTATCAGTTCGACTTTTTTAGAGTTAATACTAGAGTGAAATACCCTGTATATGCTGACGACACCCAATTATTCATCTCTTTCTCTCCAAGCAGCTTCTCTGACTCCATCGATAATCTTCTCTCTGTGGTCACCCAAATCACCTCTTGGATGACCTCAAATCTCCTCTGCCTTAGTACCTCCAAGACAGAATTTATACTGATTGGCCTCAGAGAACAACTCAAGAAAATTCCTCATCCCTCTATTTTCTTCAACAATGACTCTTCTTCCAACCACACTTTCTGCGCAGATTCTCCTGTCCGAAACCTAGGTGTAATCTTTGACCAGCGTCTTAGCTTCTCCGACCACATAACCCAACTTTCCCGCACTTGTTTCATGCACATACGAGATCTCCGCAGAATCCGACCTATGCTCGACTTTAAAACTGCATCCACATTAGCCACATCCATAGTTCATGCTTCTTAAACATTGACATAACCCAAATTAACCGCCTCCAAGCTATCCAGAATGCCCTCGCCCGTGCAGTGACGAAAACCCCCAAACGTTACCACATCACTCCTGTCCTGAAATCACTTCACTGGCTCAAAATACCTGAACGCATCGAATACAAAGTCACTCACTTACAATACACTTCAATCATCCCAGCCGTTCTACCTTCGTCAGTTGTTCACCATCCAGCCACCTCGTTCAACACGCTCCTCATCCTCCATTACACTGCTTCGCCCTCCCATCACTTCATCACTGAAATTTGCAAACCGATCCATAGCCATTGCCGTTCCACCTCTCTGGAACAAACTTCCGCCAGCACTTCGGCAAACTTCCGACCCATCATACGAACTCACCAAAACTCCACCTCTCGCTATCTCCCCACAGGTCTTTTACTCAAAACTGAAAACGTTGCTCTTTCACAAATACTATCCTGATTCTTCCTCTTCTCCTCACATCCCTCGCCATTTCAACTCTAAACATCACCCAGTGCACCTTAGCCGTCCATCTATCTGCCTGCCTGACTCTCCGGACTTGACCCGCTGCCTATCGATTTTGTTTTGATTGAGCGCCTGTGAATAAGCTGGTTCCCGCGACTTGGCTTTTGTGGGCGCTGTAGAAGTCTCGAGATTATGATTACGATAGCGCGCCATACAACGCGCTATTCCAATTTCCGATCATTCGCAACCGGAAGTAGCAATATAAACTGAAAACGCGAGAAGAAAAATTGCAGTATATGAATGGAAGCTGGATTGACGAAGAAACGTTTAAGTAACGTACAGGTGAAATAGAAGCTGGATTGACGAAGAAACGTTTAAGTAACGGAAGCTGGATGAAGGTTCTTCTACAGGTGAAATAGAAGATGGATTGACGAAAAAACGCTTGAGAAATGGGAGCTGGATGCAGACCTTTTACAGGTGAAATAGAAGCTGGATTGGCGAAAAAACGCTTGAGATATGGGAGCTGGATGCAGACCTTCTACAGCTGAAATAGAAGCTGGATTGGCGAAAAACGCTTGAGAAATGGGAACTGGATGAAGACCTTCTACAGGTGAAATAGAAGCTGGACTGACGAAAAACGCAAGAGAAATGGAAGCTGGATAAATGCATTTTTATAGTTGGTATTTTTAGATCTGAAATAGACGCTTTATTGGTGAGTGAAGGACTTGCCCAAGGTCCTTACGCGGCGAGGTGGATTCGAACCTCGAACCTTCCGGTTTCAAGGCGACGACGCCACCACTACACCACCGCGCCCCACATGCATGCATGCATAGGCCTATACACATACATAATTATTAACACACATGTTCAAAACACAGAATCTAATATTCTGCCCATGCAAAAGTACACGTTTGTGGAATCAAAGGGGTCCCCAGGTAAAAATTGTATAATTTCGAGGTAGATTCATATATTTTTAAACCTAAATATATCATTTTGTGCAGAAATGAATGCTATATCCAATGGTTCCACGACAACTGGTCTACCGACAACTCGTCTACCGACAACTGGTCTCCAGACAATTCGTCTACGACAACTGGTCTACGACAACTGGTCTACGACAACTGGTCTACGACATCTGGTCTACAGACAAAATAATGGTCCACACGCAACTCGCACACGACAAAACGTTCACTGGGAATTTTTTAGTCAATGGCTGTTGGCGCTGAAAGGGAAGCTGTATTGATTAAAAGAACTCCTTATAAAGCGAAAATCTACTAATGAAACCCTCAATGGAAAAACAAACCGACGAAATGCACGTCTTTTTAACGAAGCAGAAATGATGAAAATAATGCATGTGAATTTTAATGTGACTTCACTAAATGATCGCACTGGTAAACACAATTATCATTCATCCAGCTTCTATTTCAAATATTTTATGCCTTCATCCAGCTTCTATTTCTTAAGCGTTCGATCATTCATCCAGCTTCTATTTTTTAGCGTTCTTTTCATTAATCCAGCTACTATTTCAGATATGCAAATGCACTCATCCAGTTTCCATTTCTTAAGTGTTTGTTCATTCATCCAGCTTCTATTTGAGATAAATAAATGCCTTAATCCATGTTCCCTTTCTTAAGCGTTTGACCAGTCATCCAGCTTCTATTTGAGATATATAAATGCCTTAATCCATGTTCCTTTTCTTAAGCGTTTGATCATTCATCCAGCTTCTATTTTTAGCGTTCTTCTCATTAATCCAGCTCCTATTTCAGATATATTATACCTTCATCCAGCTTCCATTTCTTAAGCGTTCGTTCATTCATCCAGCTTCTATTTTAGATATATAAATACCTTGATCCAGCTTGTCTTTCTTTAGCGTTCTTCTCATCAATCCAGCTTCCATTTAAGCAAGAATATTTTCATCAATCCAGCTCCAATTTAAGCAAGAATATTTTCATCAATCCAGCTCCAATTTAAGCAAGAATATTTTCATCAATCCAGCTCCAATTTAAACCAGATTATTTTCATCAATCCAGCTCCAATTTAAGCAAGAATATTTTCATCAATCCAGCTTCCATTTAAGTAACATGTTTGTGCGTTTTAAACGTATAGCTATTTAAGTGGATTCCTTAGCATTTACTTCAAAGGAATCGTTGTAAAAGTTTCAGATTTAATTATACAGGCCTAGGCGTAGGTCTAGAATTCAGGGTAGGACTTGTATGGTCATTTGAGGTGGTATGCACAGAAGGGGGGAAATGTCCGGGGGGTAAATGTCCTAGTCGAAATGAGGGGGAAACGTCCAGCGGGGAAATGTCCATGGGGGAAATGTCCGGGGGGAAATGTCCAGGGGGGAAATGTCCTACACTCAAAAAATAGACCAAGGAAAAGAGCGTTTCCTGAATGAAGTTGCATTGCTGAAAATAATGCTTGTAATTGAAGATGGACACACGAAACAATAGCGTTGCTAAAGAGAAGCTGGATTGATGAAAATACCTCAATATTAAATAGAAGCCTGATTTAGAAAACTTTTGCGTCTAAAATTGAAGCTTTTTTCATGGGAACAATTTCACTTGAAACAGAAGTGGAGCTGGACGGATGAAGATGTTCTTGCTTAACTTGGAGCTGGATGGATGAAAATCTTCCTGATTAAATTGGAGATGGATTGATGAAAATAACTGTTGTTTGAACAGAGGCTGGAATTATGAAAAGAACGCTTGAGAAATGGAAGCAGGACTAATGATAAAACGCTTGTGAAATAAAATTGGATTAAGGCAATTTGATATCCTAAATGGAAGCTGGATAAAGGTAATTTTATATCTGAAATAGGAGCTGGATTAATGATAAAACGCTTGAGTAATTGAAGCTGCAATAAGATATTTTTATGTCTTCAATCTTCAATTGAAGCTGGATGAAGGTATATTTATATCCGATGAAAAATGCTTGATTGATAGACGTTTGATAAAAGAAAGCTGGATAAACGGCTTTCCAGCTGAAATAGAAGCTGGATGCATGTTGAAACACATGAATGAAAATTAACAGTCCAGTTTCCAATTATCAAGCGTTATATTCGTCAATCCAGCTTCCATTTCACCTATAAGGAATCTTCATCCAGCTTCCATTGTCCATGCGTTTTTTATTAATCCAGCTTCCACTTCACATATAAAATATCTTTATTCAGCTTCCACTTCTCAGCTTTATCATTACGCAGATAAAAAAATACCTTAATCCAGCGTTCATTACTCAAGCGCTTTTCAATAATCCAGCTTTCACTTCACATAAAATATCTTAAACTAGCTGCCATTTTAGATATAAAAATACCCCAATCCAGCTTCCATTTCCGATATAAAAAAATCTTAATATAACTTGTGTTTAAGTGGTAATCCTACGAATGGCTGTAATAAGATCAACATATATTTGTTGCTCGTACATAACTTGCATTAATATATTAATGTATTATTGCGGTCCGGTCCTAACTTCTGTTGGTGGAACAGAAGTTAGGACCGATGAAGAGAATTGTCTTCAAACAGAAGTCGGATTTAGACAAATTGTGTTCTACTCAAATGGACGCTGGATTGATGAAATCAGTCTCGGTTTAATTGGAGATATATTGATGAAAATAACGCTAGAGTAATTCATTTCCAATTATGCAAAATTTCATATGGTTCGTTAGTCCAGCTTCTATTTAAATAGCAACAATTGTATTTATCCATCCAACTTCCATACAGATGACAATTATATTTCATCAGTCCAGCTTCCATTTTAAGTAAAACACCATTTTTCATAACTGAAGTAGACGCTGGAATAATTTAGGCGAGGATATTTTCCATCAATCCACCTTCTGCTTCAAGTAGCGTTATTTTCATCAATCCATATCCAATTTAAATAAAAATAATTTCATCAATTTATGAGAAGAACGCTTAAGAAATGGAAGCTGGATGAGTGTATTTATAGATCTGAAATAGAAGCTGGATAAATGAGAAGAACGCTAAAGAAATGGAAGCTGGATGAATTAAAAACGCTAAAGAAATGGAAGCTGGATGAATTAAAAACGCTTAAGAAATGGAAGCTGGATTAAGGCATTTATAGATCTGAAATAGGAACTGGATTAATGAGAAGAACGCTAAAGAAATGGAAGCTGGATGAATTAAAAACGCTAAAGAAATGAAAGCTGGATGAATTAAAAACGCTAAAGAAATGGAAGCCGGATGAATTAAAAACGCTAAAGAAATGGAAGCTGGATGAAGGTATAATATATCAGAAATAGTAGCTGAATTTATGAGAAGAACCCTAAAGAAATGGAAGCTGGATGAATTAAGACGCTTAAGAAATGGAAGCTGGATGAGTGTATTTATAGATCTGAAATAGAAGCTGGATTAATGAGAAGAACGCTAAAGAAATAGAAGCTAGATCAAGGTATTATATATCTGAAATAGAAGCTGGATGAATGATCAAACGCTTAAGAAATAGAAGCTGGATGAATTAAGACGCTTAAGAAATGGAAGCTGGATTAAGGCATTAAAAGATCTGAAATAGGAGCTGGATTAATGAGAAGAACGCTAAAGAAATGGAAGCTGGATGAATTAACAACGCTAAAGAAATGAAAGCTGGATGAAGGTATAATATATCAGAAGTAGTAGTTGAATTTATGAGAAGAACGCTAAAGAAATGGAAGCTGGATGAGTGTATTTATAGATCTGAAACAGAAGCTGGATTAATGAGAAGAACGCTAAAGAAATGGAAGCTGGATGAATCAAAAGCGTTAAAGAAATGGAAGCTGGATGAAGGTATAATATATCAGAAATAGTAGCTAAATTTATGAGAAGAACGCTAAAGAAATGGAAGCTGGATGTGTGTATTTATAGATCTGAAATAGAAGCTGGATTAATGAGAAGAACGCTAAAGAAATGGAAGCTGGATGAATTAAGACGCTTAAGAAATGGAAGCTGGATTAAGGCATTTATAGATCTGAAATATTAGCTGGATTGATTAGAAGAACGCTTAAGAAATAGAAGCTGGATGAATTAAAACGCTTAAGAATGGAAGCTGGATTAAAGCATTTATGGATCTTAAATAGGAGCTGGATTAATGAGAAGAACGCTAAAGAAATAGAAGCTGGATAAAGGATATATATCTGAAATAAGAGCTGGATTTATTAGAAGAACGCTAAAAAATGGAAGCTGGATGAAGGTATAATATATCAGAAATAGTAGCTGAAATTATGAGAAGAACGATTAAGAAATAGAAGCTGGATGAGTGTATTTATAGATCTGAAATAGGAGCTGGATTAATTAGAAGAACGCTTAAGAAATAGAATCTGGATGAATTAAAAGGCTTAAGATTGGAAGCTGGATTAAAGCATTTATAGATCTGAAATAAGATCTGGATTTATTAGAAGAACGCTAAAGAAATGGAAGCTGGATGAAGGTTTTTTATTTCTGAAATCGAGGCGAGGTGAAGGTTTTATATATAGGTGAAACAGAAACTGGATTTATTCAGCAACGCGATCATTTAGTGAAGCCATTATAAACTTTATAAGCATTTTTTTATCAATTCGTTCATTTCGTCGGTCTACTTTCTTGCATCGAGGGTTTCATTAGTCGATTTTCGCTTTATACAGACTTCTTTTTATCAACCCAGCTTCTCTTTGAGCGGCAACAGCCATTGACTAAAGAATTCCTAATGAACGTTTTGTCGTGTACGAGTTGTGTGTAGACCAGTTGTCGTAGACCAGTTGTCGTAGACCAGTTGTCGTAGACCAGTTGTCGTAGACGAATTGTCCGTAGACCACTTGTCGTTAGACGAGTTGTCGGTAGACGAGTTGTCGTGACACCATATCCAATGGTGTATTGCAAGTTATGATATCTCAAACCAAACCCAAAATCCAGGGAAAGGTGGTAACCACCCCCCTTGGTAGTCTATGTTACAAAAAAGCTTGGTAGCCTGAGGGTTAATTCCAAACGTGGCAGGATTCAAAAACTACTTGCGTGTAATTTAGAGGGGAGAACATTAATTTTAATGAACACCAATGCAGCAGTTAACAATATTATGGTTTCAGTCAAGTCAAGAATGGGGTAAACGGGGATTTTGGATGGGCTTGCAAGTTATAAGTCACTAGAGGCTCTTACTTTGGCTAAGGAGGACAACTATGGTCACTATTTAACCTCACACTAGCAGGTAGCAACAAATTTCAGCCGCTTGATGCTGCATTTTATGGTCATCTGAAAAAGAGATGCAGTCGTCAATTGGACAAGTGGGTGGTTGCAAATCCAGCAAGAGCGTCACTGTGTATGAAATTGCTCAACTGTTCGCACCTGCATAATTATCAAAGTAGGCCTAAGGCCACTGTGGTAAGGCTTCGCTTGAGAAAGCAAAAAGTGGATTCACAGGGACATGCATTTTCCTCTCTTGCCCCGCTCTCCCCTAATAATCGGCTTTTAAATTAATATAAACCATTTAAGTATGCTTGAAATCCGCTGTAAATTGTGTTAACGATATCAGTTTCGGAATTATGGCATCATGTAATAATTATTATTTTCAGTCTAAGTTTCTGTTTCATGCTGAAAAGTATTCACTAGGTGACAGAACGTATCTTAAAAGACATCTGCGTTAACGTTAATTAAAAAAACGCTTTCATCGATCGCCATTTTGCGTTGATGACAGCATAAATAAGATAATGGAGAAATTCTATTAAACCACAGATCTGGTGAGATTCTATAACTCTGTGCATGTGATTTAGTTGTTGAACCAGCTTCGTTATTTACAGCTGCGTAAATGAGAGATTTGCACTTAATAATAATAATGTATTCTCCGTAGACAATGGACGCGAAGTCAGTCCGACGAACATTAGACGACTAGGTGTCAGAACAACTGATCCAACGTCAACTGGTCCCCAGACAACTGGTCCAACGCCAAATGGTCCACGAAATATTGGTCCATCGACATATGGTTAACGACAAAATGTGCACTGGGAATTTTTTAGTCGGTGGTTTTTACAGTTGAAATAGAAGCTGGATTGATGAAAAAACGTTTGAGAAATGGAAGCTGGATGAGGGTTCTTTTACAGGTGAAATCCAAGCTGAACTTATGAACAGAACGCTTGGGAAATAGAAGCTGGATGAAAGTTCTATTACAGGTGAAATAGACGCTGGATTGATAAAAAACGCTTAAAAATGGAAGCTGGATCAAGGTGCTTTTAGATCTGAAATAGAAGCTGGATGCATGTTGAAGTACGTGGATGAAAATTATCAATCCAGCTTCCAATTAGGCTAGGAAACCGTGAAAGTCTTTTCAAAAATCGAGCTTCTATTTTATAAATGAAGGGCCTTAATCCAGCTTCTATTTCTCAAGCACATTCTCGTTAATCCGTCTTCTATTTCGGTGGACCAATTGTCATTGGACCAGTTGTCTGGGGACCAGTTGTCGGACCAATTGTCGTTGGACCAGTTGTCGTGGAATGGATGTTACCCCCCCTCCAGACACATCACGGAACAAAAAACCAAAGAGACCCTCATTCCCAATTTAGCCTAGAACATCAACCCATCCGGACAATTCCCCCACCCTTTGCAAATGGCCTATTTATGAAGTTAATTGATAGCTTGTGTTTCATCAATTCAGTTGCTTTAAAACCGACAGTTTTAGCCAGATTATGGCAAAATTCAAGTTTATTTTAAAAACTGGTTAATTTGTTAATAAGCTCGTTATTTGCAATTAATTGTATATCACATCTGAAGGAGAATTACTCTGAGGCATCCAAAATCCTATCTGTGGTCAAATGAAACTGTCATAAGATGAGAGAGTGATGACTCAGAATTTGTTCTGTAAGCAGAACAGAGCACGAAGGTGACGCCATATTCCAGTTCGAGCAGTCTACTACCGAGAAGGCAGGATTCTGACTTGTTGAGGTGCGAGCAAAGCTATGCATCGACTATTTTCTGGAAGTACGCCATAGGTGTACATTAAAAAATGAGAGTATTTTGTTTGTTTGTATGCGTACTTGTCATAGCACCCCGTCAAGCTCTTACGCAGAGGCGCTCCCGGCTACAGAGCGGACACTGCATCGGAGTTTCACGCCGAAGCGCTGAGCAATTGCGAGTGAAGGACTTGCCCAAGGTCCCTACGCGGCGACTTGGATTCGAACCTCCAACTCTCCGGCTGCAATGCGACGAACATACCCACTGGTGGTGGTGGTGGTGGTGGTGGTGGTGGTGGTGGTGGTGGTGGTGGTGGTGGTGGTGGGACAGGTGTCGTTCTCTTGGCGCCGCATGTGGCTGCCTCTATAGAGTTCGTCAATCGCTTGTCTCTGAATGTGTGTTTGTCGTTGTCAAGGCGCCCTTGTAGCAGCATGGCCGCGTGCATATACCCGAATCCCAAGCCTTATAGCATCGTAAAATTATTTAAAACATGTTTTAGTCATTTTTTCATTGCTCATCCAACTTCTATTTCTACTATATCACAGTTCCTTTATTCATCCAACTTTTACTTCAACTAAAAATATTTTGATCGTTCATCCAGCCCCTAGTTTTACGGTTACAATTTAGCATTAAACAATGATTTCGTCGCTCATCCAACTTCTACTTCTGCTAATTATTATGCTCATCCAGCTTATAATGACACTGCAATACGTCAGCAGTAATATCATATTTTCATCGCTCATCCAAATTCCAGTTTACGGAAATAAATTATCTCTGAAGTGCTATAAGGCTTGGGATTCGGGTATATGCTGGCCGCGTTACGGCGCCTTAGAAATTGTCGCCATTGTTATTATTATTATTACGCAATACAGTATGGCTATTGGTTGAATTTGTTGCTAGATGTTACTATTTCGAGTATTTATATAGCGCCCCTTCAAGAAATCTACTCAGAGGTGCTCTCTGTGCTAACTAGCCGAAATGATGTTAAGTGTCATAACAACAAGAAAATTTCATCAATTAGCAATTGTTGTCATATAATAATTTTGGGATGAAATTCGTCGAGTCTTTATCAGAGGAGGAAATTTCAAGTCCTTTGCTGAAGGCTATACAATACAATGGATACATTGAACTGGAAGTTGAAATCATTTTGAGTTTAATGTGTATTTATTTAATAATTTTAATGTAAAATTGCTTCCTGTTATGGTTTGAAACAGGCTATTGCTGAAATGTTGCTATGCTTTATTTTAATAGATGCCAGAAGTTCTTTTTATCAAGGGCAAGATGACAATAAATATTTGTTACAACTATTCAATGAAAGTTATCTGGGAATTCCTTACTCTCAAAGATCTACATCGAAAACATTCAAGTCAAGTATTCACCAGGAACTTTAACAATCATCAATTGTTTCTTCTTCAGTCCATATGGCTTCTGTTTAACACTGCAAGGGTGTCCAATTCTACAAAAGTTTGAAGACTTTTGTATACTAAATCACAAATGATAATTTGTTTTCTGTGTGATCTATTTTTCTTACCAAAATCCAACTGAATTATTATTGACCCACGAGAGAAGTCAACAGTTTGACATGCATTGGTCAGCCACAGAGAACTTTTCTGCACATGCGTATTGCTCTCAAATGGAAAAAAAAACAGCGTGCCGAAGAAAGGCGTTAAACCTAAATATGAAAATTATGCGAACAATGAATAGCACATTCCGGTGATAACTCATAAATTACACTTTTGGTGCAAAAAACATAAATTTTATTGGAAATCATAGGATCATGGTGAAATTCCAACAACTCTCTTGCTGTGACATTCTATAGTGTAACCATTCGAATGTCCGCTACATGGGAAATCATTTACTGAAATACGTTACGTGACAGTGCATAATTCATTGAAAACAATATAAAACAATGTTGGAGAAACACCAAGTACCAGCAAAGTCAAAGATAATTCGCTATAATCATCAAAACGCAATCATGAGAACCTACGCTGGAGAGAAACCATACCACTGTCAGTTCTGTCAGAAATCATGTACTAGAGGTGGTGATCTGAAAAAGCACATGAGAACCCATACTGGGGAGAAACCGTACAAGTGTCAGTTATGTGAGAAATCAAGTACTACATGTAGTAATCTGAAAAAGCACATGACAACCCATACTGGGGAGAAACCACACAAATGTCAGTTATGTCAGCAATCCTTTGCATCAGGTAGTGATCTAAAAAAGCATGTGAGAACCCACACTGGAGAGAAACCATGCAAATGTCAGTTATGTCAGCAATCCTTTACATCAGATATTTATATAAAAAAGCATACGAGAACCCATACTGGAGAAAAACCATACAAATGTCAGTTATGCCAGCAATCCGTTACATCAGGTAGTAATCTAATAATGCATGTGAGAACCCATACTGGAGAGAAACCAGACAAATGTCAGTTATGTCAGAAATCCTTTACATCAGGTAGTAATCTAAAAATGCATATGAGAACCCATACTGGAGAGAAACCATACAAATGTCAGTTATGTCAGCAATCCTTTACATCAGGTAGCAGTCTAAAAATGCATATGAGAACCCATACTGGGGAGAAACTGTACAAGTGTCAGTTATGTGAGAAATCAAGTACTACAGGTAGTAATCTGAAAAAGCACATGAGAACCCATACTGGGGAGAAACCACACAAATGTCAGTTATGTCAGCAATCCTTTGCATCAGGTAGTGATCTAAAAAGGCATATGAGAACCCATACTGGCGAAAAACCACATAGTTGCCATATATGTCGGAAATCATTTATCCGAAAAAGTACCTTGATGGTGCATCTGAGAATCCATACTGGAGAAAAACCATACATGTGCCAGTTTTGTCAGAAATCATTTGTTAATTCGAGTTGTCTGAAAACGCACATGAGAACTCATACCTGTAGGAGATAAACCATACATATGTGAGGTTTGTAATAAAGGATTTACACGAATTGGAGTCCTAAAGAATCACAGGAGAACTCATGCAACTGCGGATTCTGGTGGATTTCCACGTCTTTTAGCTAAAATTAGGGATGATGAATGTCTGCATATTAGCAAAGTGGATAGTAAAGCGTCTTTGTTGAAATCTTTTGGATGTGGTTTATGTGACAAATTGCTGGAAACAACGAAAGAATATCTGGAGCATTGTTTTAGTCATCGACTTTCGCCACCTGACGACTTAGCTGCTAAACTCTGCTGAATTGTGATTCCACGTAATTATTTGTGCTTGAAAGAAAAAATTTATAACTTGATACTAAGATCTAGTATGGAATTATTGAAGTGCTGAGAGACTATATACTTAAATAGTTACACTTTACGACGTTGTTCAGAATACGTAGACTGGAGCAGATAAGCCAGAAGTGCTTCGTTTTAGGCACCACGTGTCTAAAGTTTGTGGGTCCACTCGTATAATTGTAGGACTGTGAAGTTGCCGCGTATCATCAGAATGAACTTTCGTTCTATAGTTATTCAAGATGCAGCAAAGCCTTCCATTCTGGATTCCACTACTTGACAATTTTTCTGTTATATATTAAATTTAACTTCTTTGAAAAGTGGTTGCTATACAATAGTTTTTTGTTACTATTTCTGTATAGATTGATATACTTCAGTCCATCGCCGGCTCTGGGACCATTGCTCATAGGCTGATTGCTCATAGGCTTATTGCTCATAGGCTTATTGCTCATAGGCTTATTGCTCATATGGCTTATTGCTCATAGGGTCTATTGCTCATAGGCTCATTGGTCATATGTCGAAAATAAACAAACTGAGGCCTAGGTTTAAAACAAATATACCGTTTGCTATATTGGTTACCTTCTTCACGCCTTAGTTTGGGCTTATCAATTAGAGACAATTAGCGTTGGTAGACTAATACAAAAAATGTGTCGATGACGAAACTTGCGAGATATATATCAGGCGTGAACTGGCTTGTTCGAACCGTTCATTGCTCAATTATAAAGTCCATAACACCATAGGTGGTAGAAACAAGACATTAACTGTCAATCAAACAAATTATGAACATTATAAGACAGTGAACAATCCTCTTAGGCATGCCATTTCAAACACCCTCAGCCGCTGCTTCTGTGCTTCCCTCAGCGTCCAAGTCTCAGAATTATACAGCAATGCACTCAGCACCAATGTCTCATACATCTGAACTTTTGTGGCTTTTCCTATTTCTGACGATAAGGTTTGTCAACTGTACACACTGTGAAAGACCTTTCATCCAGTAGCGTAACGAAAAAGGCAGCTCTGACTATTGCGGACTTGATTTTATATAGCGCCGATGATTAAGCTGATCTCACAGATGTGACTTGTGTGCGCTGAGAAATTGTCGAGGCCTTTCAGATGATGACTCCCACATTACATAACATTACATTAACAATAAACGTTCAAGTCGACTACTGACTCTTCCGTTACTACACTGCACACAAAGTGCAACAGATTTTTGTTATCTCGGGCGGGCCAGATGAAAATTAATCCGTGTCGATGCATATTATGGTCAGCGTCTGATACCGTGTGTTAATTTCGAATTTCAAATATTCACTAGATGGCAGAAGAATATTTCTCAATCCACCTCTGTGAGTCCCATTACATAAAAGCATTCGTCTGGATTCGCTCGCCATTTTGTACGAAAGGAAGGAATGGGTAAATTCTGATGTGCGTTTAAACACAATTTTTAATACGATATCTGTTGAGCTCGTCATTTATAATAATGTTTCTGCCATATATAGTACGCTGACACTTTATAAAACTTTGCTTGACTCGGTTTCCGGGTTTCTTACTTGATGCTACTCCAGACTAAAGGTTATTGTTGAGAAATTATCGCTGAATGGAAGTTGGATTCTTAAAAAGGATTCATGCCAACGTAAAAGTCGAACTGATGAAAAATAATTAAGCGGCGCCATGCGATAAATCTGTGACGTTAAAGCAAACCGAAAAGCCGAGTCATATCTAAAGCGGTTGGTGATGCTATTTCTAATAACTTTAAATCGATTTTAAGCCTCTCCTAGGAAATCGCAGTGAAAGTCCTTCATGCTATCAATCGATCATTTATGACTCTTCAGAAGACAACAATTTCGGAGTTAATCCGTCAGTTTAAGCCAGATCATGACAAAATTCTACTTTAATGCAAAACCTGTGTAAATTATTAACTAATTCAGGTAATCTACCCTTTTAGCGTCGGTAATTATTCGCCATTGCATGCGTTTTAGCGTTGGCCGAACACAAGTCGGTTTGAGGAAAATAATTATTGATAAATAGAAGTCGGATTGATGAAAATAATTTGTATGAAATAGAAGCGAGATTAATAAAAACAATCCTGCTGAAATTGAAGCTGGATTGATGAACAATAATTTTGAATTAAATAAAAGTTATATTGATGAAAAGTATTTGCTGACGAAATAGAAGCGGGATTGATCAGACTAATTATTGCCTAAACAGAAGCTGGATCGATGAAAAGGATTTTCACCAAACTAGAAGTTGGATTGATTAAAAATAGCAATGCTGCAACTAGCGAATAATTACCGACGCTAAAAGGGTAGATTACCCTAATTCATTCGCAATAATTTGCATAGCGCTTTTTAAAGGAAATTCTTTTGATTTGTTAAAAATCCAACCATGTTCAGATAATAAAACTGTCTTGAGATGAGAGCGGGATGATTCAAAAGGGTTTCTGTTAAGAGAATGTGGCACTTAGGGGGAGGCCATTCCAGTTCGAACACCCTACTGCCTGAGACATCACAATTGTTTATGGTTGAGTTTGTTATTACATAATAATTTTGGACTGAAGTTCATCGAATCTTTTTCAGGGGTATTGTGTTGTGAATCTTTTTCCGAAGGCCATGCAATGGATACATTGAACCGGAAGTTGCAATCATTTGAATTTAATGTGAATTTACTTTAATTATTTGAATGTAGAATAGCTTATTGTTATGAAGAATAATTATATGATTTTTTTTATGTTTTGAAACAATCTATTACTTAGATGTTACTTTGCTTTATTCTAATAGATGCCGGAAGTTTTTTCTATCAAGTGCATGTTGACATGCATCAATATGTTATGACTTTCAGTGAAAGTTATTTGGAAATTCTTACTCTCAATGATCTTCATCAAAGACATTGATGTCAACGTTAAAAATGATCTTGATTTCTTCTTCTGTCCATGCGGCTTCTGATTAACAATTGATGCAAGGGTTTCCAATTCTACAAAAGTTTAAAGGCTTGTGCATATCATCACAGTTTTTTTCTGTGTGAAGAATATTTCTCAACCGAATTCTTTTTGACCCACCAAAGAAGTCAAAAGTTTGATCAGCCGAAGAGAAAATTTCTGCACATTGGTATTGCTTTCAACTGGAAACAACTGCATGTCAAAGAAAAGCCTTAAACCTACATGTATATTAAAATTATTCAGAGAGTCATTTGCACATTCGGGTGATTTACAAAAATCATAAATATTACTCTTGGTGCAAAAAAACACAAAAAGCTTGGGTCGGACATCATAGGACCAAGGTGAAATTCGAGCAACTCCTATGAGGAAACATTCTACAGTGTAACCATGTGAAGCACAGCTATTTTGGGAATCATTTATTTAAATGTTTTAGTTGACAGCGCATAATTTACTGAAAACAATATTGAAGAAACACCAATAACAGCATTGTCAATGATCGTTTACTATAAAAGGTAATCATCATCAATACCATGAGAACCCATACTGGAGATAAACCATACAAATGTCAGTTATGTCAGAAATCATTTACTCAATCTTGTGATCTGAAAAAGCACATGAGAATCCATACTGCAGAGAAACCATACAAATGTCTGTTATGTCAGAAATCATTTACTTCAGGTAGTGATCTAAAAACGCATATGAGAATTCATACTGGGGAGAAACCATACAAATGTCACTTATGTCAGAAATCCTTTTCTAGTGGTAGTATTCTAAGAAAGCATATGAAATTGCATACTGGGGAGAAACCACATAAATGTCAGTTATGTCAGAAATCCTTTACTACTGGTGATCATTTGAAAATACACATGAGGACTCATACTGGAGAGAAACCATACAAATGTCAGTTATGTCAGAAATCATTTACTACAGGTAGTGATCTGAAAAAACACATGAGAACTCATACTGGAGAGAAACCATACAAATGTCAGTTATGTCTGAAATCCTTTACCACAGGTGGTAATTTAAAAATTCACATGAGAACCCATACTGGGGAGAAATCATACAAATGTCAGTTATGTCAGAAATCATTCACTAGAGGTGATGTTCTGAAAACACACATGAGAACCCATTCTGGGGAGAAATCATACAAATGTCAGTTATGTCTGAAATCCTTTACCACATGTTGTAATTTAAAAACTCACATGAGAATCCATACTGGAGTGAAACGACATAAATGTAAGTTTTGTCAGAAACCCTTTTCTAGAAGTGATCTTTTGAAAGCACACACGAGGACTCATACAGGAGAGAAACCACATAAATGTCAGTTATGTGAGAAACTATTTACTCAAGTTGGTAATTTGAAAGTGCACATGAGGACTCATACTGGAGAGAAACCATACAAATGTCTGTTATGTCAGAAATCATTTCCTGCAGGTAGTGATCTAAAAACGCATATGAGAATTCATACTGGGGAAAAACCATACAAATGTCTGTTATGTCAGAAATCATTTACTTCAGGTAGTGATCTAAAAACGCATATGAGAATTCATACTGGGGAGAAACCATACAAATGTCACTTATGTCAGAAATCCTTTTCTAGTGGTAGTATTCTAAGAAAGCATATGAAATTGCATACTGGGGAGAAACCACATAAATGTCAGTTATGTCAGAAATCCTTTACTACTGGTGATCATTTGAAAATACACATGAGGACTCATACTGGAGAGAAACCATACAAATGTCAGTTATGTCAGAAATCATTTACTACAGGTAGTGATCTGAAAAAACACATGAGAACTCATACTGGAGAGAAACCACATAAATGTCAGTTTTGTGAGAAATCCTTTACTACAGGTAGTGTTCTTAAAACGCATATGAGAATTCATACAGGGGAAAAACCACATAGTTGCCAGATATGTTGGAAATCATTTATAAAAAAATGTACCTTGAAGGTGCATCTGAGAATCCATACTGGAGAAAAACCATACATGTGCCAGTTTTGTCAGAAATCATTTGCTAAATCGAGTTATTTGAGAACACACATGAGGACTCACACAGGAGATAAACCGTACATGTACATATGTGAGGTTTGTAATAAAGGATTTGCACAAAAAGGAGATCTAAAGAAGCATAGAAGAACTCATGCAACTGTGAAGCAAGATGTACATAAGAAACCTTATACAAAGAGAAATTCTTCAGCAAAGCATTACAAAGTCAAGGAAGGAGCAAAGACAAATGGTCTTCATATGTCAAGTGAAGAAATTGCTAACAGATCGAATAATGTCAACACAAGTAGTTCTACATCTGCTATTGACAAACCAAATGACGGTTTCTCAAACAGCATATATCCGGATTCTAGCGGATTTCCACATCTTTTAGCAAAACTTAGCGATGGTGAATGTCGGCATATTAGCAACTTCAAATCGATTGTGGAAAGAAAAGCGTCTTTGTCCAACGTTTTTGGATGTGGTATATGCGACAAACTGCTCAAAACAAAGAACGAATTTCTCGGGCATTGCTATAGTCATCGACTTTCTCCACCTGACGACTTAGCTGCATACCTCTGTTGAATTGTTATTCCAAAAAAGTTGCAATCAAAACAATTGTGACTTGAGATTATGTAAGGATGTTATAGAAGTTCTTGCTGCTATTTTACAGAGATGCCTACTGGCACCCTCCTCTTTCATGCAGATCAGGGCTTTTTAAAGGGCTGTACTGGCAAATTTTGACCTTTTGAGGTGAGTACCCGCTGACTTGGAGAAAATCCACTTTTTGGGGTGCCGTCGAAAAATCTCCACTTCCCGCCCGGAAAAAATCTGATGACTTTTTTTAGTCATCATCCGCCAAAAAAATAAGCTGTTGCCTTTTTTAGTCTTCCACTTCGAATTTCATAAACTCTTCATTTCAGCCCTGCGCAGAACCCTTTCTTTCATTCCCATCATCCGTGGTAAATTAATTCCAATCGGTGGACAATGACCTTTTTACTATTTTTAACTTCACATCCGTGCTTCTGCAACTGCACAAAACCATTTAGAACTGCACACTTTGTGTTGAACTGTTAAAAAAGCCCAGATGCAGGCTTGAGATTGGCACTGGAGAGTACAAACAGTGGCAGAGCTATTTTGGAAGTCATGAGAGACAAAGTTTTTACTTACATAGTAACATTGAACCACTTTGTTCAGAATACGTGGACAGCGGGCATTCTCATGCAGAGAAACAAACAGTACTTCCCTTTTGGCACCTAAAGTGTTTTCATCCAATTGCATTATTGTTAGACTAAAATTTCTGAAGATTATCATAATAGTTATTAAAGACACAGTGAAGTCGAACGTTCTGGATTTAAACTATCTGACAACTGTGTTGAATGTTAAATACAACTCCTCAAAATATGCTTCTTAAAGGATCGGTTTACTGGATATCTTTGTCTGAGGCTAATTCTGTAAGTATGTAGAAGCAATTGTTATAGTGCCCCTTCAGGACAGGCCACTATTCAGAGGCGCTCCCGTCACCTTTATTGTCTTTGACATTAAACGAATATACTTATCAACATGGTTAGGTGAGATCGGTAGGCCCTACATAATTATAGGCCCACACAGTAAGTATAGAGGGAATATTAAAGTAGGACTATAATATAAAAAATTTGGAACTATATGGCATGGTATGAGATGCCGAACATGAGAAGTTACACCTGTATTTTATGTATATATTTTTGGATATATAAGATATATACTCCCTCGTTAAATGTTTGTCAATGTGAAACATAGAAATGCAATTATTATCCCTAGCTTCTGAGATCTTTTCTTGCGTCTCAATTACAGCCATATAGGTATAGTGCGTGGTTCAAAAACCATACGTGTATTTTTGTATACAATGTTGATTCTTGCTTAAAATGGAGCTGGATTGATGAAAATGTTCTTGGTTGAATTGGAACTGGATTGATGTAAAAATAATTGTTATTTAAACAGAAGCTGAATTGATAAAAACACTTGTTGCTAATCACATAGAAGCTGGACTGATGAAGGAATGATTTGTTCATAAATGGAAGCTTGATCGACGAAAAATAATCATCTAAATAGAAGCTGGAGTGACAAGACACGTTTCATCAATTACATTCAGAAAATTAGGCTTTTTGCATAGGGTAGGAGGTTTTCTCCGTTTTTTCTAGGCTATATCGGGGGGGTCTGTCCGGTGGAGGTTATGTCCAATGTTAATCTCCGCCCCCCCCCCCACACACACTTCCGCATAATAATGAGAAGTCACGAAAGTAGTCGTCGTCTAGTCCCTAGTCTGTTAATTTGTTGATACAGGCTGGAATCTCTTGATATTCACTAGATGGCAGAAGCCTACTTCTTTGAGACAACTTCCATTACAATAGAACCCACAGTTTATATCGTTCGCCATTTTCTATAGATGGACGTTAAAAATAAGATTCCAGATTAAATACAATGGTAATTGGGTAGTTTAACGTCCCAAATTCTACGAGCCTGCCAATGTCACCAAATTTTACCTACCTCCGTCAAGTTGGTTTGATATTCACGTTGGATATTCAGACATTCGGTATGGAAAGCCGAAGGTCAAATACATATTGAAAAATCTGCATATAACTGTACATCTGCATAAGATATTCTCACCAATGAACCATCAGTCAACAGTTATTGACCTAGGCAATCAGAAAATAACCTTAGTTTGATTTCATCAGGTGGGTAAGTGGGTCAAATGTGGGTCCAAACACGGGGAAACACCATTTTAACACATTTTCTCACTACAGGTGTGACATTAATTTTTATAATTTTCAGTTTTACATTTTCTATGATGAGTTATCTACCTAGGCAATCAGAAAATAACTTTAGTTTGATTTCATCAGGTGGGTAAGTGGGTCAAATGTGGGTCCAAACACGGGGAAACACCATTTTAACACATTTTCTCACTACAGGTGTGACATCAATTTTTATAATTTTCAGTTTTACATTTTCTATGATGAGTTATCTACCTAGGCAATCAGAAAATAACCTTAGTTTGATTTCATCAGGTGGGTAAGTGGGTCAAATGTGGGTCCAAACACGGGGAAACACCATTTTAACACATTTTCTCACTACAGGTGTGACATTTTATTTTTTAATTTTCAGTTTTACATTTTCTATGATGAGTTATCTACCTAGGCAATCAGAAAATAACCTTAGTTTGATTTCATCTGGTGGGTAAGTGGGTCAAATGTGGGTCCAAACACGGGGAAACACCATTTTAACACATTTTCTCACTACAGGTGTGACATTTTATTTTTTAATTTTCAGTTTTACATTTTCTATGATGAGTTATCTACCTAGGCAATCAGAAAATAACCTTAGTTTGATTTCATCAGCTGGGTAAGTGGGTCAAATGTGGGTCCAAACACGGGGAAACACCATTTTAACACATTTTCTCACTACAGGTGTGACATTAATTTTTATAATTTTCAGTTTTACATTTTCTATGATGAGTTATCTACCTAGGCAATCAGAAAATAACTTTAGTTTGATTTCATCAGGTGGGTAAGTGGGTCAAATGTGGGTCCAAACACGGGGAAACACCATTTTAACACATTTTCACACTACAGGTGTGACATTTTATTTTTTAATTTTCAGTTTTACATTTTCTATGATGAGTTATCTACCTAGGCAATCAGAAAATAACCTTAGTTTGATTTCATCAGGTGGGTAAGTGGGTCAAATGTGGGTCCAAACACGGGGAAACACCATTTTAACACATTTTCTCACTACAGGTGTGACATTTTATTTTTATTTTTTCAGTTTTACATTTTCTATGATGAGTTATCTACCTAGGCAATCAGAAAATAACCTTAGTTTGATTTCATCAGGTGGGTAAGTGGGTCAAATGTGGGTCCAAACACGGGGAAACACCATTTTAACACATTTTCACACTACAGGTGTGACATTTTATTTTTTAATTTTCAGTTTTACATTTTCTATGATGAGTTATCTACCTAGGCAATCAGAAAATAACCTTAGTTTGATTTCATCAGGTGGGTAAGTGGGTCAAATGTGGGTCCAAACACGGGGAAACACCATTTTAACACATTTTCTCACTACAGGTGTGACATTTTATTTTTATTTTTTCAGTTTTACATTTTCTATGATGAGTTATCTACCTAGGCAATCAGAAAATAACTTTAGTTTGATTTCATCAGGTGGGTAAGTGGGTCAAATGTGGGTCCAAACACGGGGAAACACCATTTTAACACATTTTCTCACTACAGGTGTGACATCAATTTTTATAATTTTCAGTTTTACATTTTCTATGATGAGTTATCTACCTAGGCAATCAGAAAATAACCTTAGTTTGATTTCATCAGGTGGGTAAGTGGGTCAAATGTGGGTCCAAACACGGGGAAACACCATTTTAACACATTTTCTCACTACAGGTGTGACATTTTATTTTTTAATTTTCAGTTTTACATTTTCTATGATGAGTTATCTACCTAGGCAATCAGAAAATAACCTTAGTTTGATTTCATCAGCTGGGTAAGTGGGTCAAATGTGGGTCCAAACACGGGGAAACACCATTTTAACACATTTTCTCACTACAGGTGTGACATTAATTTTTATAATTTTCAGTTTTACATTTTCTATGATGAGTTATCTACCTAGGCAATCAGAAAATAACTTTAGTTTGATTTCATCAGGTGGGTAAGTGGGTCAAATGTGGGTCCAAACACGGGGAAACACCATTTTAACACATTTTCACACTACAGGTGTGACATTTTATTTTTTAATTTTCAGTTTTACATTTTCTATGATGAGTTATCTACCTAGGCAATCAGAAAATAACCTTAGTTTGATTTCATCAGGTGGGTAAGTGGGTCAAATGTGGGTCCAAACACGGGGAAACACCATTTTAACACATTTTCTCACTACAGGTGTGACATTTTATTTTTATTTTTTCAGTTTTACATTTTCTATGATGAGTTATCTACCTAGGCAATCAGAAAATAACCTTAGTTTGATTTCATCAGGTGGGTAAGTGGGTCAAATGTGGGTCCAAACACGGGGAAACACCATTTTAACACATTTTCACACTACAGGTGTGACATTTTATTTTTTAATTTTCAGTTTTACATTTTCTATGATGAGTTATCTACCTAGGCAATCAGAAAATAACCTTAGTTTGATTTCATCAGGTGGGTAAGTGGGTCAAATGTGGGTCCAAACACGGGGAAACACCATTTTAACACATTTTCTCACTACAGGTGTGACATTTTATTTTTATTTTTTCAGTTTTACATTTTCTATGATGAGTTATCTACCTAGGCAATCAGAAAATAACCTTAGTTTGATTTCATCAGGTGGGTAAGTGGGTCAAATGTGGGTCCAAACACGGGGAAACACCATTTTAACACATTTTCTCACTACAGGTGTGACATCAATTTTTATAATTTTCAGTTTTACATTTTCTATGATGAGTTATCTACCTAGGCAATCAGAAAATAACTTTAGTTTGATTTCATCAGGTGGGTAAGTGGGTCAAATGTGGGTCCAAACACGGGGAAACACCATTTTAACACATTTTCTCACTACAGGTGTGACATTTTATTTTTATTTTTTCAGTTTTACATTTTCTATGATGAGTTATCTACCTAGGCAATCAGAAAATAACCTTAGTTTGATTTCATCAGGTGGGTAAGTGGGTCAAATGTGGGTCCAAACACGGGGAAACACCATTTTAACACATTTTCACACTACAGGTGTGACATTTTATTTTTTAATTTTCAGTTTTACATTTTCTATGATGAGTTATCTACCTAGGCAATCAGAAAATAACCTTAGTTTGATTTCATCAGGTGGGTAAGTGGGTCAAATGTGGGTCCAAACACGGGGAAACACCATTTTAACACATTTTCTCACTACAGGTGTGACATTTTATTTTTATTTTTTCAGTTTTACATTTTCTATGATGAGTTATCTACCTAGGCAATCAGAAAATAACCTTAGTTTGATTTCATCAGGTGGGTAAGTGGGTCAAATGTGGGTCCAAACACGGGGAAACACCATTTTAACACATTTTCTCACTACAGGTGTGACATCAATTTTTATAATTTTCAGTTTTACATTTTCTATGATGAGTTATCTACCTAGGCAATCAGAAAATAACTTTAGTTTGATTTCATCAGGTGGGTAAGTGGGTCAAATGTGGGTCCAAACACGGGAAAACACCATTTTAACACATTTTCTCACTACAGGTGTGACATCAATTTTTATAATTTTCAGTTTTACATTTTCTATGATGAGTTATCTACCTAGGCAATCAGAAAATAACCTTAGTTTGATTTCATCAGGTGGGTAAGTGGGTCAAATGTGGGTCCAAACACGGGGAAACACCATTTTAACACATTTTCTCACTACAGGTGTGACATTTTATTTTTTAATTTTCAGTTTTACATTTTCTATGATGAGTTATCTACCTAGGCAATCAGAAAATAACCTTAGTTTGATTTCATCTGGTGGGTAAGTGGGTCAAATGTGGGTCCAAACACGGGGAAACACCATTTTAACACATTTTCTCACTACAGGTGTGACATTTTATTTTTTAATTTTCAGTTTTACATTTTCTATGATGAGTTATCTACCTAGGCAATCAGAAAATAACCTTAGTTTGATTTCATCAGCTGGGTAAGTGGGTCAAATGTGGGTCCAAACACGGGGAAACACCATTTTATCACATTTTACACTATGAATGTCACACTGCTTGCTATATTGTGAGTTTCAAGTTGGTCAAATGATAGTGTCCTTTTGGGAAAGTAGACTTTAATACTGATACATTAAATGATATAAATGTTGTCCAAGTAGTATCTGTTTTCCATCTAGATTTTTCCAAAAAGAATTTAATAGGAGGTCAACGAATGAATCCTAATTTTTGCTGGTTTGTGTGGTTACATCTCGGCACAGAAAATACACAAGCACATATCTGTTGTTGTCACTCAATTAATTGTGATTTGTATAGCGCCCCTTCAAGGTATTTACTCAGAGGCGCTCCTGGCCGAATACAGGCACAAAACAGTCTTCAAAAGTTTGTGAAATTGAGAACAGCTTGGGAGGTGTTGCACAGTCAAGGGAAGTCCCTTCCAGGTTGTTGGACGCAGCCAAAACTGTCCGCCTTATGGTCTGCGCTTCTGACACCCTTACCTCTTGGCTTTCGTCAAATCGACTGCGACTCAACTCTTTGAAGACACAGTTCATATGGCTGGGAACTCCCCAGCAGCTGGCCAAGATTGACTTGGCTGCTCTCGCACATGAGTGTCCCCTTGTAACCTTCTCTACCTCTGTTCGAGACCTTGGGGTCATCTTGGACCAAGAACTCTCCTTCTCTAAGCACATCTCTTCCCTGTCACGTGCCTGCTATTACCAAATTCGACAGCTGCGCGTCGTTGCTCGCTCTCTCTCATTCACTGCATCTTCTACTCTTGTCCATGCCTTTTTTTGCAGGGCTCCGCTTAGATTACTGCTCCTCTCTTTATGTTGGCCTCCCACAGGTCCGTCTGAACTCCTTGGTTAGGGTCCTTCGATCTGCAGCACGCTTGGTTGGTGGCATTTCCCGGTTTGCTCACGTTTCTGCCTTCATGAGGGACGACCTCCACTGGCTCCCACTGCAGCAACGCATTGCTTATAGAGTTTCGTCTATAGCTTGGCGCTGCATTCTGTCTCAAGCTCCATCCTACCTATGTGAGCTTTTTACTCCAGTCTCGGTTTCTCTGGGCCGTCGTTCGCTGCGGTCAGCTGGCCGCGGTGACTTTCTTGTCCCTTTTTGTCGTACCGCTACTATGCAGCGAAGAGCATTTTCCGTGGTGGGGCCAGCTTTCTGGAATGGCCTCCCTGCGGCTCTCCGTTTGCTTCCCCATGACTCTGCTGGCTCTTTCTACTGTCTTCTCAAGACCTTTCTCTTTGACCAGGCCTGGGTTGGGAGCGCCTCCGAGTAGAGATCTTGAAGGGGCGCTATATAAATTCATGTGATTGGTTGATTGATTGACTGAACCACAGAGAAGGAATTAACGCCTGTGCATTGTTGCAGAGCGAGTGAATGGAACCATTAAGTCACCATGGACAACAGAGCGTAAGGCGTGGCGGCTTATGCAAGTGGAAAGAGGGAAGTTCACACAGATAAGAGGGTGCCCAGCCCGATAAGCATCGCCACACCAAAGATGCAATCCTAAATGAGATGTGCTGCGGGGGAGGAAGCCAGTGCAAGACCTAACGCATATATTGGTATGCACGGTCGTACTTTGTGAACCCCCCAACAAGTCGTGCGGCAGTCTGGTGGACCCTCTCCAACCTCTCAATCCGAACCCGTGGGAGACCAGCAAAGATGGAGGCACAGTAGTCAAGGCGGCTCAGCACAAATGCATGGACAAGAGAAGCTGCAGCTTTAGAAGTCAGAGAGCGAGCAATGACCCTGAGCTGCCGCAATTGGTAGTAGCAGCTGCAGCACACCTGATCTATATGAGTCCATGAGCAGTGAGCACTCAAAGGTCACGCACCACTTCTCCATTCCCATCTATGACTTTTCAGTCATAGATGGGAATGGAGAAGAGAGAACGCTCAGGTCGAGCTTAGCCAGCTGTTGTCTAGTGCTCAACTAAATGAATTGGGTTCTTTGGGCGTTGAAGCGGATTCGGTTTGAGGACATCCAATCCTTGAGGGCCCCCATTGCCTGTTTCATGGTGTGGACGGCCTCAATGGCTGCAAGTGGAGGGCAGTGCAGATATGCCTGAGTGTCATCTGCATATAGCTGGTTTATCACGCCATAAGATGTTAAGAGCGTGCCAATGTCAGAAGTGTAGAGCAAGTAAAGTAAGGGAGCCAGGAAAGCACCTTGTGGAAGACCAAATGGAACCAGGGCCCACGGTGTCCTACTTTCTCCAAAATTTACACAACTGGACCGCTATGCTATAAAAGATGTGCTCCACTCAAGTGGATGGCCAGAGAGTAGAAAAGAGATAGAGAGGCGTTTAATTAATATATCATTATCGACTGTGTCGAATGCTGCACTAACGTCGAAAATGGCTAGTAGGGTCACCCCCCTCCACCCCCATCCATGACCCTGTAGCAGTCAGCTAGCAAGCGGAGCAACAGCGTCTCAGTGGAATGGGGAATGGCCCCTGCAAAAGCCCAACTGATATTTTGGAAGCAAGTTGTTAGTGCTTAAGTAAGTGGTAATTTGTTCTGACACAATCTTTTCAATTGTTTATGAGAGGAAGGAGACATTGGGGATTGGGCGAAAGTTAGACGGGTCCTTGAGGTCAAATCCGTCACGTTTCACAGCGTGGAAGACAATGGATCTCTTCGGACAGTCAGGAAGAATGCCTTCATACAAGTATTTTATTATTCGTAACATGTTTTAAACCATCAATTCAGTGATTATACGTTGCAGACAGCTTTATATAAATTAATTGAAGTGGTTTCAGTGCTTTTAAAATTATGTATAGTATATAGTATAGTTTATATTAGTATATTATATATGTATGTATATATATATATATTGGTATAAGTATAAACAGTGTTTAACCCTTTCCACTCAGATAAAATATTGGTATCGTTCTCCCCAGATCTGAATATTTTTACACGTAAAAACCTGAACGAACAGTGTGATGGTATACATTGTATATAACAGTTGTCTAAGCCATTATTAATTATTTTTAACCAAGAAACATGATCAACAATACCGTCAGTGAGTCCAGTGTTCCACTTTATTTGTATGTTGTCAGTGTGTGGCAGTCCTTGAAACATTTCCCGGGGTGCAAACCAGGTTGCCGGGAACAAGTTTCGCAGTGATGTATGTATGTATGTATGTATGTATGTATGTATGTATGTATGTATGTATGTATGTATGTATGTATGTATGTATTATGTATGTATGTATGTATGTATGTATGTATGTATGTATGTATGTATGTATGTACGTATGTATGTATTATGTATGTATTATGTATGTATTATGTATTATGTATGTATGTATGTATGTATGTATGTATGTATGTATGTATGTATGTATGTATGTATGTATGTATGTATGTATGTATGTATGTATGTATGTATGTATTATGTATGTATTATGTATGTATTATGTATTATGTATGTATGTATGTATGTATGTATGTATGTATGTATGTATGTATGTATGTATGTATGTATGTATGTATGTATGTATGTATGTATGTATGTATGTATTTATGTATGTATGTATGTATTATGTATGTATTATGTATGTATTATGTATGTATTATGTATGTATTATGTATGTATGTATGTATGTATGTATGTATGTATGTATGTATGTATGTATGTATGTATGTATGTATGTATGTATGTATGTATGTATGTAACCCTAACGCTTGTTTATTGCACCATGTATTTACGGAAAAGACTTGTTTCTGGTTCTTGGGTGCGTTCATGGGTGCGCTTTTTTCAAGTCAGCTATCTTTTATAACGTTATGTCCCACTAGGTTACCCATACGATCGTCAAACTTGGACGCTAGTCATATGTCCCACCAGGTGGGACATTCGATCGGAATGAGAAAATCAAAATGTCCCACCAGGTGGGACAGTCGAGTGGAAAGGGTTAAACAGTGTAACTGTTATGTTCTAGACATTTGTTGCTCGAGAAATGTACTAAGTACTATAAATTTTAACTACATTATGCAATAAATGTAAATTTACACTTTAACTCTCAGTTACTTGCTTCTCTGTGTAATTGGTAGTCTTTGAGCATTTTGAGAAGAAAGAAAAGATATTGAATATGTCATTCTTTCACAGCCGAAATAATAATAATAATAGAGTGTTCATTATGACAGATCTGGTGTCATGCAAATGTGTACAACCTTCAGCTGATGCACTCAGCAATGAGACCAAAATTTGGTTACAAAGTAGAAAAAATATTGGTTATTATAAATTCTAATTAACTCGGATATTTGGAAAAGCTGAAAATACATGCAAGACAAGAGCATTCCGGATGAAACCACAATGATTTGTATGAATGTAATTTTTTTATATAAAGCTGTCTGCAACCGTATAATCACTGAATTGATGGTTTAAAACATGTTACGAATAATAAAATACTTGTATGAAGGCATTCTTCCTGACTGTCCGAAGAGATCCATTGTCTTCCACGCTGTGAAACGTGACGGATTTGACCTCAAGGACCCGTCTAACTTTCGCCCAATCCCCAATGTCTCCTTCCTCTCATAAACAATTGAAAAGATTGTGTCAGAACAAATTACCACTTACTTAAGCACTAACAACTTGCTTCCAAAATATCAGTTGGGCTTTTGCAGGGGCCATTCCCCATTCCACTGAGACGCTGTTGCTCCGCTTGCTAGCTGACTGCTACAGGGTCATGGATGGGGGTGGAGGGGGGTGACCCTACTAGCCATTTTCGACGTTAGTGCAGCATTCGACACAGTCGATAATGATATATTAATTAAACGCCTCTCTATCTCTTTTCTACTCTCTGGCCATCCACTTGAGTGGAGCACATCTTTTATAGCATAGCGGTCCAGTTGTGTAAATTTTGGAGAAAGTAGGACACCGTGGGCCCTGGTTCCATTTGGTCTTCCACAAGGTGCTTTCCTGGCTCCCTTACTTTACTTGCCCTACACTTCTGACATTGGCACGCTCTTAACATCTTATGGCGTGATAAACCAGCTATATGCAGATGACACTCAGGCATATCTGCACTGCCCTCCACTTGCAGCCATTGAGGCCGTCCACACCATGAAACAGGCAATGGGGGCCCTCAAGGATTGGATGTCCTCAAACCGAATCCGCTTCAACGCCCAAAGAACCCAATTCATTTAGTTGAGCACTAGACAACAGCTGGCTAAGCTCGACCTGAGCGTTCTCTCTTCTCCATTCCCATCTATGACTGAAAAGTCATAGATGGGAATGGAGAAGTGGTGCGTGACCTTTGAGTGCTCACTGCTCATGGACTCATATAGATCAGGTGTGCTGCAGCTGCTACTACCAATTGCGGCAGCTCAGGGTCATTGCTCGCTCTCTGACTTCTAAAGCTGCAGCTTCTCTTGTCCATGCATTTGTGCTGAGCCGCCTTGACTACTGTGCCTCCATCTTTGCTGGTCTCCCACGGGTTCGGATTGAGAGGTTGGAGAGGGTCCACCAGACTGCCGCACGACTTGTTGGGGGGTTCACAAAGTACGACCGTGCATACCAATATATGCGTTAGGTCTTGCACTGGCTTCCTCCCCCGCAGCACATCTCATTTAGGATTGCATCTTTGGTGTGGCGATGCTTATCGGGCTGGGCACCCTCTTATCTGTGTGAACTTCCCTCTTTCCACTTGCATAAGCCGCCACGCCTTACGCTCTGTTGTCCATGGTGACTTAATGGTTCCATTCACTCGCTCTGCAACAATGCACAGGCGTTAATTCCTTCTCTGTGGTTCAGTCAATCAATCAACCAATCACATGAATTTATATAGCGCCCCTTCAAGATCTCTACTCGGAGGCGCTCCCAACCCAGGCCTGGTCAAAGAGAAAGGTCTTGAGAAGACAGTAGAAAGAGCCAGCAGAGTCATGGGGAAGCAAACGGAGAGCCGCAGGGAGGCCATTCCAGAAAGCTGGCCCCACCACGGAAAATGCTCTTCGCTGCATAGTAGCGGTACGACAAAAAGGGACAAGAAAGTCACCGCGGCCAGCTGACCGCAGCGAACGACGGCCCAGAGAAACCGAGACTGGAGTAAAAAGCTCACATAGGTAGGATGGAGCTTGAGACAGAATGCAGCGCCAAGCTATAGACGAAACTCTATAAGCAATGCGTTGCTGCAGTGGGAGCCAGTGGAGGTCGTCCCTCATGAAGGCAGAAACGTGAGCAAACCGGGAAATGCCACCAACCAAGCGTGCTGCAGATCGAAGGACCCTAACCAAGGAGTTCAGACGGACCTGTGGGAGGCCAACATAAAGAGAGGAGCAGTAATCTAAGCGGAGCCCTGCAAAAAAAGGCATGGACAAGAGTAGAAGATGCAGTGAACGAGAGAGAGCGAGCAACGACGCGCAGCTGTCGAATTTGGTAATAGCAGGCACGTGACAGGGAAGAGATGTGCTTAGAGAAGGAGAGTTCTTGGTCCAAGATGACCCCAAGGTCTCGAACAGAGGTAGAGAAGGTTACAAGGGGACACTCATGTGCGAGAGCAGCCAAGTCAATCTTGGCCAGCTGCTGGGGAGTTCCCAGCCATATGAACTGTGTCTTCAAAGAGTTGAGTCGCAGTCGATTTGACGAAAGCCAAGAGGTAAGGGTGTCAGAAGCGCAGACCATAAGGCGGACAGTTTTGGCTGCGTCCAACAACCTGGAAGGGACTTCCCTTGACTGTGCAACACCTCCCAAGCTGTTCTCAATTTCACAAACTTTTGAAGACTGTTTTGTGCCTGTATTCGGCCAGGAGCGCCTCTGAGTAAATACCTTGAAGGGGCGCTATACAAATCACAATTAATTGAGTGACAACAACAGATATGTGCTTGTGTATTTTCTGTGCCGAGATGTAACCACACAAACCAGCAAAAATTAGGATTCATTCGTTGACCTCCTATTAAATTCTTTTTGGAAAAATCTAGATGGAAAACAGATACTACTTGGACAACATTTATATCATTTAATGTATCAGTATTAAAGTCTACTTTCCCAAAAGGACACTATCATTTGACCAACTTGAAACTCACAATATAGCAAGCAGTGTGACATTCATAGTGTAAAATGTGATAAAATGGTGTTTCCCCGTGTTTGGACCCACATTTGACCCACTTACCCACCTGATGAAATCAAACTAAAGTTATTTTCTGATTGCCTAGGTAGATAACTCATCATAGAAAATGTAAAACTGAAAATAAAAAATATTAATGTCACAGCTGTAGTGAGAAAATGTGTTAAAATGGTGTTTCCCCGTGTTTGGACCCACATTTGACCCACTTACCCACCAGATGAAATCAAACTAAGGTTATTTTCTGATTGCCTAGGTAGATAACTCATCATAGAAAATGTAAAACTGAAAATAAAAAATATTAATGTCACAGCTGTAGTGAGAAAATGTGTTAAAATGGTGTTTCCCCGTGTTTGGACCCACATTTGACCCACTTACCCACCAGATGAAATCAAACTAAGGTTATTTTCTGATTGCCTAGGTAGATAACTCATCATAGAAAATGTAAAACTGAAAATTAAAAAATAAAATGTCACACCTGTAGTGAGAAAATGTGTTAAAATGGTGTTTCCCCGTGTTTGGACCCACATTTGACCCACTTACCCACCTGATGAAATCAAACTAAAGTTATTTTCTGATTGCCTAGGTAGATAACTCATCATAGAAAATGTAAAACTGAAAATTATAAAAATTGATGTCACACCTGTAGTGAGAAAATGTGTTAAAATGGTGTTTCCCCGTGTTTGGACCCACATTTGACCCACTTACCCACCTGATGAAATCAAACTAAAGTTATTTTCTGATTGCCTAGGTAGATAACTCATCATAGAAAATGTAAAACTGAAAATAAAAAATATTAATGTCACAGCTGTAGTGAGAAAATGTGTTAAAATGGTGTTTCCCCGTGTTTGGACCCACATTTGACCCACTTACCCACCAGATGAAATCAAACTAAGGTTATTTTCTGATTGCCTAGGTAGATAACTCATCATAGAAAATGTAAAACTGAAAATTAAAAAATAAAATGTCACACCTGTAGTGAGAAAATGTGTTAAAATGGTGTTTCCCCGTGTTTGGACCCACATTTGACCCACTTACCCACCAGATGAAATCAAACTAAGGTTATTTTCTGATTGCCTAGGTAGATAACTCATCATAGAAAATGTAAAACTGAAAATTAAAAAATAAAATGTCACACCTGTAGTGAGAAAATGTGTTAAAATGGTGTTTCCCCGTGTTTGGACCCACATTTGACCCACTTACCCACCTGATAAAATCAAACTAAGGTTATTTTCTGATTGCCTAGGTAGATAACTCATCATAGAAAATGTAAAACTGAAAATTAAAAAATTAATGTCACACCTGTAGTGAGAAAATGTGTTAAAATGGTGTTTCCCCGTGTTTGGACCCACATTTGACCCACTTACCCACCTGATGAAATCATACTAAGGTTATTTTCTGATTGCCTAGGTAGATAACTCATCATAGAAAATGTAAAACTGAAACTAAAAAAATTAATGTCACACCTGTAGTGAGAAAATGTGTTAAAATGGTGTTTCCCCGTGTTTGGACCCACATTTGACCCACTTACCCACCAGATGAAATCAAACTAAGGTTATTTTCTGATTGCCTAGGTAGATAACTCATCATAGAAAATGTAAAACTGAAAATAAAAAATATTAATGTCACACCTGTAGTGAGAAAATGTGTTAAAATGGTGTTTCCCCGTGTTTGGACCCACATTTGACCCACTTACCCACCTGATGAAATCAAACTAAGGTTATTTTCTGATTGCCTAGGTAGATAACTCATCATAGAAAATGTAAAACTGAAAATTAAAAAATAAAATGTCACACCTGTAGTGTGAAAATGTGTTAAAATGGTGTTTCCCCGTGTTTGGACCCACACTTGACCCACTTACCCACCTGATGAAATCAAACTAAGGTTATTTTCTGATTGCCTAGGTAGATAACTCATCATAGAAAATGTAAAACTGAAAATTAAAAAATAAAATGTCACACCTGTAGTGAGAAAATGTGTTAAAATGGTGTTTCCCCGTGTTTGGACCCACATTTGACCCACTTACCCACCTGATGAAATCAAACTAAAGTTATTTTCTGATTGCCTAGGTAGATAACTCATCATAGAAAATGTAAAACTGAAAATTATAAAAATTGATGTCACACCTGTAGTGAGAAAATGTGTTAAAATGGTGTTTCCCCGTGTTTGGACCCACATTTGACCCACTTACCCACCTGATGAAATCAAACTAAGGTTATTTTCTGATTGCCTAGGTAGAT
The DNA here is from genome assembly GCA_949752735.1 of Lumbricus terrestris. Classification (NCBI taxonomy): domain Eukaryota; kingdom Metazoa; phylum Annelida; class Clitellata; order Crassiclitellata; family Lumbricidae; genus Lumbricus; species Lumbricus terrestris. The sequence goes on along the minus strand of OX457050.1, from coordinate 43,025,483 downwards.
AACTCATCATAGAAAATGTAAAACTGAAAAAATAAAAATAAAATGTCACACCTGTAGTGAGAAAATGTGTTAAAATGGTGTTTCCCCGTGTTTGGACCCACATTTGACCCACTTACCCACCTGATGAAATCAAACTAAGGTTATTTTCTGATTGCCTAGGTAGATAACTCATCATAGAAAATGTAAAACTGAAAATTAAAAAATAAAATGTCACACCTGTAGTGTGAAAATGTGTTAAAATGGTGTTTCCCCGTGTTTGGACCCACATTTGACCCACTTACCCACCTGATGAAATCAAACTAAAGTTATTTTCTGATTGCCTAGGTAGATAACTCATCATAGAAAATGTAAAACTGAAAATTATAAAAATTAATGTCACACCTGTAGTGAGAAAATGTGTTAAAATGGTGTTTCCCCGTGTTTGGACCCACATTTGACCCACTTACCCAGCTGATGAAATCAAACTAAGGTTATTTTCTGATTGCCTAGGTAGATAACTCATCATAGAAAATGTAAAACTGAAAATTAAAAAATTAATGTCACACCTGTAGTGAGAAAATGTGTTAAAATGGTGTTTCCCCGTGTTTGGACCCACATTTGACCCACTTACCCACCTGATAAAATCAAACTAAGGTTATTTTCTGATTGCCTAGGTAGATAACTCATCATAGAAAATGTAAAACTGAAAATTAAAAAATTAATGTCACACCTGTAGTGAGAAAATGTGTTAAAATGGTGTTTCCCCGTGTTTGGACCCACATTTGACCCACTTACCCACCTGATGAAATCATACTAAGGTTATTTTCTGATTGCCTAGGTACATAACTCATCATAGAAAATGTAAAACTGAAACTAAAAAAATTAATGTCACACCTGTAGTGAGAAAATGTGTTAAAATGGTGTTTCCCCGTGTTTGGACCCACATTTGACCCACTTACCCACCAGATGAAATCAAACTAAGGTTATTTTCTGATTGCCTAGGTAGATAACTCATCATAGAAAATGTAAAACTGAAAATTAAAAAATAAAATGTCACACCTGTAGTGAGAAAATGTGTTAAAATGGTGTTTCCCCGTGTTTGGACCCACATTTGACCCACTTACCCACCTGATGAAATCAAACTAAAGTTATTTTCTGATTGCCTAGGTAGATAACTCATCATAGAAAATGTAAAACTGAAAATAAAAAATATTAATGTCACACCTGTAGTGAGAAAATGTGTTAAAATGGTGTTTCCCCGTGTTTGGACCCACATTTGACCCACTTACCCACCTGATGAAATCAAACTAAGGTTATTTTCTGATTGCCTAGGTAGATAACTCATCATAGAAAATGTAAAACTGAAAATTAAAAAATTAAATGTCACACCTGTAGTGTGAAAATGTGTTAAAATGGTGTTTCCCCGTGTTTGGACCCACACTTGACCCACTTACCCACCTGATGAAATCAAACTAAGGTTATTTTCTGATTGCCTAGGTAGATAACTCAGCATAGAAAATGTAAAACTGAAAATTAAAAAATAAAATGTCACACCTGTAGTGAGAAAATGTGTTAAAATGGTGTTTCCCCGTGTTTGGACCCACATTTGACCCACTTACCCACCTGATGAAATCAAACTAAAGTTATTTTCTGATTGCCTAGGTAGATAACTCATCATAGAAAATGTAAAACTGAAAATTATAAAAATTGATGTCACACCTGTAGTGAGAAAATGTGTTAAAATGGTGTTTCCCCGTGTTTGGACCCACATTTGACCCACTTACCCACCTGATGAAATCAAACTAAGGTTATTTTCTGATTGCCTAGGTAGATAACTCATCATAGAAAATGTAAAACTGAAAAAATAAAAATAAAATGTCACACCTGTAGTGAGAAAATGTGTTAAAATGGTGTTTCCCCGTGTTTGGACCCACATTTGACCCACTTACCCACCTGATGAAATCAAACTAAGGTTATTTTCTGATTGCCTAGGTAGATAACTCATCATAGAAAATGTAAAACTGAAAATTAAAAAATAAAATGTCACACCTGTAGTGTGAAAATGTGTTAAAATGGTGTTTCCCCGTGTTTGGACCCACATTTGACCCACTTACCCACCTGATGAAATCAAACTAAAGTTATTTTCTGATTGCCTAGGTAGATAACTCATCATAGAAAATGTAAAACTGAAAATTATAAAAATTAATGTCACACCTGTAGTGAGAAAATGTGTTAAAATGGTGTTTCCCCGTGTTTGGACCCACATTTGACCCACTTACCCACCTGATGAAATCAAACTAAGGTTATTTTCTGATTGCCTAGGTCAATAACTGTTGACTGATGGTTCATTGATGAGAATATCTTATGCAGATGTACAGTTATATGCAGATTTTTCAATATGTATTTGACCTTCGGCTTTCCATACCGAATGTCTGAATATCCAACGTGAATATCAAACCAACTTGACGGAGGTTACTTTTACCTGGTCATACCTGGCACCGATCGAATGTAAACGCACCTATTCCCGAAGTTGGGAACCACCCCTGGAATTTTTAAGAATTTTTTTTGGTACTTGTTTTTTATACGACCACCAAAAATTTATAAATTCGATGAAAAATATTTCTTCACGAAATAGAAGCGGGATTTAGCGCGTGAGGGTCGGTTAGGGCTCAGGTTAGGCGTCGTGAGGGTCGGTTAGGGCTCAGGTTAGGCGTCGTGAGGGTCGGTTAGGGTTAGTTTTAGGGTTGGTGCAGTCATATTCTCCTGAAATTGAAGCTGGATTGATGAAAAATAATTTTCAATGAAAAACTGATGAAAATATTTGCTGACGAAATAGAAACGGGATTTATCGAACAAATTCTTGCCTGTAAACAGAAGCTGGATCGATTAAAAGGATTCTCGGCAAACTAGAAGTTGGATTTGTGAAAGATAACAACGCTGCAACGTTAGTTCTTGGTGTCTTGGTGGTCGTATAAAAAACATGTACCTTTTTTTTAATCCAACGCTAAATTGCCGAAAACGTCTGTTTACTTCTACAGGAAGTCACCTTTGCGCATGTGCCGTTACGCACATCAATTTTTGTAGCGCGAAGACATCCCTGCGAAAGATTGTGTGAACCCCGCATCGACATGGGTAGTATTTCGAGAAATAGAAGCTGGATGAGTGTTAAAACGCTTAAGAAACGGAAGCTGGATGAAGTTATTTATAGGTCGGAAATAGAAGCTGGATTGACGAAAATAAAGACCGAGAAAAAGAAACTGGATGAAGGTATATCTAAGTGTGAAATAGAAGCTGGATTGACGAAAAACGCCTTGATTAAATTGGAGCTGGATTGATGAAAATCGCCCTGATCATTATTTTCTTTGATCCAGCTTCTATTTCCGACCTATAAATAACTTCATCCAGCTTCCGTTTCCTAAGCGTTTTAACACTCATCCAGCTTCTATTTCTCGTGCGTTTTAACACTCATCCAGCTTCTATTTCTCGTGCGTTTTAACACTCATCCGGCTTCTATTCAAGATATATGATACCTTGATCCCGCTTCCATTTCATCCAACCTTCATCCAGCTTCTATTTCAGATCTGGAAAACTTTCATCCACCCTCCATTTCATTCATCTCGCTTCTATTTCAGATCTATAAAAACATTAATCTAGCTTCTACTTAGGATATAAAATACATTGATACCGCTTCCATTTCTTAAGCATTTTTATCATCCATCCAGCACCAATTTAAGCAACCAGTTGTCGTGGAACCGAAATACTACCCATATCGATGCGGGGTTCACACAATCTTTCGCAGGGAAAGGTTCGCGCTACAAAAATTGATGTGCGTAACGGCACATGCGCAAAGGTGACTTCCTGTAGAAGTAAACAGGCGTTTTCGGCAATTCAGCGTTGGATTTTAAAAAAAATTCTTAAAAATTCCAGGGGTGGTTCCCAACTTCGGGAATAGGTGCGTTTACGTTCGATCGGTGCCAGGTATGACCAGGTAAAATTTTGTGACATTGGCAGGCTCGTAGAATTTGGGACGTTAAACTACCCAATTTCCATTTCTGATGCATATCTCACTGGCCTACGCGTGAGTTACCTCGTTTGAGACTTCCTTGAGGTTTTCCAACACGCATTTTATGGTTTTCTCAATTAAATATGTGTTATTGTATTTGACTTTCAGTTATTATTACAAAGAAATGGTTAAAATATTTTGGGACGCTAAACTACCCATTATACGACATTATTGGCAGGGAAGAGGGACGACCTGGCCGAGTTAATAAGAAGAGTCAGGAAGGAAAGCGAAAAGGCGTATACTTCAATGGAAAGAAAACAAAGGTTATGACAACTGCAACATGGGAAAACTTTGAGGTGGATGGAGAAATGATAGAGGTAGTATCGAGCTTCACATTCCTGGGATCTATGATAGAGAAAGAGGGAAGAAGTGATATGGAAATAAGGCGGAGGGTAACAATGGGGAAAACGGCAATGAACGGTCTAGGAAAGATTTGGAAGGATAAATACGTGAGTAGAGAAACAAGAAAAGACTGGTAAGAGCACTGATCTTCCCAGTGGTCCTATATGGATGCGAAACATGGACAAAGACACAGGATATGGAAAAGAAAATCAACGCGTGCGAGATGTGGATTTGGAGAAAGATGCTAAGGATTTCATGGACGGAGAAGAGAACTAACGAATCGTTGTGCGCGGAGCTCGAAATAGAGAGGGAAGAGACAATGCAGCAAACAGCAACTTGGAGGAAATTGAGCTACTTCGGCCATGTGATGAGATCTAACGGTTTGGAAAAGGAGCTGATGACGGCATGCGGTGAGGGAAGGAAGAGACGCGGAAGACCAAGGAAGAGATGGTTGGATGAGGTACAGGAAAAGTCTGGCATGAGTCTGGAGCAGCTTAGAGAGGCGACAAGAGAGGAGACACTGGAGAGGATACATCAAAAACTGCCGCCAGAGTTCTAAGAGCTGACGGCACCAGGTGAAACTACCCAATTACCGAAATTTCAGATCTAAAAATACCGTCATCAAGCTTTTATTTCTCGTTCGTTATTTTAATCAATCCAGCTTCCATTTCAGATATACAAATACCTTCATCCAGTTTGTGTTTCTTATGCGTTATTTTCTTCAATCCAGCTTCTATTTCACCTGTAAAAAGCCTTCATCCAGCTTCCATATCTCTTGCGTTTCTTCATCAGTCCAGCTTCTATTTCACCTATAAAAACTTTCATCCAACTTCCATTTCCCATAAGTATAAGTAATGAAAAGAAATAGTTAAAATAATTTGGGATGGTGAAAATAATTTGGGACGCTTAACTACCCAATTACTGTGCCTTATTATTCGCTTTCACTTATCGATACAAAGCTGTTGCTTTTGCTAATTTAACTGTTCAAAATTTATGTTTGTCTCTCGTAGGAAGTCACAGTTGAAAGTCATTCACGGTGCTATCGGTCGATCACTTATAACCTTTATGTAAGACAACCATTTGCGGATTAATCCGACAGTTCAAGCCAGATCATGGAGAAATTCTGCTTTAATTTCAAGCCTGGTTAAACAATTAATTAATTGCAATAACTTGTGTAGCGCCTCTTTGAGAGAACTTCTCTGAGGTGTTAAGAAAATCTAACCATGGCCAAATATTAATATCAGACAGGGATGAATCAGAAGTTAATTATATAAAATTTCTAGAACATATTATGTCTATAGCAACATCGTTGCATAATAATTTTGAGATTAGATTCATTGGGTCTTTATCATGGAGGGTGAAATTGTGACTCCTTTGCCGATATCCATACAATGGATCCATTGAACTGGAAATGGAACTCACTCTGTTCGTAATGTGACAACACATAGCTTCCTGCTATGAAGAATAATTTAATGATTGTGTTTATGTTTTGAAACAATCTATTAATGAGATGTTGCTTTGCTTTATTTTAATAGACACTGGAAGTGCATGATGACAAGCAACATTATGTTTCAACTTGTCAATGAAGATTATCTGAGAATGCATTCTTGTCCATGATCTTCATAAAAGAATTGAAGTAAAAATATTTACTGGAACTTCAACTATCATAAATTATTTCTTTTCCAGTGCATATGGCTTTTGCTTAACAGTGCAAGGATGTTCTATTCTACAAAAGTTTAAAACCCTATATATTTCATCGCAAATGACAATTGTTTTCTGTGAGACCAATTTAGTTTTAGAAATTCTGGAAGAGTAATTATTGACCCACGAATGATGTCCAAAGTTTGACTTCCATTGATCAGCCAAAGAGAAATTTTCTGCACATGCTTCAAATGGAAACCACTCGTGCCAATGAAAAGTTGTAAACCTACATATTTTCAACTTATGCGAAGAATCAATTGCACAGTTTGGTGATTTACAAAAGATCGTAAACAAACAATTTTGGTGAAATAACCATTAATTTCGTTGGAAATTATACGACCAATGTGTAATTCCAGGAACTCCTATGAGGAAACATTCAAGTGTAACCATGCGAGTGTCAGCTGTATAGGACATCATTTACAGAAATAATGTTAGTTGATAGTGCATACTTTTCGGAAAACAATACTCGAGAACACCATGAAAAATCAAGCAATGTCTGAGATAATTTACTCTCTTCAAAACGCAAGCATGAGAGCCCATGCTGCAGAGAACCCCCTAGAATGTCAGTTATGTAAGAAACTATGCACTAGAGGTGGTGATCTGAAAAAGCACTTGAGAACCCATACTGGGGAGAAACCCTACAAATGTCAGTTATGTCAGAAATCATGTACTAGAGGTAGTGATCTGAAAAAGCACATGAGAACCCATTCTGGAGAGAAACCGTACAAATGTCAGTTATGTCAGAAATCATTTACTGAAGGTAGTAATCTAAAAGCGCATACGAGAACTCATACAGGGGAGAAACCATACAAATGTCATTTATGTCAGAAATCATTTGCTGAAGGTGGTAATCTGAAAAAAACATGTGAGAACACATACTGGGGAGAAATCCTACAAATGTGAGTTCTGTCAGAAATCATGTACTACAGGTAGTGATCTGAAAAAGCACTTGAGAACCCATACTGGGGAGAAACCCTACAAATGTCAGTTATGTCAGAAATCATGTACTAGAGGTAGTGATCTGAAAAAGCACATGAGAACCCATTCTGGAGAGAAACCGTACAAATGTCAGTTATGTCAGAAATCATTTACTGAAGGTAGTAATCTAAAAGCACATACGAGAACTCATACAGGGGAGAAACCATACAAATGTCATTTATGTCAGAAATCATTTGCTGAAGGTGGTAATCTGAAAAAACACGTGAGAACACATACTGGGGAGAAATCCTACAAATGTGAGTTCTGTCAGAAATCATGTACTGCAGGTAGTGATCTGAAAAAGCACATGAGAACCCATACTGGGGAGAAACCGTACAAATGTCCGTTCTGTCCGAAATTATTTACTTCCGTTTGTAATCTGAAAACACATTTGCGAACTCATACTGGGGAGAAACCATACAAATGTGAGTTATGTCAGAAAAACTATACTACAGGAAGTTATCTAAAAAGGCATATGAGATTCCATACTGACAAAGAACCACATAGTTGCCAGTTATGTCAGAAATCGTTTACCAAGAAATTTGCCTTGAAGGTGCATAATACTAAAGAGAATCCATACAAATGTCAGTTATATCTGAAATCCTTTACTACAGGTGGTTACCTGAAAAACCATACCGGGGAGAAAGTACATAAATGTCTTTTATGTCAGAAATCGTGTGCTGAAGTTGGTAATCTAAGAACGCACATGAGATCTCATACTTGAGAGAGACCATACATATGTGAGGTTTGTAATAAAGGATTTACAAAAAATGTAAATCTAAAGAAACATAGGAAAACTCATGCAACCAATGAGCAAAATAAACTTAATACAAAGAGCAATTCTTCAGCAAAGCTTTACAAAGTCAAGGAAGGAACACAGGCACATGCTCTTCATATGGCAAGTGAAGTAACTGCTAACCGATCTGATCATTTCAACACAAGTATTTCTACATATTCTATTGACAAACCAAATGAAAGTTTCTCAAACAGCGTATTTTCGAAGTCTGGTGGATTTCCACGTCTTTTAGCAAAAACTAGAGATGGTGAATGTCTGCATATTAGCAAATTCAAATCTATTGAGGATAGAAAAGCGTTTCTGTTGAAATCTTTTGGATGTGGTATATGTGATGAATTTCTCAAAACAAAGAAAGAATATCTAGAGCATTGTTCTAGTCATCGACTTTCTCCACCTGACGACTTAGCTGCTCAACTGTGCTGAATTATGATTCAAAGTATTTGCGATCAAAAAAATTGTAGCTTGAGATGATGTAAAGATGTTGTAGAAGTTCCTGCTGCTATTTAATTTAATAACATTACAAAGATGATTAGCGTTGCCCGCCTCCTTCATGCTGGTGAGGAGCCAACGTCGTGCATCGTTGGGTGCAAGGAATGTCCAGATTAACTATGACTCTTGCTATTCTATTTCATTGCATATGGCCAAATTCCAAAGGCTACTTCTGGATTAGCTATGAACTTATTTTTTGCATAATACAGTTGTATAATGGTGAAGTTTAGGTACAGAAAAGATGGCTTAGTAAAGTCCTGTATAACTGTAACGATATAAATTGTTTATTTTGCACAAATTTAATATATGAATTTTGGTTAGTAATCGTTATCGTAAACTCCAAATTTCTAAAGCACCACTCGAAAACCAAGCGCGGGGCACCAGCTTATTCACGAGCGCTGCGTTGGGTTAGAAGGGTTGTCCGTGAGAGAAGTCCGTGGTGGTCTGGGTGTAGTTGCCATGTAGGATCAGAGGGGTGGAACAGCTGCTAAGGAATTGGAAGGTGGAGGATTAGATGAGACAGAGTTCCTAAAAAGGAGTGTCTAGTGTGTCTTAAGTTTCGAATGAAAAGCTCGGTGTGTGATGGATAGAGGAGCCTGAGGAAGGTGGAGAGTAGTAGGATTTTTGCTGATTATTTATTTATTGAACCCATGATAGATATACTATGCGGATTCTTCTTATATACAACTTTTGTTGTTTCCCGGTTGTGACACGATTATAGGACTGCAAAAATGCTGCAGGTTATTTACATGTATATAATATGCTATGCTGTAGTTTTTATTGACGCTGGACACAATGTATTTTGTTCAATTTTCAGACACATTTATTCTTGTTTAGCCTATAAAATGTTTCCAACCAAATCTGTTGGACTGGCTATTTAACGGAGTTCGTGTAACCATTTTAAGCTTTTTGCTGTTGTTGTCAAGTTGTAGGCTACCTTGGAAGTAGTGAATCGAGTTAGCACAAATTGCACTTTGATTATCTCTTGAACATTATGTTTGTGTGGAATCTAATTTGTCATGCATCCTCACTATTTTGGGTTTTGTTGTCTTTGTGAATAAAAAAATTAGCTCCGAGTTGTAAAATAAGAAAAACTTATATTGACAAGAATGCATGACATTTATGCAATGCGCGGGTTCAACATCTCAGTGACCTAATTCTACAACACAGTGACCTAATTCTATCATAGGTGATTTTAGTTAATTCATCATATGTGATATAATTGACTTTGACTCACGCGCAACGAGGGTGACCGGACATATGGTATGAAAAAAATGGTACGGTCAATATGTAATGATGAAATGAAAGCTGGATTAGAGAATTTTTATATATGAAATAGAAGCTGGATTGATAAAAATAACCCTTAAGACATAAAAGCTGTATCAGGGTATTTTCATAGCTGAAATTGCAGCTGAAATAATGAAAGATGCATTACAAATGGAGGTTGATTTAAGGAATCTTATGGCTGAAATTGAAGCTGGATACATCATGAAACACATGAATGAAAGATATCAATTCAGCTTCCATTTCTCAACCATTTTTTTCGCCTATCCAGCCTCCTTTTCGCAATCTTTTTTCTTCAGTAGAACTCTACTTCAGCCACAAAATAGCCATCCACCCTCTATTTCAGCAATAAAATACCCTCATCCAGCTTCCATTTAAACATCATTTTGTCCGTACCATTTTGTCCGCTACCATTTTGTCCTAGAACCGCAGCGAGATATCGAATCCGCTTATACATCGATATTTTTTAATATGCATTGTTCTTTATTATTTAATTTGGTTATTATCATTGCTGTATCATTTTAATGTCCTCGACTTGACGTTGGTAAGTAAGAAGTCTATCATTGTTCATAAATACTTTCCCCAACCCAGCTTCCACAAAAGAAAATCATCAAACAAATTTCTCGGTACTTGTGGGTTTGACCACCCCACAGAAATATTACTCTAATTATACGTCGTCCCGGGAAATATTACTCCTATTATACGTCATCCATTACTTTAAATGAAGTGACCTAATGAATATATTACAATGTTTTCGAAATCTAGTAAATAAAGACTGGATAAAGGTTATTTTACAGGTGAAATAGAAGCTGGATTTGTGAACTGAACGCATGATAAATGGAAGATGAATGACAGGTCTTTATAGGTGAAATGAAAGTTGGATGGAGGTTCTTTGATGGGTGAAATAGAAGCCGGATTCATGAATTGGACGCATCAGAAATGGAAGCTGGATGATGGACAAAATATGTGAAATCGAAGCTGGATAACCAAAGAACATGCTTAGAAAATAGAATGAGAATAAAGGTGCGTTGATACCTCACAAAGAAGCTGGACTGATGAAAATAACACATTAGAAATGGAAGCCTGATGAAGGTATGTTATATTCTGAAATAGAACCTGGATTGACCAAAATAACACTTTAGAAATGGAAGTTGGATTAATGAAAAACGCTTGGGTAATGGCAGCTGGATAAATGTATTTCTATATCAGAAATAGAAGCTGGATAAAAGTATTTTTATATCTGAAATGGAAGCTGAATTAAGGTATTTTATATCTGAAATGAAAGCTGGATTAAGGTATTTTATATGTGAAGTGGAAGCTGGATTAATAAAAAAAAACTTGAAAAATAGAAGCTAGATGAAGCTTCCTTAAGGGTGAAATAGAAGCTGGATTAATAGATGTGATATTCCACAATCACCCACGATTTTCCAGTCTCTTCTTTAGTTCTGCAGCGCAGCCTAGGCCTAACCTATTCACTGTACTGCGGTAGCTATGGCTAGGTTATAAGTGTCTAAAGTTCTTAAACTTGTTCTCTTACAACAAAGATCAGTTTCTTGTATTTTCTTCTTCGATTTCCAATATTCACAAACCACACAACAATGCATCAACGACGACAAACAATTCAATTGCACGACAGAAACGCCATCTTATTATATTACTACTCTCACGTCTTCTACACATGACTAGCACTCCTTCTACAACTTATCTCACTGTCTGAGCGTACGCTCTTCCCTCTGTCGCTCTGTCCTTCTCTCTGCCTCTCTCCGTCAGTCTGTCTGTCTGTCTGTCTGTCTGTCTGTCTGTCTCTCTCTCTCGCGCTCTCCGGCGACGGTCGGCCGTGCCGCGCCAACTTTCCCGCCAGTCAGCCACCTGCAAGCCTGTCTGTCTGTACGCTCAACAATTAGCTGACCTTGAGCTGGTCTATCCGTACGCTCAACGATTAACTGACCACACGCTACACAAAATTAGCTCACATTACCTCTTTCCTTTCTTTTAAAGAGAGCTAATTATCTATAAAAATTAGCGAACGTACCTTAACTAAACAATGCAAACAGTCCATAATATATAACATCATAAAATATCTTACACTACAATCTAGATAGACAATCGGCTACTACATTCAATTTACCTTTCTTATAGTTCAACAGAATGTCAAAATTTTGCAATGATAATGACCATCTGACTAACTTAGCAGATTTCGACATTGATTCAGTCAAATAAACTAAAGGATTATGGTCTGTAAACACATTGATTTTAGAACCAATAAGAATTTCTTTCAACTTGTTTAAAGCCCATATGATTGCATAGGCTTCCTTCTCAATCGTCGCCCATCTCCTCTGGGTATCTGTCAGCTTCTGACTGATAAATGAAACGGGACGTTCTATCCCTTCATTGTCCACCTGAGACAGAACAGCTCCCACAGCAAAATCACTGCTATCACAGTACAAATTAAATGGTTTCCCAACCTCAAACATATATAGAATCACATTTGACAAGACAATCTGTTTAAGGGAATCAAAGGATTTCTGATGTGCATCAGTCCAAACAATGTTCTCAGGTACTTTCTTGCTGGTTAAGTCTGTCAATGGTTTAGCAATTTCAGCAAAATTACAAATAAACTGTCTGTAAAACCCAAAAAATCCTAAGACCTGTTTCACTTCCTTCCTGGTTTCAGGTTTCTTCAAATTAATCAAACTGTCAATCCTATCTGGATTCATCATCTTCTTCCCTGATCCTATAAGGTGACCGATGAACTTCACCTCACTCTTACCAAACACACATTTCTTCAAGTTCAACGTTACATTATGCAGTCTAATTTGTTTCAAAAATAATTCCAAATGTCTTAAATGAATGTCCCAATCATTAGAATGCACTGCAATGTCATCAACATAAGGTTCAGTGAAATCATGTATCGGTTGCAAAATCATATTTATCGCTTTTACAAAAGTCCGTCCAGAGTTAATCATTCCAAAAGGAACACGCGTAAATTCGTACAGTCCATTATGTGTAACAAACGCAGTCTTCCATTGATCACTCTTTTTCACAGGACAAGTCCAATAGGCACTGCGACAGTCCATAACAGAAATAAACTTGGATTTTCCGACTTTGCTCAAAACATCATTGACGATTGGCATAGGATATCTGCAGTTCTCAGTAAAAGAGTTAATGTATCTGTAGTCACAAGCCAATCTCAATGATCCATCCTTCTTTTTGACAATGACAAGTGGACTTGCCATTCTGCTTGACGATGGTTGAATGATGTTTTCTTTCAGCATCTCTTGTATTTGTCTTTCCACTTCTGCCCGGTATATTAGTGGTATTCGATATGCCATGAATTCTTTTTCTCGAAAGTCTGGTTTCAACACCACTTCATGTTCTACTAATGTACATAGTCCCGGTTTGTCCGAAAATCTGTCTGCATAACGATTCAGTACGTCAAGCAATTGTTTCTGTTGATCGCTCGTAAGGTGTCCAATTTGTTCGTAATCCAATTGGAGTGATTTCTGTTTTGTCTCTGAATAGTCTTCCTTCAGCGGTATTTCTACCACTGATCCAAATTCGTCATCCTCTTCCACGATCAGACCACAAGACAATGTTCTCGTAATGAACTTCCTCATCTTGTTGGCATGAATAATCCGTCGACCGTTTTCATTCATGTCCACGAGATACGAATATTTGGATCTTCTTTGCAAGACCGTGCATGGACCAGGCCATCGTGAGATTAATTTATTGGTTGACGTTGGATACAGCACGATGACGTTTTCTCCTGGTTCGAATTCTTTATCTTTTGCTCTTTTATTATATTGACTGGCGTATTGTTTTTGCTTTTCTTCAGCACAGCTCTCGGCGAATGTTAAGGCCTTTTCCATGTCTGCTCTTAAATTCTTCAAGTACTTAGCCGGTTGCACTCCAATGTTCGGTGGTAAATTTATCTCTTTGGTCCAGCTTTCTTTAAGAATGGTTAGTGGCCCTCTCGGCAACTTTCCATAGACCAGCAGGTACGGTGCCACTCCTGTAGTTGCATTAGGCACTTCTCTCAATGCCCAGACTGTAAATGGAATGATTTTATGCCACTGTCTCGGATTTTCCACAATGACATGATGAACCATCTTCTTGAACGTTTGATTCCATCTCTCCACTAATCCGGCCGCTTCTGGATGTCCTGGCGAATCGAATCGAGGACAACACCCCATCAATTTCAGAAATTCTCTCGTTAAGCTGGCTGTAAAATTCGTTCCTCTATCACTCGTTATCACTGACGGAACTCCCACATCCATGAACAACTTCATCAGAGCTTCGCATACAGCCTTAGCAGTCAATGACTTCATCAAAAAGATTGTCGGCCATCTTGTACATGAGTCTACGATGCACAAGCAATACTTATGCCTTGCTGCTGACGTCGGTTCGATTGGTCCTACGACGTCCATTGTCATTCTTCTGAACGGCACATCCTCCCTTGGTATTGGCGTAATCGGTACTCGATCCATCACCAAACTTCGTGCTTTCAACTGACACTTCTCACAAGACTTGCAGAATTTCACCACATCTCTACGCATCCTCGGCCACACAAAGGACAATTTGATACGTTCTCTTGTCTTCTCTTCTCCCAAGTGTCCGCCAAATACTGACTCGTGTGCCAATTCCATCACCTGAATTCTTCTTTCCTTCGGCAACACCAACTGATACACCAACTGGTCCAACATTTGATGTTTCTTATACATCAACCCATTCACCACACTAAACTCAGATCTTTTGTCTTCAGCTATCTTCCACCACGACTTCAGTGACTCGTCACCACCTCTGCTGCTCTTCAAATTTCTTTGCGTCTGCCAATTGTCTTTCATCACTCGTATTCTCGGCAAACAAATCTCTCATACTCGTGTCCATTTCACTATCACTTCCAGAATCATCATAATCATCACGTTCACATGCAACCATCTCTTCTTCAATTTCATTGCTCCCGGATGTTACTCCTTCTTCTTCTTCTTGAACGCTTTGTTCATCATCGCTTTCTGTGTCATCGTCTAGCAAATTTTCATTTAGCTGTTCCTCTTCTCCTTCTTCCACTTCTCTTCTCCGACTCTGTGCTCTCGTAGTCACATTCGCTTGCAATTCTCCTTGCAATACACTCACTGGTGGAACCTCTTTCAGTTCTGCGATTATCTCTGGATGTAGCAAGAACTTTTCTTTGTTATCTTTGCACAGGACTGCCGGAATGCTGGCACATACCAAGGTTAAATATGGCGCGATATTTACTCCCTTGTCTTTCAAATCTCCTCCTTCGTTATGACAACTCATCCGCACTTCTATTTTCACCAACTTAGCTGGAATGGGTTCTCCAGCCACACATTGCAAATGTACTCTGCCAATTTCTTCCACTGTCGCTCCTTTCAATAATTCCTCATTGATTACTGGAATCTCAGTACCAGAGTCAATCAGCGCTTTGACTTGCACGGGATGACAACTGTCATCATTTCCACGTATCTCTACATTTACATGCTGTAAATAAGTCTTCTTCATACGTTGACACTCATTTTTGCTTTCAGTTTCTGTTTCTCGACAAGTATCCGTAATGGGAGCAGAATTTACTATTTCTCTCTGTATAGCAAATTGAGGCGTACACTTCATTACTGACTTCACTTCCGTTTCGCGGTTGTCTTGTCCTTCCAGCTGATTAGGTGCATTTATTACTTGGATCTGATTTACTCTGAGATTTTCTGCACTTCGAGTAAATCTATTTCTCAGATTTGTCATTCTTGGTGGTGCTTGACAATCCTTTATCAAATGTCGGTCTGACTGACAATTATGGCAACGTTTCCTCACAATACCTCTCTGTTCAGTACTCTCCCGCCTGTAATTGTACGGAGTATATGCTGCATTGCTTTCTCTTTGGCGTCCCATCACTGGAATTCGACTATATATTTGTCTGTCACCCGTTGCTTCTCTTCTATCTTGACCAAACTGTCTTCCAGGAGCACTATCTTTCCTTACTTCATTACTTCTGGCTTGGCTTCCCGTTTCTTTATTAATACTATTCCACCTGGTTTGCTTCGAACTATTACCCCATGCTTCATATTTCGGTTTGTCTTGAAACATTAGACCAATTCGATTGTTCACATGTATGTCTGCGAGATCTGCAACATTACTAGCTTCCAAGCATTCAGTACCCTCCTTTGCTAGTACAAACTGTAGTGGACCCGGTGGTAGACATTCTTTCAACTTATCCGCCACCAACAGATCAAATAACTTCTCATAGTCTTTGCCCACTCGCCTACTTCTGACATAATAGTTCAACAGATTCTTCAATCTTGCTGTAAACATAGTGTATGTCTCTTCTGCCGTTTTCTTCGCATCTACAAATCGTGATCGATATTCTCTCGCTGTCAATTTGAATTCTTTCAGTAAATGTTCTTTCACTATGTCGTAATTGTCTAGATCATCAAAAGACAATCGGTTTAACACCGTTCTCGCTCTTGGTGTCATTAGTGGCAACAGCAATTTGACCCAAAACTGCTTTTCCACCGTAAAACTGTTGAAGGCATTCTCAACTGTCTCAAAATATAATGGTACTTCCATCATATCATATGGCATCTTAGGTAACACGTGTTTCATTGCATCACCTATCTTCTTAATCTTAGACACCATTGTCTCACTTTCTCGGATCCTATTTTGTTCTGACTCCTCTCGGCTCCTTCGATCGTCTTCGTCTCTTTTCTTCAGTCTATTTTGATCTTCTTCTCTGCGCAGTTCTTCTTGTTCTATCTTCTGCTGCAACAATTCTAGCTGCTTTCTACGTTCCTCCTTTTCAATAGCCATTCCTCTTAGCTGTGCTTCCTTAAGAGCGAGTTTCTTTTGTTCTATTTGTACTTGTTCTTCCCTTTCTCTTTCCGCTCTTTCCAGACTTTCTTTCTCCATTTTCAATTCTTCCTGTCGAATTTCTTCGGCTTTTTCTAATTCTGCCAAACGCATAGTTTCCTTGTCTTCCTCGCGAGCCTTTTGCTCTTCGATCTGTTGTTTCCGTATTTCTTCATCACTTTTCCTTGCTCTCTCGTATTCTATCATTAATTCCATTCTTCTTCGTTCTGCTTCGTCACGATCTTTTTTCAGTTGTTCTAACTGAAGTTGGAACTGCTGCTTCTGCATTTCTATCTCATCTTGTCTCATCCTTTCTGCTTTTTCTGTTCTTACTTTTTCCTCTAGTCGAATCTTTTCTAATCGTTCTATCTCTTCTTGTCTTCGTCGTTCCTCTTTCTTTTTCTCTTCTTGCCTCCTTTGCTCCTCTTTCTCTTTCTCTTCTTGTCTACGTGTGTCCTCTTTCTCTTTCTCCTTTTGTCTCCATTCATTCTCTTCTTGTCTCCTTTCTTTCTCTTCTTGCCTCCTTTGCTCCTCTTTCTCTTTCTCTTCTTGTCTACGTTTGTCCTCTTTCTCTTTCTCCTCTTGTCTCCTTTCTTTCTCTTCTTGCCTCCTTTGCTCCTCTTTCTCTTTCTCTTCTTGTTTCCGTTCTTTCTCTTCTTGCCTCCGTTGCTCCTCCCTCATCATCATAAATTGCATCAACGCCTCCATAGACATCGGTGCCTGTGGTTTTTCGACTGTTTTCTCCTCAGCGCCACCCACAGCACCTTTCTCCTCAGCTTCCTTTTTAAGCCAAACCTCAGCTAAAGCTTCCATCAAATTTTCCCTAGACATCACATCGACTTCTTCCACATCTAGACCAGCTTCAATTAAATATTTTATTATTCGATCAGAAGCCATCTTTTTTTATATTTGCTCGTTTTTGTTCTGTAAGTTTCTCCATCTTACTTCTTTACTTCAATGATTTGCGTGAAGAAATCGAGGGAGTGGCTATGCTTTTTGTGATTGGTTGACTGTAATTCTTATTGCTTGTTTATTCAAGGAGCGAGTTTTGTATACCTCTCTCTGGCGTTGCGTTGTCGTAATGTCGTTCGTATGCCCGTTGTATCTTCTCACCAGTTGTTCGGATGCTCGGAATGCTTCTCCGGTTGATCAAATGCTCATTCTCCTTCTCCCGTGAGGTCGGCTTCTCGTAATGATTTGAAATCCACTGTCCGTAGCTTGGACTAAAAATCCACCGTTCGTAAATATCCCTCCGTCCGTAACTTGGATACAAAATCCCACCGTCCGTAACTTGGATTGACAATATCCCAACGTCCGTAACTTGGATTGACTATCCCACCGTCCGTAACTTGGATTGACAATATCCCAACGTCCGTAACTTGGATTGACTATCCCACCGTCCGTAACTTGGATTGACAATCCCACCGCTATCACCAAATGTGATATTCCACAATCACCCACGATTTTCCAGTCTCTTCTTTAGTTCTGCAGCGCAGCCTAGGCCTAACCTATTCAATGTACTGCGGTAGCTATGGCTAGGTTATAAGTGTCTAAAGTTCTTAAACTTGTTCTCTTACAACAAAGATCAGTTTCTTGTATTTTCTTCTTCGATTTCCAATATTCACAAACCACACAACAATGCATCAACGACGACAAACAATTCAATTGCACGACAGAAACGCCACCTTATTATATTACTACTCTCACGTCTTCTACACATGACTAGCACTCCTTCTACAACTTATCTCACTGTCTGAGCGTACGCTCTTCCCTCTGTCGCTCTGTCCTTCTCTCTGCCTCTCTCCGTCAGTCTGTCTGTCTGTCTGTCTGTCTATCTGTCTCTCTCTCTCGCGCTCTCCGGCGACGGTCGGCCGTGCCGCGCCAACTTTCCCGCCAGTCAGCCACCTGCAAGCCTGTCTGTCTGTACGCTCAACAATTAGCTGACCTTGAGCTGGTCTATCCGTACGCTCAACGATTAACTGACCACACGCTACACAAAATTAGCTCACAATAGAAAAAGTTGGATTCATACATGTGCCTATACATCCACCACTATAGATATTTCTGGGGGCGCGGACATTCCCCCTGGACAAAACCCCCCCGGACAAAACCCCTCCCCCGGACAATTCTCCCCTGATTTAGCCTAGGACATTAACCCCCCAGACAATTCCCCCCCCCTTTGCTTCCATTTAGGCAAAAATGCGTTTAATCCAACTTCTATTTAAATAACAATTATTTTGATCCATCCAGCTCCAATTTAAGCAAGAATATTTTCATAAATCCAGCTCCAAATTAGGCAAGAATATTTTCATCAATCCAGCTCCAATTTCAGCAAGAATATTTTCATCAATCCAGCTCCAATTTAAGCAAGAATATTTTCATCAATCCAGCTCCAATTTAAGCAAGAATATTTTCATCAATCCAGCTCCAATTTAGGCAAGAATATTTTCATCAATCCAGCTCCAAATTCTGCAAGAATATTTTCTTCAATCCAGCTCCAATTTCAGCAAGAATATTTTCATCAATCCAGCTCCAATTTAAGCAAGAATATTTTCATCAATCCAGCTCCAATTTAAGCCAGAATATTTTCATCAATCCAGCTCCAATTTCAGCAAGAATATTTTCATCAATCCAGCTCCAATTTAAGCAAGAATATTTTCTTCAATCCAGCTCCAATTTAAGCAAGAATATTTTCATCAATCCAGCTCCAATTTAGGCAATAATATTATATATATATATATATAGGTATAGGTATATATATATAGGTATATCTTAATAACATAAGTTAATTGTGTAACAACTTCTAAAATAAGTATGCGACGCTGGAGCACTAATGCCACGACGCCGCGCCGCCGACGCCGACATTTCAATGGCGGCACCGCCGTCGATTTTTGTTGGTCGGCGCGCCGCCGCCGCCGACTAAAAATGACCGGCGCGCCGCCGCCGATACTCTCAAGTCGGCGCAGGGCTCTAAGCGCGACTGGTCCAGTAAGGAAAGGGTTATAAACTGTAAGTCTATGAAAATATTTATGGGGGTGATCTTAAGCAGTCGTTGAGTTCAATCAATATTTAGTTTCCTATATTTAGCATTCACAGACCTCAAAACTTGTTCGTTTCTAAAACGACGATCGTCATTTTGTGAATAAAACTAGATATCGCTTTCAGACATCTTGCTCACAATCAAATGACAAGAAATCCAATGAACTATTAGACATGAATAATAATCAATGCAAATTGCCATCGTTTGGTTTCAGGTGCGATAAAAATTAATTCGATATTCCACCTTCCACTTCTCTACCTAAACACCACCCACCTTAATAACAGCTACTCTGCCATTCTGTTTCTTTGGAAATCGGACAACGCATTCCTTCGGATTATTTTTGGGCAACCCTTCTGACTAGACACAGCGCTCGTGAATAAGACTTTGACCTGCGCTTTGCTTACTTGTGGCGCTCAAGAAATTAGGAGATTACGATTTGTGGATATAGCAATATCTGATGTTCGCTAGATGGCAGAATAATACTTTGTGAAGCCATGTTCTATTTGCAGTCGAGCAAGGCTCGTTAAGCACTTTTATCCAAGTCTCTTCGATCGGTCGCCATTTTGTACGAATGATATTTTTATTCGGATTTGCGTTTACACACGATTTCTAACACGAATCTACGGTCAGCTCTTACTTTATATGGTTTTGCCGTATAGTCGTTTAACGCCGTTTGGCGCCGTAAATTATTCGCCACTGCACGAGTTTCAGCAAGTATAGAACATTAGGCCTAACCCATGGACAAAGCCTACTCTAAATATGTCGGTTGCTTATTACTAATTTGGTAAACGTGTATTTTAGTATCTTAAATTATTTTCACGCTTATAATGGCACAAAAAGCGGGAGCTGGATTCAAAAAAGCTTCAGAAATGGGGGCGGGAGGGATCAATGTATTTTATATCTGAAATAGAAGCTGGATTAATGTTTGATAGATCTTAAATAGAAGTTGGATGAATGATAAAACGTTTAAACAATCGAAGCTGGATGAAGGTTTTATATCCATGAATTTGTCTTCCGCAACCGATTCCGTCATAAGGACATGTTTCTTACAGTGTTAACGATAATTTCAGACAACTATCCGGTTTGAAATCGTGAGAAATAATTTACGCACCTAAAATGAAGTTTTACCAGAAGCGCAGCAAATTATTTATGCCAACGTGCTTTTGCCTAACTGATGTATTATTATACTTAGAATTTGTTAAAAAGAAGGAAATCGATTGAAAAATTGTAATATTTTGTCATAACAAACCGCCGATCGAAGTTGTTATTCAATTCTGACCCATTCCGGAAGTTGCGTGCGGCAAGCGTGCAATAACACAGCAGGCAAAAATAAATAAGTAAGTAAGTAAAAGTCCAGCTTTTTCAATTGCATCACCGTTTTATGAATCCAACTTCTGCTTCAATAGGGATTATTTGTCATCAATCCAGCTCCAATTTAATCGGGAACATTTTCACCAATCCAGCTCCTATTTAATTAAGAATATCCTGATCCATCTAGCTCCAATTTCATCAAGAACATTTTCATCCATCCAGCTCTAATTTAATCAACAACATTTTTATCAATCCAGCTCCAATTTATGCTATAATATTTTTATTAACCCAGCTTCTATTTCTCGCCCGTTATTTTCGTCAACCCAGCTTCTATTTCAGATATAAGAATACCACCATCCAGCTTCCATTACTTAAGCGTTTTTTCATCATTCCCACTTCTATTTCAGATCTAGAAATACCTTCATCCAGCTTCCATTTCTCATTTTGAACTTAGGACCGAAGTCTTGACTTTCACGCTATTTATAGTCGCACAATATACGTCGATGGTTTGGACACGCACCAACGGCGACTTCCGGTGGTGTTGTGGTTCATTGCCGATTCGAACGGTGATTTCGCATGGGAAATGTGACATTTTCAAAACACATTTTCTCTCAATATTCTTGTTCTTAACCAATTTTAAGTATGCTGTTCCATGAGTTGGTCAAATGTACGCTGTTTGGAATAATTTTCTGCGCTTTTTGAGGCATTATAAGCGGGTCATTCCATGTCAACTCAACCAGTAAAATGACAATTTGCCACCACACCCCTTTGGATTTTTCTGAAAATTTTTGTACATACACTACATGCAATATGATGAATAAAAGTGAAAATTTGAGTAGAATAGCTCAAAATTTGACCGAGATATTAATTTTTGAAGTTAATGATCAAAAAACGTACCGCGAGAAAACGGCATGATCCACCAAGTTTGGACTGTTATATCTCAGCCAAGAAACGAGCTAGAGGGCTGAAATATTTTTTGTCCAATCAGTTTTTTGTGCTCTTTCCAAATATGCAAGAACCTGGATGGAATTATTTTTGGTTTTTAATAAAAAAATTAGTAAATATCGCACAGACGCCAATTCTCACTCAAGTTGTGGACATCATGTCACCAGGCAGGAATGAGATATAATAATACTTGTACTGGTTTTATATTGAGGCACATACGTGCTCATCAGACATATAGTCAGTATCTGATTAGTTTCATCATTAGTGTGTTTTCCACCGACGTTTTCCTTGTCGTGATCGTGAAAATAGAGTCCAAAGATCATCAAAAAAGTGACAATGTGTATCTTTTGAAATTGATGAAAATTTGCACATATATTGAGGACATGCAGATCCTTAATTGGTGCAAAATTCAGGATGGTGTTCAGCTCCGTTTCTGAAAAATTATTTTTTGAAATCGACCAATAATTACTGTGTCGCGAGCAAATGGCACGATCTACAATGTTTGGACTGTCATATCTAGACCAGGAAATGAACCAGAGGACTGATATTGTTGTCATGTAATCAGTTTCTTATGCTCTTTCCAGGGATGTAAGAATGTTGGTTGTATTCCTTGTGATTTTTTATTTATAAATTTGTAATTATTGCACAAATGCCAATTTACATTTATTCGGACATGAAAACGGCCTGATCCACAATGTTTGGACTGTCATATACAGGCCAGGAAATGAACCAGAGGACTGATATTGTTGTCATGTAATCAGTTTTTTATGCTCTTTCCAGGGATGTAAGAATGTTGGTTGTATTCCTTGTGATTTTTTATTTATAAATTTGTAATTATTGCGCAAATGCCAATTTACATTTATTCGGACATGAAAACGGCCTGATCCACAATGTTTGGACTGTCATATACAGGCCAGGAAATGAACCAGAGGACTGATATTGTTGTCATGTAATCAGTTTCTTATGCTCTTTCCAGGGATGTAAGAATGTTGGTTGTATTCCTTGTGATTTTTTATTTATAAATTTGTAATTATTGCGCAAATGCCAATTTACATTTATTCGGACATGAAAACGGCCTGATCCACAATGTTTCGACTGTCATATCTAGACCAGGAAATGAATCAGAGGACTGATATTGTTGTCATGTAGTCAGTGTCTTGTGCTCTTTCTAGTTATGTAAGAATTGTGGTTACATTTCTTGTGATTTTTAATTTATAAGGTTGCAAATATTACACAGCTGCCAATTTACCGTATATATTTTCGGAAATGCATAATTGTATATATCTCAGATATATCCTCTTTCATATGATGATGACTCACTTAGATAGCTTGATATCCTCGAAATTTTTTTTAACTTTTATCTATTACCATAATTAACATTGTGTGGAATGGAAAATTGTGAGTCATTATCATATGAAAGTAGTATTAACTGAGTAAATCTAAAATATACAATTATGTGTCCAGATGAATGTAAATTGGCATTTGCGCAATATTTGCAAACTTATAAATTAAAAATCACAAGAAATGTAACCAAAATTTTTGCATACATGGAAAGAGCACAATCATCTGACTACATGAAAACAATATCAACCCTCTGATTCATTTCCTGGTCTAGATATGACAGTCGAAACATTGTGGATCAGGCCGTTTTCATGTCCGAATAAATGTAAATTGGCATTTGCGCAATATTTGCAAACTTATAAATTAAAAATCACAAGAAATGTAACCAAAATTTTTGCATACATGGAAAGAGCACAATCATCTGACTACATGAAAACAATATCAACCCTCTGATTCATTTCCTGGTCTAGATATGACAGTCGAAACATTGTGGATCAGGCCGTTTTCATGTCCGAATAAATGTAAATTGACATTTGCGCAATATTTGCAAACTTATAAATTAAAAATCACAAGAAATGTAACCAAACTTTTTGCATACATGGAAAGAGCACAATCATCTGACTACATGAAAACAATATCAACCCTCTGATTCATTTCCTGGTCTAGATATGACAGTCGAAACATTGTGGATCAGGCCGTTTTCATGTCCGAATAAATGTAAATTGGTATTTGCGCAATAATTACAAATTTATAAATAAAAAATCACAAGGAATACAACCAACATTCTTACATCCCTGGAAAGAGCATAAGAAACTGATTACATGACAACAATATCAGTCCTCTGGTTCATTTCCTGGTCTAGATATGACAGTCCAAACATTGTAGATCGTGCCATTTGCTCACGACACAGTAATTCTTGGTCGATTTCAAAAAATAATTTTTCAGAAACGGAGCTGAACACCATCCTGAATTTTGCACCAATTAAGGATCTGCATGTCCTCAATATATGTGCAAATTTTCATCAATTTCAAAAGATACACATTGTCACTTTTTTGATGATCTTTGGACTCTATTTTCACGATCACGACAAGGAAAACGTCGGTGGAAAACACACTAATGATGAAACTAATCAGATACTGACTATATGTCTGATGAGCACCAATGTGCCTCAATATAAAACCAGTACAAGTATTATTATATCTCATTCCTGCCTGGTGACATGATGTCCACAACTTGAGTGAGAATTGGCGTCTGTGCGATATTTACTAATTTTTTTATTAAAAACCATAAATAACTCCATCCAGGTTCTTGCATATTTGGAAAGAGCACAAAAAACTGATTGGACAAAAAATATTTCAGCCCTCTAGCTCGTTTCTTGGCTGAGATATAACAGTCCAAACTTGGTGGATCATGCCGTTTTCTCGCGGTACGTTTTTTGATCATTAACTTCAAAAATTAATATCTCGGTCAAATTTTGAGATATTCTGCTCAAATTTTCACTTTTATTCATCATATTGCATGTAGTTTATGTACAAAAATTTTCAGAAAAATCCAAAGGGGTGTGGTGTACACCCCTGGTTGAGTTGACGTGGAATGACCCAAGCGTGAAAATAATTTAAGATACTAAAATACACGTTTACCAATAATTTTTCTCTCCCTAATGATCTGTATGGCAATCCTGCGAAGTCCGGTGTAAAGGTTTCAGATTACCACCTCCTAAACATTACCCCCCCTGCAAACTGTAAATTGCACCAATCATCGCATTTATTGCACTAAAGGGTTATATTCTATAATGACTCGGTAGCAAGTAACTTTTTTTATAAATTTGATGAAAAATATTTCCGGACGAAATTGAAGCGGGATTTTTCGTGTGAGGGTCGGTTAGGGCTCAGGTTAGGCGTCGTGAGGGTCGGTTAGGGTTAGTTTTAGGGTTAGTGCAGTCATTCTGAAGCTGGATTGATGAACAATAATTTTCAATGAAAAATGGCTTAAAAATATTTCCTGACGAAATAGAAGCGGGATTTATCGAACAAATTCTTGCCTAAAGAGAAGCTGGATCGATTAAAAGGATTCTCGGCAAACTAGAAGTTGGATTTATTAAAGATAACAACGCTGCAACATTAGTTCTTGGTGTCTAGGCCTACCGAGTCATTCTAGAACGTCTACCGAGTCATTATAGAATATAACCCACTAAAGAAATCGTAAAAATCATCTCGCTTCTTGTTTTGGTCTGAAGATTTCATCCGTCATCCCACTTCGTGGTTTGTTGTCAATATTTCCATCTGTAACTAAAATACTAATCGCCGCTGAAGTTACAATGGAGAAAATGGCTTCGAGGCT
Organism: Lumbricus terrestris; assembly: GCA_949752735.1. Taxonomy (NCBI): domain Eukaryota; kingdom Metazoa; phylum Annelida; class Clitellata; order Crassiclitellata; family Lumbricidae; genus Lumbricus; species Lumbricus terrestris. The sequence continues at coordinate 43,000,019 of OX457050.1, read as the reverse complement.
ATTATTTTTTTCGGATCAAAATATTGATAACAAAACACGAAGTGGGATGACGGATGATATTCTTCAGACCAAAACAAGAAGCGGGATGATTTTTCTGGTTTTGTGTGTGCAATAAATGCGATGATTGATGCAAATCTAGTTTCCGGGGGGTAATCTGAAACCGGTTTCAAGTTACCGGGGGGGGTGATGTTTAGGAGGGGGTAATTTGAAACCTTTACACCGGTCCCAAATTATTTCCCATGGCTTATCACATAGATATGCTTCTCCAATGCTTACTTACTCACCCTCATATAGAATGACGTCATTATTGACGCCATTTTGGTTACCAGTACATTCTGAGTACATTCATCCCACTTCTTGTTTTGGTCTGAAGATTTTCATCCGTCATCCCATTTCGTGGTTTGTTGTCAATATTTTCATCTGTAACTAAAATACTAATCGCCGGTGAAGTTCAATGGAGAAATGGCTTCGAGGCTATTATTTGTTTTCTATAAAAAAATTGATAAATAACCACGAAGTGGGATGACGGATGAAATTCTTGTGAAAAAACAAGAAGCGGGATTATTTTTCTGATATTTTTAGTACAATAAATGCGATGATTGATGCAAAATACAGTTTGCAGGGGGGGGGGAGTAATGTTTAGGAGGGGGTAATTTGAAACCTTTACACCGGATTAATGAAAATATTCTGGCTATAATTTAAAGTGGAAGCTATTATATATTTTGTCTAACGTAATTATTTGTATAATTGGAAGCAGGATGAAAGAAGCTGATTTTTTGTTTAAATGGCAGTGGAATAAGGGAAATAAACTGTAAAATAATTATAAACTGGGTACACATTTTATTATGTATCACACTCTGCTTTATGCCCATTACAGCTTAATGCCTAAAAATCATTAATAAAAAGTTTAGAACTTCCTTGAATTAAAACTAATTTGCTAAAAGAATAAATATTATATGGGTTGATGTAACAAGTTTTTTGTCGCAATTGTGTCTGAATCGATTGAGTTTTTGGCTTAAATAGAAGTTGACTTGTTGATTCCTGTATCAATGGAAGTTGGATTGATGGAAAAGCTAGTGGATAATTGAAGCCAATAATATTTCATTAAACATTATTAACAGTGATGAAAACGTTTGTTCCTTATTACTTGCACCACCTATTCGTTCATATGATGATCTAAATCAGTATTACCTCAATGAAAGAGAAATTAACCTTCAGTTTTGAACAGTGATGAACTAATTTTATGTCTGAAAACAAGATCTTACTGAGGTGTTCATGTTTCTTATCTGAATAGGTGCCATAAGGTCTTTTATGAAGTGCACGACAACGAACAGCTTTTTGTGGACTTATTCTCATGTGGTCATTCTAATGGGTTTATAATCATTGGTTGATTTGTGATAGTTTCATCTACAGACTGCTCGTCAAACGGACGCTTCATTCAGCATTGGTTGCATGCAAGACAGATCGACGATAAGAAATCTTGTTGAAGGGAAGTTGAATTGATGAAAATAATGTTTTCTTAAATAGAAACTGGATTGATGGGAAACTTCTTAAATATAAGTGTGATTAATGAAAAGAAGCATGCTTAAATAGAATTTTGATTTTATGAGTTATGAGAAATAATTATTGTATGAAAAACAGGTGTTGCTCAAGCATAAACTGGAGTGATGAAACAAACTTTGTCTGAATGGAAGCTGGACTGAATAATGTATTGAATCATTATTCATGCTGAAGTAGAAGTAGAAGTCGAAGTCGGATTGATGATAACTAATTGGTACTCAAATAAAATCTGGATTTGGGAGACGAGTAGTAGTTAAAGTGGTTTGGCTGAGCAGTGGGACGCTGATGAAGAATTTTATTTATTTCATATCTTTTAGAGTTCCATCATGATGAGCAGTGGGAACGGAAGCCAAAAATTTCGAGAGCAGTGGGAACGCCGTTCCCACGCGTTCCCACCCACTTTAAACTCTGGAGACGAGTGCATGGCTAAATAGAAGCTGGATTGTTGCAATTCATTCTATGTGATGAACATCATGAGACAACATTAATGTGTGTATATTAATCTACAGCTTTTAAATCATCAATTCTGTCTTCGTCAGTTAACATTGCAACTGAAGAACAAAACAACAGTTTTCTATTCTACAGAAATTTACGGCTTCAGTATTTCATCCCAAAGGATTATTGTTCCTGTGTGAGTAATTTTGTGCATTGATAGAAAAGAGCTGCTATTGAGAAATGAAAAAAAATTGTGAAGCGTTGCACTTGAATCGACCAAAGCAGAAAAGATCTGCAAATGTGTAATTGCTTTCAATTCGATAATATTTATGCTGAAGAATAGCTACAAACATGCAAAGTAAGTTTTTTGTGAATAAACCACAGAAGCGTCAATTACTTGAAGAAACGTATGCTCATGGACAGGAGATAATGTAGAGAAAATCGTGGGAAACAATTGCTCAATTACGTTGGTTGAACGTGCATATTGGGTAGAAAGCATAGAAGTGTCACGCATGTCAGGAATTGTTTGCTCTGGATGATAATATGAAAGTATACCAGAAAACTCGTTCTGTCGGGAAACTATAAAAAATGTAATAATAGTTTTTGTCAGAACTAGTTTACTCAATGCGGTGATATGTCAGGAAACAAGAGAATCCATACTATCGAGAAACCTTACAAATGCCTCTTATGTCAGAGAGCATTTTCTCAAGGTGGTGATCTCAAAAGACACATGAGAACACATAATGGGGAGAAACCATACAAATGCCAGTTTTGTCATAAATCATTCGCCGAACACGGTAATCTGAAAGCACACATGAGAACCCATACTGGGGAAAAACCATACAAATGTCCGTTTTGTCAGAAATTATTTGCTCGATGTAGCATTGCACACGTGAGAACCCATACCGGAGAGAAACCATACAAATGTCAGTTATGTCAGAGATCATTTACTAAAGTTGATCATTTGAAATCACACATGAGAACCCATACTGGGGAGAAACCATACAAATGTCAGTTCTGTCAGAAATCATTTACTAATGGTAGTGATCTGAAATTACACACGAGAACCCATACTGGAGAGAAACCATACACATGCCATTTATGTCAGAAAGCATTTTCTCAAGGTGGTGATCTGAAGAGCCACATGAGAACCCATACTGGAGAGAAACCATACAAATGTCAATTTTGTCAGACTTCATTTTCGTTGAGCAGTAATCTACGGCGTCATGTGAAATCACATTCTGATGAAAAACCATACATATGTGAAGTCTGTTTGAAAGGATTCAGATCCCTTAGAAATCTAAAGCAGCACAGAAGAACTCATATGAACGAGAAGCAAACCAGGTGCAGCAAATCTTTTCATGAGGGAACTTCTACAATGAAACAGCTCGAACTCCATGTAGGGATAAAATCGACAGATGAACTGGAAAAGGAATCAAATGCTAAACTATCTGTCTCATTTATAACACTAAGCAGTGCTGGCGCTATTTGTAAAACATTTAAACGCCTGCCAAGAAATGTGCTTCATGACTGCAATGAAATCACAAGTCTTTTTCCGACAAGTAGTCTTCAAGAATGTTTTTTCATGAACAAAATCAAATCACCTGATGATGCAAAACCTGTTGTGGAAAAATCGTTTGGATGTGGTATTTGCGGTGAAGTGTTTGAAATTGAGAAAGAATTTATGGATCATTGTTTTAGCCATCGCTTTTCCGCACCTGTCGAAGCCAATGACATCATGCATTAGAAATACATTTGAAGAAAATTCCATTTGATAATATTGACTATGTGCACGGCCTCGTAGAAGTCATGATTTAAACCAAAATTAATGATGCTGTCGATGATATATTAATAGTGTAGCAATTTTCAACTTACTAGTCTGCATATTGGTTAAGAATTCATTACAAATAGCAATAATTAGTGGAATCTGTTGAAAGAAAGAAAAAAGAAGGTGGTGGGAGGAAGAAAAATTCTGAAAATGAGAGTTTGAAGGGGCGCTATAACAAGTGCACATACAAACAAAATACATCCATATAAGCTGCATGCATTCACATGACGCCTAATAATTTTATTGTCTTGGTAACAAACAGAACATAATAATACGGACACTGAGTGAGAGTTGACTCCCTTGGAGGCCAATCTGCGGCGAGTGTAGGACATTTCCCCCCTGGACAAAACCTCCCCGGACAAACCCCCCCGGACAATTCCCCCCAGGGTAGGACAATTCCCCCCTGTCGAACATATTGCCTGTAAGTGGTATTACTATAAAACGGCGGTCCTAAGTTGGATTGATGAAAAATTCTTGGATCTGGATTATTGAAAATATTCTTGCTTAAATGGAAGCTAGATTGATGAAAAATTCTTGCTTAAATTGGACCTGGATTGATGAAAATATTCTTGCTTAAATGGAAGCTGGATTGATGAAAATATTCTTCCTTAAATGGAAGCTGGATTGATGAAAAATATTCTTGCTTAAATGGAAGCTGGATTGATGAAAAAATTCTTGCTTAAATGGAAGCTGGATTGATTAAAATATTGTTGCTTAAATGGAAGCTGGATTGATGAAAATATTCATGCCTAAATGGAAGCTGGATTGATGAAAATATTCATGCCTAAATGGAAGCTGGATTGATGAAAATATTCTTGTGTAATATTCTTGCTTGGAGCTGGATGGAAAAAATAATTGTTATTTAGATAGAAGTTGGATTAAACGCATTTTTGCCTAAATGGAAGCAAAGGGGGGAATTGTCCGGGGGGTTAATGTCCTAGGGTAAATCAGGGGGGAATTGTACGGGGGGTGATTGTCCTGGGGGTTTTGTCCGGGGTGGGTTTTGTCCAGGGGCGAAATGTCCGCGCCCCATCTGCGGCATACATGTAGGTATCCAATGACAATGGGTGGGAAATAGCCTGTTTTGTCTTGATGGGCAGCGTTCCACCGAACAGTACTGATCTGGTTTCCTGCGGGCAAAATTTTTAATAGGGCCTACCCTTCAGCAGTAAGCTGATAATTGCTCTGACTGCAGATCGAGACGAGAGCCTGCAGGTCTGCATTCACGAATTTAATCATCTTCAGAAGGTGCTGCACGTGGTCGCAGTCCATCCGGACCCCACTCCACCGATGATCCAGCTGGAAATATGCGGATGAGGTCATGCAGCTGCGACTCCGCAAGTAGTATCGGTTGAATATCAGGTGGAATTTGGAATTGGAGAAGTCCGACGGTCCGAAGGTGGAATTGGATGTTTGCTTGTAATTCTGCGAATGTCTGGCAGCGGAACAGCAGATGGGTTTGGAATCTCATCGGCGCGACTGGTCCAGTAACGAACGTGTTAAACTGTAGGTCTACCAAAGCATATATAGGGGAATCCTAAGCAGTTGTTGAGTTCAATCAAAATGTATTTTCATAATTTAGCATTCATCATCATCATCATCATCATCATCATCATCATCATCATCATCATCATCATCATCAATCATCATCAAAATCCTTGGGCCAAATACCCGTAGGTGTCCGACGCCACTCTCTGTCTGAGTCTGTCTCGCGTCATGCTCCCAGCTTCAACCGGTCCGGTCAGCAGGTCTGCTCCATACCATTAACATCTTGGAGCAGCTAGACCACCTTGTCTGATTGAAGAAAATATTGGGAGATAGGCACGAAGGACAACCTGGGTCAATGCCCGTATGTGTCCCACGCTCTCTCCCCCGACTCTCTCCACTGGTCTGTCCTGACCGGCCTGTGCATGTCAGCTCCACAACATGACACCTTGAAGCATCTGGGTCGCTATGTCACTTGTGCCGTGGTTTTGGGGGATTTCTATGGTCTTGGTTTTTTACTGCCAGCGTATCTCCACCCATCTGGCAAACCTTCCTCATTTTGTCTGGGCTTAGGACCGGCACAGGGAATCTGTTGGTTCCCTGTGGCAGAGGATGGATGCAGTTTAACGTCGTGCCCAGGACCATTTTAGCATTCACAGACTCCAAATAGGCCTACTTGTCCGTTTCTAAAACGACGATCGTCATTTTGTGAATAAACTCAGATATCGCTTTTAGGCATCTTGCTCACAATCATTTGACACAGAACAAATCCAGTGAACTATTAGACATGAATAATAATCAATGCGCATTAATTGCCATCGTCTGGTTTCAGGTGCGATAATTATTTTGATCTTCCACTTTTCACTTCTCGACCTAAACGCCACCCTCCTTAATAACAGCTACTCTCACTCTGTTTCTTTGGAAATCGGATTAGTGTTTGGCAACCCTTCTGACTAGACACAGCGCTCGTGAATAAGACGTTGCCCTGCGCTTTGCTTTCTAGTGGCGCTCAAGAAATTTAGAGATTACGATTTGTGGATGTAGCAATCTCTGATATTCCCTAGATGGCAGAATAATACTTTGTGAAGCCCTGTTCTATTTCTTTTTGTCCAAGGTTTGGTAAACACGTTTATCCATGTTTATTCGATCGGTCGCCATTTTGTACGGATGCAATTTTATTCGCATTTGCGTTTACACACGATTTCTAATACGAATCTGCGGTCAGCTCTTACTCTATTATTATGGTATTGCCGTGTAGGGTTATTGTTACTAATGTCTCGGTAGGAAGTAAACAGTATGGCGGTCGCAGATACACGCAGAATAGAGCGGTCTCAACTCCGGCGATCGATAGCCCAATGTTTCCGCTTAATAGTCAATGGTCAAAAGACACGGCAAGTGTGCAATAAGACAGCAGGCAAAAATAAGTAAGTAAGTAAAAGTCCAGCTTTTTCAATTGCATCAGCTGTTTTATGAATCCAACTTCTGTTTCAATAATGATTATTTTTCATCAATCCAGCTCCAATTTAATCGGAAACATTTTAATCAATCCAGCTCCTATTTAATTAAGAAGATCCTTATCCATCCAGCTCTAATTTAATCAACAACATTTTCATCAATCCTGCTCCAATCTAAGCTATAATATTTTTATTAACCCAGCTTCTGTTTCTCGCCTGTTATTTTCGTCAGCCCAACTTCTATTTCAAATATAAGAATACCATCATCCAGCTTCCATTACTTAAGCGTTTTTTCAACAATCCGACTTCTATTTCAGATCTAGAAATACCTTCATCACTTACTTACTTACTTCACACACCATCACTGACTGAAGCGGGACCCCAATGTTTCGCGCGGAAACATTGGGCTATCGATCGCCGGAGTTGAGGCCGCTCTATTCTGCGTGTATCTGTGACCGCCATACTGTTTACTTCCTACCGAGACGTCAGTAACAATAACCCCGTGTAGTCGTTAAACGTCTATTTTAGCAGTCTAAATTATTCGCCATTGCATGGGTTTCAGCAAGTAGCTTATAGGACAACCCCCGGAAAAACGAGTGTAGGACATTTCCCCCCTGGACAAACCCCCCGGACAAAACCCCCGGACAATTCCCCCCGCCCCCGATTTTGCCTAGGACATTAACCCCCCGGACAATTCCCCCCTTGCTGCGAAAATAGCCTATTTCTGTAGGTATAAATTCGATTCATCCAACTTCTGTTTAAATAACAATTTTTTTAATCAATCCAGCTTCAATTTAAGCAAGAATATTTTCATCAATTCAGCTCCAATTTAAGCAAGAATATTTTCACCAATCCAGCTCCAATTTAAACATGAATATTTTCATCAATCCAGCTCCAATTTAAGCAAGATTATTTTCATCAATCCAGCTCCAATTTAAGCAACAATATTTTCATCAATCCAGCTTCCATTTAAGTAGAATTTTTTTGTACCAATGCCTTTTCTATTTAGCAAGAATGCGTTTCATCAATTTAACTTGCGTACTTAGCACCGGCGTTTTACAGTACAACCACTTATACGCAATATGTTCTACCAGAGGGGGAAATTGTCCTACCCTAGGGGGGAAATTGTCCGGGGGGTTTTGTCCGGGGGGGTTTGTCCAGGGGAGAAATGTCCGCGCCCCGGAAAAACCGCCCTGACAACCCCCCGGACAAAACATAGAACAACCCCCCCATTTAGCCTTGGATAGGCCGCCCTGACAATCCCGGACGCAAATCTGAAAACCCGCTACAAGATTTTGCAGGAGGCGTGGCTTAGGCGAACATTAGACTGCTGTGAATTTCCCAGTAGCTGGGAATTTCCGGGTAGCCATTGAAACTTCGGAAGATTTTTATAGACAGACAGTTGGCGTCTTGCAAATAATCATAATATAATTTGCAAGTAATCAAAAATATAACATTGTGGCTGACTGCAAACTCTTTATGTTACTAGCGAGTTTCGCCGACTTTTAAAATAGAACTTTGAAAATATAAAACATTTCGAAAGCTAGTTTTCAGATTGGCCACGGCGCCCTTGAATATTAGGCTACACATTAACGAAGAACACGCTTAGAAAATAGGATCAGAATAAAGGTATTTTTATACATGAAAAGAAGCCGGATTGATGAAAATGACACATTAGATATGGAAGCATGATGAAGTGTTATAATCTGAAATAGAACATGGATTGACAAATATAACGCTTGAGAAATGGAAGCCGGATTAATGAAAAACGCTTGAGTAATGGAAGGCGGATTAAGGTATTTCTATATCAGAAATAGAAGCTGGATTAACGTATTTTTATATCTGAAATGGAAGATGGCTTAAGGTATTTTATATGTGAAGTGGAAGCTGGATTAATAAAAAACGCTTCAAAATGGAAACTGGATGAAGGTTCCTTATAGGTGAAATAGAAGCTGGATTGACAAATATAACGCTTGATAAATGGAAACTGGATTGTTGATTTTAATTCGTGTATTTCAACATGCATTCAGCTCCCATTTCAGCTGGAAAGCACTTTATACGGGTTTCTTTTATCAAACGTCTGCCAATCAAGCATTTTTCATCGATCCATCTTCTATTTCAGATATAAATATACATTTATCCAGCTTCCATTGAAGATAGAAAAATATATTAACCGGCTTCTATTTCTCAAGCGTTATTTCGTCAATCCAGCTATAAGGAACCTTCATCCAGCTTCCATTTCTCAAGCGTTTTTCATTAGCCCAGCATGCACTTCACATAATATATAAATACCTTCCTTATTCAAGCTTCCATTTCAGATATAAAAATAACTTAATTATTCCAGCTTCAATTACTCAAGTGCTTTATCATTAATCCAACTTCTATTTAAGATGTAAAATTACCTTGATCCAACTTTCATTTAAGATACAAAAATGCTTTAATCCAGCTTCCACACTTATATAAACACCTTAATCCAGCTTCCACTTCACATATAAAAGTGCCTTAATCCAGCTTCTATTTATCAAGCGTTTAATCATTCATGCGCTTCCATTTCTCAAACGTTATTTTCGTCAATCCAGCTTCTACTTCACCAATAAGGAATCTTCATCCAGCTTCCATTTCTCAAGCGTTTTATCATTAATCCAGCTTCTATTTAAGATATACAATTACCTTGATCCAGCTTCCATTTAAGATACAAAAATACCTTAATCCAGGTTCCACTTCGCATATAAAATACCTTAATCCAGCTTCGACACACACACATAAATATCTTAATCCAGCTTCCACTTCACATATAAAAATGCCTTAATCCAGCTTCTATTTATGAAGCGTTTTATCATTAATGCGCTTCCATTTCTCAAACGTTATTTTCGTCAATCCAGCTTCTACTTCAACTAAAAGGAATCTTCAACCAGCTTCCATTTCTCAAGCGTTCGTTTCATCACACTATAATTTCTTTAACGGTCTGTGTTTGGTTTGCGGTATTTAAGTATATGTGCAGGCCTGTGGTCTTCGCAGTGTCGGACTTGCGGAGGGTATAAGCAAGAGAATGGTCTAAACTCTAAAGCTTGGAAAACGTATGCCTATGCACCTTTTAATTATTCAATAGGAAGGCATCTAAAGTGCATAAGTTATACAACTTTGTAAGGCGACGAGAAGATGGTTAATTAACATTTTAACCATTAAATAAAACCCTCCAAGTCTACTGCTGTGCACACTAAGCTTTTATATAATTGACACTTCTAGGCCACGCCTCTTGCAAAATCTTGTAGCGGGTTTTCAGATTTGCATCCCGGACAAAACCCTGAGACATACCACCCGATTTAGCCTTGGAAAAAGCCCCCCGGGCACAACCTCTCCACTGTGCTTTGTCCGGTTTGCTGTATACCCGCGTATGCCCTCGTGTACAGCCCTGGCGTTATCGCATTGGATAGCACACTGGCATTGGATCAGCGGATCCGAGTTCAAGCTCCGCAGGACGGACGTGCTTTGTAGCCTGCTATTGCTGCTGCATATTGTAGGCTGCTGTTATATGTTAGTAGCTAAGATTTATGTTTTCTGTCTTTTGCGTTTTTGTCTACTGTGTCTGTTGTTTGAAATGTTTCAATTACATAACTGTACATTGCAACTGGTCACGGTCTGTCAACGGGATTGTTCAACAAAGAAATTATATTATTGTCTGCTTTTCTACACAGATGTTCCAATGTTGGGTTATCATCAAGGACTGAACGAATTGACGAAATAAAGAAAGATCAACAGCAGAAACTACTAAATACAGATAGTGATGACGAAAGAAATATTATCTGGACGGTAACGAAGTCGAAATAGACGGTCCATCGAGGGTTAGTCTACTGCTCTCCTGCTGCCCCATAGAAATACGGCATGCTGGCGACGCATGTAACAAGCGGACCACAATGGCAGTTTATTGTTGCCACCCCATCGGACTATCTATTTTTGTAGGGGATGGGCTAGGCCAGCGTCCCCTCCTAGAGGCACATAGCATGTGGGAGTGAGTTTGGCCATGGATGTGAACTTTTTTAATTTCCTCATTGCAATGACAGTGTTTCTAATCAATTAATCAAATCAAATCAATCAATCAGATCTTCTTTAAAGCCATTTCCATAACATATAAAATGAATGCACAGCAGAATATCATTGAAAAAACAAAACTTGAATTTTGTTTATTTGGCAAGATCTGAAAATCTGGAGTTCGGAAAATATTGGCCAGTATGGGAATGACGTGGAGCTCCAACAATTATCCGCTTTTTTACAATAGCACTAATTTACTTGAGAGCTATCATCGTTTTGTCAGATTCTTTGGGGATGTCATTTCTGTGAGTGAAGTTCCCCCTGGCGATGTCTAGATTAAACACTGCACAATGGTCATTCGCTCATCATAAAAAGCATTGCTTAGATGCAAGGCCGCATGTTGTTTTTCGAGTATTTAAATATAGATGAACTCAGGATAACTTTAGCATGGCATTATTTTTTCTGTTGTAGAATCAGCACAGAATGAGTCTATAAATGAAGAATTAATTCATTTCATGAACATGTTATGCTGATATCTCAACATTGTTTCATTCACCTGAATTGCTGATTTATCTTGAGATTCTATATTGGATAAATGAGACACGAATGCAAAAACTGCAATGAGTCGTTTGAAGGGATTGGTCGTCGGAAAAAGAATTTGAGGTTTCACACCATACAATTGAATTGTCTGAAATCATTTAGATATATTCTTGTTCTGTGAGGATGCACATGAGAGCCCATAGTGGAGAAAATCCACTAAAATGTCAGTTATGCCAGTAATCATTTTCCAGAGGTGATAATCTGAAAGCACACATGAGAATGCATACAGGTGAAAAACTATACAATTGACAGTTGTGTCATAAATCATTCACACAGAACTCTAAATTAAAGGAACACATGAGAACGCATACAGGTTAGAAACCTTATATTTGCCAGATATGTCATAAGTCATTTGCCCAAAACAGTACACTGAAGAATGATGCGAGGATACATACCGGAGAAAACCATACAAATGTCTCTTATGTGAGAGATCATTTGGAAGACAAGGTCTTCTGCGTCAACACTTGATTACTCATAATCCAAAAGAAAAACGATTTTTATGTATGGTGTGTCAGAAATCGTTCACCTTTAATGCTTCTCTGAGGAGACACATGAAAAGCCACAGTGGAGAGAAACCATACAAATGCCACGTGTGTCACAAATCATTCGTAGATCATAGTTATCTATCCACACACATGAGGACTCATACAGGCGAAAAACCTTACATTTGCCATTTTTGACAGAAATCATTTGCCAATGGCAGTGGTCTGAGAAGTCACTTGAGAAGCCATTCTGGGAAAATGCGGTATAGATGCCAGTTATGTCAGAAATCATTGTCCAGAGGCACTGATCTGAAAAGACACATGAAAATACATACTGGAGAAAAGCCATACTGCTGCCACTTATGTCAGAAATCATTTGCCCAATGTGATAATCTAAAAGTACACATGAGAACACATACTGGAGAAAAACCATACAATTGCGAGTTGTGTCAGAAATCATTCGCACAAAATAACACGTTAAAGGAGCACATGAGAACTCATACAGGTGAAAAACCTTACATTTGCCAGGTATGTCAGAAATCATTGTCCAGAGGCACTGATCTGAAAAGACACATGAAAATACATACTGGAGAAAAGCCATACTGCTGCCAGTTATGTCAGAAATCATTTGCCCAATGTGATAATCTAAAAGTACACATGAGAACACATACTAGAGAAAAACCATACAATTGCGAGTTGTGTCAGAAATCATTCGCACTAAATATCACGCTAAAGGAGCACATGAGAACTCATACAGGTGAAAAACCTTACATTTGCCAGGTATGTCAGAAATCATTCACAAAGAATAGTAAATTAAAGGAACACATGAAAACTCACACCGGTGAAAAACCTTACATTTGCCAGATATGTCAGAAGTCATTTGCCCAAGTTGCTAGACTGAGAGATCATGCGAGGTTACATACCGGAGAAAAACCATACAAATGTCACTTATGTGAGAGATCATTTGGAAGACAAGGTGGTCTGCGTCAACACCTGAAAATTCACAATCTAAGAGAAAAACCATTTTTATGTATGTTATGTCAGAAATCGTTCTCCATTCGTGCTTGTCTGAGGATACACATGAGAAGCCATAGTGGAGAGAAACCATGTAAATGCCAGGTGTGTCACAAATCATTTGCAAATCATAGTTATCTATCTAGACACATCAGGACTCATACAAAACCTTACATGTGCCACATATGCCTGAAATCATTTGCCCATGGCAGTGTTCTGAGAAGTCACATGAAAAGCCATTCTCGAGAAATGCGGTATAAATGCCAGTTATGTCAGAAATCATTGGCCTGGGGCACAGATCTGAAAAGACACATGAAAACACATACTAGAGAAAAGCCATACTGCTGCCAGTTATGTCAGAAATCATTTGCTAATCATTACACACTGATATATCACATGAAAAGCCATACTGGAGAGAAACCGTACAAATGCCAGGTTTGTCAGAAATCATTTGCCATTGGCTATACTCTGAAGAATCACATGAGAACCCATACTGGAGAGCAACCATACAAATGCCAGGTTTGCCAGAAATCATTTGCCCTAGGCGGTAATCTGAAGAGTCACATGAGGATCCATACAGGGGAGAAGCCGTATAAATGTCAGCTGTGTTTGACTTCATTTACTGAGGCTGGTCATCTAACCAAACACATGAAGACTCATACACGCGAGAAACCTCATATCTGCCAGTTCTGCCAGAAAACCTTTGCCACTGGTGGTAATCTGAAGAGTCACATGAGAACACATACAGGTGAAAAACCTTTCAAATGCCACATGTGCTTAAGACCATTCTCAGATAATAGTAGCCTAACCAGACACATGAATTTTCATAAATATAAACCATGCATTTGCCAGTTATGTCGCAAATCATTTGCCAATATTTCATCTCTGAAGAAGCATGTGAAGACACATATCGCAATAAAACCATATCTTTGTCATCGTTCAGTTAAGGACTATAGTCGTGAGAAGAGTCACATGAAGGCTGATGCAGGAGAAAACACATACGCTTGCTATTTCTGTAGTAAATGCTTTAACAGCCGAAGAACACTTATCAAGCACATATTAGTGCATGATAGAGTAACAACGTCTGATACAGAGAATCTAGCAAAGAAGATCGAGACAGGTGATTGTAGTTCTATCAACAACAGGATGTCATTGGGATACAAGACATCTTTGATGGTTAGAACTCATGGATGTGGATTATGCAATGAATTGCTTGAAACGGAACAGGAATTTCTGAAGCATTGCATGATCCATGAAAATACTTCACCAGTTGAATCATTTGTCGACCTTTGCTGAACTGTAATTGTTTCCGTCAGAATTAAAACTAATCAATTGGGACATACAACATGAAACAGTTACAAATTAGATTCTTTTTATAAGTGTCATCTGGGTCGGTTCAAAATGGTGAATGGGGAATGAGAGGAAAACTTGTAATATATTCTTTGTCAAAACATTTCTTTCGCAGATTTTTTGACGATTTACTGCAATTATTTCTGCTGCTTGAGACAATTCATCTCTGATCATGTTCTACCGACATGAAAAGTACGCAATTGCTGTACCATCGCAGAAAAAGCCGAAATTGCATCGGGAAAAATTTCAAACATTACACTTTTGTCAAAGTTTATCTAGGAGTTTGTTGCTGAACATATTTAGTATTGTATCTATTTGTCATTATGAATAGGATCATGTAAGTGGAAAGAATGTGTCAATGCAACAGTACTTCAAAAGATGTTCAGTTCATCAAACATAGGCCTACTAGCATGTACATCATCCAACACTTTAAATGATTTATCAATGTCATCAAATAGAAAACTCTCATGTCAGCTATACATGTTTAACCTAATAAATGCTTCTGCAGTGTGTTTTCTTAATACTTCATTCAGCTAATTTGTGCATAACTCAATGGGACGAATATGATCTTTGACCTCATTAGCATTGAAATGGTTTTATCCAGCGTGGATTCTAAAATAATCTTGAAAAAGAGGCAGGGAAAATGTTTTGTAACAAACCTCACACAGAAGAATTAATCGATGAATGATTAATCCAGCATTTGTTTTGATATGCCCCCTTAGTTGATTGACTGTGATGTCCATACTCTATGTCACATAACTACTATTGGTAGAGGTTTCTTTCGAGTATGGATTTTCTCATGAGTATGTAGGCCAGAAGATGCAACAAACCTTTTTTGACATTCCTGGCATTGAAAGGGTTTTTCTCCAGTATGTCCTCTGATGTGTGTCGTTAAGGCCGAAGGGTGTGAAAACGCTTTAGGGCATAACTGGCAACGGTTAGGCTTCTCCCCACTATGGATTCTAACATGATATTTTAGATAACCCGGTCGGGGAAAACTTTTTCCACATAGCTGGCATTTGTATGGTTTCTCTCCAGTATGTAGTCTAATGTGACATTTTAAATCGCTAGATTTTGAAAACAATTTCTGGCAGAACTGGCACATATATGGTTTTTCTCCGGTATGGATTCTAGCATGAGTTTGTAGACTGGAAGAATGATTGAATGCTTTTTGGCACACTTGGCATATGAATGCTTTCACCCCAGTATGGGTTCTTTGATGTGCTTTCAGATTACAAGAGTTTGAGAATGCTTAAGGCATAACTGGCAATGATACGACTTTACTCCATTATGAATTCTAGTGTGACGTATTAGGTTTGAAGAGCTGGAGAATGCTTTCTTACAAATCAGGCACAGAAATGGTTTCTCTCCAGTGTGGGATCTATGGTGAACTTGCAGAGCAGAATTATATGAGAATGTTTTTAGGCATAATTGACATTGATATGAGTTTTCTCCAGTATGAAATCCAGTATGACGTTTTAGGCTTGAAGAGCTGCAGATTTCTTTTCTACAAACCACACACAGAAATGGTTTTTCTCCAGTATGTGTTCTCGTGTGCTTCCTCAGTCGACATATTCTAAATTTTCTATCACAAAACTGGCATTGGTAAAGTTTCTCGTCAGTATGGAGTCTCGTGTGCATCTTGAACGCGCCAATGTGTGCGAACGCTTTGGGGCATGACGGGCACAGATATGGTCTCCCCAGTATGGTTTTTGACATGGTATTGCAGATTATAAGGTTTGATGAAACTCTTTTTACATGTCTGACATTGGTACGGTCTTACTCCGGTATGGATCACTATATGACTTTTCAGATCACCTGATGCCGGAAAAGATTTCTGACATAACTGGCACACATACGGTTTCTCTCCCGAATGGATTCTAACATGCCTTTGAAGTACAAAAGAAGAAGAAATTCTTTTCTCACATGTTCGGCATTGAAATGGTTTCTCTCCAGTGTGGATCATCTTGTGATCCCGCAGATGTGAACGTTCTCTGAATTTGTTGGGATAAAACTCACAACTAAATGGCTTTTCTCCAGTATGGATCCTTGAATGACTTTGTAGACTGGATGAACAGGAAAATAGTTTATGGCATGTCTTGCATTTGTATGGCTTTTCATCAGTATGGATTCTTTGATGAACTTGTAGATGAGAATAACGTGAGTATGCTTTAATGCATAACAGGCATTGGTATGGCTTCTCTCCAGTATGAACTATGGCATGATTTTGTAGATTGGAAGCATAAGAAAATACCTTTTGGCATTGCTGGCATTCGTATGGTTTTTCTACAGTATGGGTTTTTTGATGAATTTGCAGATTAGACTTGCTTGAGTAAGCTTTAAGGCACAATGTGCATTGGTATGTCTTTTCTCGATTATGGATTTTTACATGACTGCATAGATTTGATGATCCAATAAAACTTTTATGGCAAACATGACATTGGTATGGTCTCTCTCCAGTATGTAGCCTAACATGAATCTGTAAATACCAATCCGCAGAAAACGTTTTTTGACACAGAACACACTGAAATGGTTTCTCTCCGGTATGGCTTCTCTTGTGAATCTGAAAATGCGAAGGATATCTGAAAGTCCTTCTCCAAAATTGACAGGGAAATGATTTTCGTATAATGTGAGTCCTGATGTGTAATTGCACACTTGAAGAGTGACAAAATCTTTTTTGACATATGGGACATTCGAATGGTTCTTTTCCAGCATGGGTCCTCATGTGTCTTTCCAGACCTGAGGAGTCTGAGAATGTTCTCTGGCATTCTATGCAAATATATGCATTTTCTGAAACATGAACATTTATTTGTCTCCTTAGGTCGCATGTAGAACTCATGTTTGTAAGGCTCTTATGCTCAACAGCCTTAATCGTTTTTCTTTCCTTAAGTTTTTTTGGTAATATCTTTAATCGCTTTCCTTTCCTTTAAGTCTTTAGTACAACAAATTTCCTGTAATCTCTGTGAACAGTGCACATTTGCTTTGCAAGTCTAGTAGATATTGTAAATGCCATTCAATGCATTCCGACGTTACTAAAGATAAGAATGATTAAGAATAATTCTGACCATTGATCGTAGAACTGTTGATCATAGGACTATTGATCACACGGACCATTGATAACAGGACTGCTATTCATAAGTTGTTTGGTAACTTAGTGCAGTCAGGAGCTGTACTCACTCAGTGGTTAAAGTGTTTCGGGTGAGCAGTGGGAACACCAACTGAGCAGTGGGAACGCTGATGACGTTTTATTGGGAATTCCCATGTTTTCAGGGTTCCATGCATGGTGAGCAGTGCACCATGGGAGCGCCAGCAGAGAAATTCGAGAGCAGTGGGAAAGCCGTTACCACCCACTTTAAACCCTGGCTGTACTGATGAAAAGAATGCTTTATAGATGCAAGCTGGATTAATATTTTCTAGTTGAAGTAGAAGCCCGACTGATGAAAAACCGCTTGAGAAATAGAAGCTGGGTTGATCAAAAGAACGCTTGATAAATTAAGCGTTTTTCATCAATCTAGCTTCTACTTCAACTAGAAAATATTAATCCTGATTCCATTTTCCAACCGCTCTTTTTTTTATCAATCCAGCTTTCATTTCTCAGCCCATTTATTCATCAATACAGCTTCCATTTGTCAAGCGTTCTTTTCATCAATCCACCTTTTACTTATCAAGAACTGTTCATCAATACAGGTTCCATTTCTTAAGTGTTCATGTCATCAATCCAGCTTTCATTTCTCAGGCGTTCTTTACATCAATCTAGCTTCCATTTCCCAAGCGTTCTTTTCATCAGTCCTGGTTCCATTTCTCAAGCGTTCTTTTTTATCAATCAAGCTTTTGTTTCATCTAGAGAATAATAATCCAGCTCCCATTTATCAACAATTGTTTTCATTAATCCAGTTCCTATTTATCAACAATTCTTTTTCGTCAATCCAGTTTCAATTTCTAAAGCGATCCTTTCATCAATCCAGCTTCGACATCTTTGATCCGACCAGCTTCGAAACAAATTATGATCAACAGTCTAA
This sequence comes from Lumbricus terrestris, assembly GCA_949752735.1. NCBI lineage: Eukaryota > Metazoa > Annelida > Clitellata > Crassiclitellata > Lumbricidae > Lumbricus > Lumbricus terrestris. The sequence continues at coordinate 42,981,763 of OX457050.1, read as the reverse complement.
TGATCAATGATCCCTGTGATCAAACGTCCTATGATCAAAATAGTTCTATGATCAACAGTCCTAATAATTATCTTCTTCTTCTTTAGGTTCTCTGCCCTTCGGCAGGTTCCAACCTCCAATGACGCCACTCCTCTCTGTGCTGTGCCTTTTCCTTCAGTTTGCTGTATCCGTTGACCATCATCCATCCGAGCATCATTTGCCGCGGTCTTCCTCTCCCTCTCTTTCCTTCCATTCTCCCTTCTATGATTTCTTTCAGGAGGGAGTCTCCTCTTAATACGTGCCCAACCCAGTTCCTTTGTCTCTCTTATGTTATTAGCGATCGTTTAATAATTATCAAACGTTCGTTTACCGTCTTGTTTCCCCAACCATATAATTTATTACGAACATCGAAAATCGAATTATTATCTGCTCGTTGCAACTCGTACATTTTTGTTTGCTAACTTAACCGGATATTATTTGAATCTTACCGATGCCTTGCATAATGGCGCCTTATTTACGTCACAGATTTTGAGGTCTGCGCAAAATAAGGAGATTGTGTTTATAGCAAGAGGTGTCAAAAGAGAGGTTAATGCAAACATATGTAACTCATCCATGTCTCCTACATCAGTAAATAATTTTTCACAAAACTGACATTTGTTTGGTTTCTCTCCAGAATGGGTTCTCATGTGCCTTTTCAGATTGATATGTAGTGACTAAAACAAGTTTTTGCATCATCTTCCACAGGCCTTAGTTTTCTTCTATCTTATTTGCTCCCGTTTTTGCTCTATCAATTATTTCAGTCCAGTTAAGGTTCTTTGAACAACTCTTAGATGATCACCTTAAGCACACAATTAATGAAATAATTAATATAATTTGTGGTTTTAGTTGATTCGTACATGCCTCTTGAATCTAGAGCTTCTAGACAAAGTTTGCGATTTGACTTTTGTAAATCACGAGTTTTGGATGCTCAGTGCAAGGACATTGCCTGTGTAAATGATTTCTGCAATTGTTGTTGTCATGGCTTATCCAGCAACAGCAGTGTCCAGTTTCTACATTTACGATGATCCAGTTAAAGTGTACATTGCAGATGCCATCAGGAAGGATTCATGCTTCGATTATCACCAGATTGCTACTATTAGTCATTTTTCGAAATAAGCAAGAAGTTGTTCAGACACAAAAACAGTCCATGACATCAATACTCAAGCCATTCAACCTCGTATAGTAGGCCATATTGCTCAGTATGGTGAGGAGATTTGACATTCATACAATTTTCAGATGTCTAGATCCAATGTTATGTCCTTGATGAAGATCAACTTTGCAACTGATATCTGAAGTTTCAACGCAACGTGATTTGCCTTTCTCATGCAACATGACCTAAAAGCAAGAATAAAATCTTAATTCTAGTTATTTACTATATTTTATTTCAAATTTAAAGAACCTGATCTAATTTCTGCTCTCTGCAGTAATCTATAAATTTTCTGTGTTGAGTGACTAGTTAGTTATAATGCCAAGTCACATATCCAGCTCTTTAACTAAGTTTCTACCTATATAATTACTTAACCAGATTTCTATTGGAAATAAATAATAAATTACACTTCATCAAAATTACACACGATGTTTTAAAAGTTTACTTTTTCATCTATTTAATCGATAATAATTTGTATCAACATTATGTCACCTCAGTTATGGACTTAGAAGTACATAATTTCATAAGAAAAATAATGTGAACATATTAAATCACATCAGGTCAGAGTTTCTTTGCACCCAGTAGTTTAGAAGTAGGATAGTTAAGAATTTGCTACATTTCTAACATGTATCATATTATGTCATAGAAGATTTAAAAAAATTGTCAACTGAAACATGAACAAGAGAGACCTCAGAGAGCAAAGAAACAAAAGCAAATATGATAATTTTTCTTCAATAGAAGTTGGAGTGTTCAAATAATTTTGCATGGAACAAACCAATTCGGGATGCTTTAATTGAAATTGGTATGAAGATGAAATGCTACACGGTATGTTGAAACTGGAATGATGCAAAAATTGGTAAATGTGTACTTCAGTGTCGCAAATTATTCATGAATCCAATGGAGCATTCTAATTTTCCGCAATCCAACTTCCATCTTGACAACAATCATTTCCATCAATCCAGTTTCTGATAAGCAAGAATTCGTGGTAAATGTGTAGGCTATTATTAGCATCACAAATTATTCACAATTGCTTAAGTTTAAAGCGCTGCTTGAATACCAATTGGATCGACGAAAACAATTCGGCATACCTGGGAACGGCGGTCCCAAATTCTGAAACATGTATTTTCGTCAGAGTAAGAGCCAACTACAGTTAAGGCTGCATTTGGTAAACGTGTATTTTAGTATCTTAAATTATTTTCACGCTTATAATGGCACAAAAAGCGTCGTAAAATACTTCTGCCAACGTGCCATTGCCCAACTGATGCACTATTATACTTAGAATTTCTTAAAAAGAAGGAAATCGATTCAAAAATTGTAATAGTTTGTCATAACAAACCGTCGATCCAAGTTGTTATTCAATTCTGACCCTTTCCGGAAGGCGAGTTTCCAAAACCCCTCACGATACAACGCATGTAGGAATTCTCTACTCCCATTGGCTGCCTTTAAGTGACTCATAAATATTCATGTACAGTATTTAATGCGGTCACATCGGCCTATATAATATTATGGAGGTCGTTGCTTCGCTCAGCATTGATTAGTAAGTAAGCTAAGTCTGAAACGCCTTATTAGCACGCAAAGCTATTAAATTGGCAGATGTTACGAAAACCTACGAATTACGCAAAACACGCTCATTTTCATTTTCAGAAATATCAGTAGCGAAACAAATCTGACGGACATCATAATTTCATATTCACAACGTAATCGTCAACTCCAAATTTCTAAAGCTTACGTTTTCTGGCTCATTAAGTTCTTTGAATAGTTAAATTATCCTGCCCCATGAAGTTCCCCTAGCCTAGACGAGTTCTATTAATTGGCAACGTTCTTATTAGTGAGGAGGATAAGGTTAAAAAATGCAGTGCATTGTGCATCTTGTGGATAAAAGCAACAAACTTTCACAGCTTCAAGACAAACATATTTTAAAACTTTTCAGCGAGAGGCATAAAAAAATTCAGTATTTGATTTACATTTTTATATTCACTAGTAATTAAATGTCAGTTTAAATATGCTGTCATTTATTTCTATAACTATTTTAACAAAGTGTTTTCTCTGCAAATCGTGTCCAGTTATTCACGATCTGCCTGTCGGTTGTCTCAGTAAGATTACGCTGACAATCATACTAGTGACAATAATAATTCCTGGTCTTTTGGTATGAAGAACTGAAAAGTTTGAAGTGTCTATTTAAAGTGAAAAACTGACTGAGATATGTGGGCTGCTGAAGTTGATTGGGTAGGACAAAAGTATGTGAATTTGCATCTGCATCATTTTATGACATTTTCAGACTTCCTCAATAACTTTTGATCTAGAGCAGCTAAACCCAGTTGCTGTTTTCAGTTTTGATAACTTTCTGAGCATTGCATAGATTTGCATGATCAAGTAAATTCGTTGTATTTCGTATGAGGAATAAACCAGGGTTGCTGCAAAGTGTCAAAACATTTCTTGCCAAACCTTTTTTTGTCAAGCATGCTGACACATTAGGCCTACACCTACAGTACATTAAAGTCTGGGATAATTTTTGAGTGGTTTAATTTAGCTTCAACTAGAGTATTAAATGTGTAATTTATTTATGTCTTGGCTGATACGAACTGTTGTAGCAGTTAGCCAAAACCTTTCATTTCCATGAACTGACCAAATGGGTATGTGGGACACCCAACAAACAAGTCAAACACATGTCGTTGGAGAAATTGAAGAAAAACCTTTTTATTGACACCAAACCTTAAGTAAGTAGGCTAATCTTTAAAGCAGTGGAATTTGTGTAGAACAGCCTGCAGGAATTGGTAAGAGAGGCATTGTTCCTAAAGCTTGACTCCAAACATATCCAGCCTGATGCCCAGAATGTTTGAGATGTCACATGATGCATTTTGCCTTCGTGGAATGTTCTTAATTGGTTTACCCATCCACGTAATACTTCCCGACAAGTTCTTTTGCTACGGCCAACTAACGCTGAAACTGCATCACAGAAAATGAATGCATCAAACATGGGTCATCATGCAAAGGGTAGTTCGGGACTCAAAATTCATGCAACCCCATGAGGCTTGAGCAGCAATGTATTGAACCGGGGACCATGCCCCCCCATTGTCTCCAAGAATTTGTGACACACTATTTTCTCTGCTGTAAGCAACAGCCAGGACAACAACATCAGTATAAATAGTCTTGATCAATATGATGTGAATCAAAGTTTGAAACAAATCTCTACATTCATGATTTAATAGCTTTACCAGATCCTTCTATCTGACCATAATACAATTAAAACTATTGGTCTTTTTATGTCTCAATTGGGTGTTTCTTCAACTGCAAGAACACAACAAGTGATCATTCTAAGCAACACAGTTAGCAATGAAAGAATAGCTGCAAATGAACAGAAAGTTAATTTATACTAATACCAGATAAAGGCAGGTGTGACATCATTCTATGGTGATCTGTTAGAGGCTCCATCAACAAAGAAGTCTTGCTTACATTCAGTTAGCAAACAAATGAACATTGAATAAGAGGCCAAACAAATGAACATTGAATAAGAGTCTACATTAAAGTTGACAAAAGCCTTCCTTACAGATGACACAGTTACGCACGTTTCACTTTAGTGTCCCAGACCATGAGACTTGGCGTGTGGAACATTGTGCTTGACATTTGCCACGAGGAGTCGAGGTCTCTTGCGAGGACGCTGAACACTTGCTCCAGCGAGCACCGGTGGCCTGCCTGATGCAACTCGCTTCGAACCACGAGTCAACCCTGGTCGCCTTCTTGCAATGGACGTTGGTTGCACTTTAATTGTTCCACCTCTTCGAGCTCGCATGGCAGACCGACACAGGTGTGCAGCTTGTAGGAGGTCCTCTTCAGTTTTGATGCTCTGAAGGCAAGGCAATAGAGCAGAAACAGCCGAGAACGAGTATGACGTTATAAGCTGTGCAATCCTTGACAATTCCTGCTGAGTGCTCTCTTTAACAGCCGCCACATCGACAGTGTCATCTATGGTACAAACATCCTCTGATACTGCAGGATTCACACTCACATCAGACTCAACAGTACTGGCTGGTGGCTGGAATGACGCCGACTCGTCGAATTGCACTGAGTGATGCTTTACAACCAGTACACCGACTTGAATACTGACCATCTGCTGACACCGCTTTATTGAGCTTACTGTGCTGACACACCAGATCCTGACCAAATGCATATCTGCACGACAGAGCATACATATTCTTAGCATCAATTATAGTCTAACTAAATTGACAGTGCTTAACAATAGATGCAATATTATTACTTTTAAGTTTTACTATTATTCTGAGAGCATGTAACAGGTAAGTCTTAAACAAATCAGTCTTAAGGTTTTTCTTGAAGAGCAATAACGAAGGTGATTGGCAAACTTAATACAATCCTGAAGGTTATTCCATTCAGTCGGCTTAAAAGGGTGGGTGCAGTGAAGCCATAGAGGACCGAGTTCCAGCAATCAATTCGAGAAATGATCAAAGCTTTTACTAGGGTGCGAATACCGGTACTTGTCGGTTAATTCACCGCCACACACAGAAACCCATTATACGAAATTTTACATGCAAAAATTAATTCACCTCCGGTTACATGTGAAATTTAATAGGAATTAGATTCGCTTCGCGCATTTCACGTTGACATTGAAAAGAAATAATCGCAAACATGACTGTTGATATGAGGACTAACAGGGCCCTAAAGCTTGCAATGTAACTACTGCGGCCAGAGTTGTGCAATGTCATTCAGAAAGGCAGTGAACACGGTTCCACGACAATTGTCCACGACAAGGTCCAACGACAACTGGTCCCCAAACAACTGGTCCACCGACAACTGGTCCAACGACAACTGGTCCCCAAACAACTGGTCCAACGACAACTCGTCCACTGAAATAGAAGCCGGATTAATGAAAAAGCGCTTGAGAAATGGAAGGTGGATGATTGCTCTTTATTTATGAAATAGAAGCTAAATTGATGAAAAGACTTTCATGGTTTCTAGCCTAATTAAAAGCTGGATTGATGATTTTCATTCATGTACTTCAACATGCATCCAGCTTCTATTTCAGATTTAAAAACACCTTGATCCAGCTTCCATTTCTTAAACGTTTTTTCGTCAATTCAACTCCAATTTCACCTTAAAACAACCTTCATCCAGCCTCTATATTTTCCAAGCGTTCTGTTCATAAGTCCAGCTGATATTTTACCTGTAAAAGAACCCTTATCCAGCTTCCATTTCTCAAACGTTTTTCATCAATCCAGCTTCTATGGCAGCATGCTGCGATACAGTGTGCTACGACGTCTAATAGGTTAATCGGATGTCACCATTACACTACGTCACGCCAAACTGTGGCGGTGAACTAACCGACAAGGTAGGCAGACAAAACCTGTGGCGGTGAATTAACCGACAAGTACCCGAATACCGCATTAAGTTTTAGGCGCATGGCGGCATGGATGAATTAAATGTACATAATTCTTGCATAGCCAACCTTACGATCTGTTAATCCACTCACCGAACTACGTTGTTGCGTGTTCGCTTCACAATAAACTTCTGACACGCAGAGCTTTCGAACATTTGCACCCAGTCATGCCACTCTTCGGATGACGATAGGCCTACATTGCAGCGAATCGATGCGTTATTACCTTCATCCGCCCTGTTGGCATATACGTAACCTTGCGGCAAGGTAATTTGGTCATCTCGCATCATTTTCTGTGCTTTAAAAACTGTATTTGGCAGCAAATTTCATAATTAATAATCACAAATCGAATGAAAATCTAATTAAACTTATTTTCGTAAAGCAGAGTACCGACCCAATTTTATCCAATAGGAGGGTGGTATCACGGTCCAATAGGAAATCGGAATTAGGACCAAATTCCAGCGAATAGGAGCGCTGTATTACCCGTATGCGTTGTGTCATGAGGGGTTTTGGAAACTCGCATCCGGAAGTTGTGTGTGGTAGGCAAGTGTGCAATAAGACAGCAGGCAAAAATAAGGGTACTATAATTTTAATTCACCCTTTTTTCGATTTAATTTTGCCAACTTCTAGTTTGTCCAGAACCCTTTTAATCGATCCAGCTTCTGCTTAGACAAGAATTTGTTCGATAAATCCCGTTTCTATTTTGTCAGTATATATTTTTCATCAATATTACATTGAAAATTATTCTTCATCAATCCAGCTTCAATTTCAGCAGAATGACTGCACTAACCCTAAAACTAACCCTAACCGACCCTCACGACGCCTAACCTGAGCCCTAACCGACCCTCACGCGCTAAATCCCGCATCTACTTCGTGAGGAAATATTTTTCATCGAATTTCTATTTCTGTGGGGTCGTACACGAAACCTACATCGACACGCTGAAATAAATAAAAAGGGTGAATTAAAATTATAGTACCAAAATAAGTAAGTAAGTAAAAGTTCAGCTTTTTCAATTGCATCAGCTGTTTTATGAATCCAACTTCTGTTTCAATAATGATTATTTTTCATCAATCCAGCTCCAATTTAATCGGGAACATTTTAATCTATCCAGCTCCACTTTAACCAAGAACATTTTCATCAATCCAGCTCCTTATAATTTAAGAAGATCTTGATCCATCCAGCTCCAATTTAATCAACCACATTTTCATCAATCCAGCTCCAATTTAAGCAATTAACCCAGCTTCTATTTCGCACCCGTTATTTTCGTCAACCCAGCTTCTATTTCATATATAAGAATACCATCATCCAGCTTCCATTACTTAACTGTTTTTTCATCAATCCGACTTCTATCCATTTCTCATTTTGAACTTGGGACCGAAGTCTTGACGTACGCGTTATTTATAGTCGCATGGACCAATATATACGTCGATGGTTTGTGCGCTTACCCCAACTTCCGGGCAAATGTTGTGGTTCAATGGCGATTCGAACGGCGATTTCGCATGGGAAATGTGACATTTTGAAAGCCTATTTTCTGTCAATATTCTTCTCTTTACCAAATTTTAAGTGTGCTGTTACATCAGTTGGTGAAATGTACGTTATCAGAAATAATTTACGGCAATTTTTGTGCCGTTATAAGCGTGAAAATAATTTACGATGCTAAAATACACGTTTACCCTTCTATTTATTAAGCGTTCTCTCGTCAATCCAAGGTATTTTTAGACCAGAAATAGAAGCTGCATTGAAGAGAAAATGCTTAAGTAATGGAATTTGGATGAAATAGAAGGTGGTTTGACGCGAAAAGGCTTCAAAAATGGGAGCTGGATTTATGAAAAGAGCCATAAAAAAGTGGAAGCTGGATGAAGGTATTTTTAGATCTGTAGTGTTTGACACACTTTCAGTACTGTCTTGTCATTACCGCACAGAAAAAATTACCGACACTAAAACGATATAATAATTATTACCTTTCATTGTTCGAGTTTAAAGGTGAGTCTGTATCTGCAGGGATTGATAAAAATAATTATTATCTTAATAGAAGTTGAGGGACGGTCATTAACCCCGGACAAACTTCTGGACACACCACTCAATTTAGCCTAAGACAAAACCCCGGACAAACTCCTCCCCGAGTTTGCCTCGGACAACCTCCCCAGATAAAACCCTTTGCAAATAACCTATATCGGTAGCTTATTTTATTTTCTTATAAAACGTGTTTCTTCAATTCAACTTCTATTTAAAATCAACAATTGTTTTAGTCAATCCAACTTCTTTTTGGATAGCATAATGTTTTCATCAATCCAGCTCCAATTTAAGCAAAAATATTTTCATGGATCCAACTTCCTTTTAGGTAAACATTATTTAGCATCAATCCGACTTCTATTTAGTGAGAATTCCTTTAATCATTAAAACTTGTGTACGGCAAACAGACGTGTCTTGGAGTGTAGGACATTTTCCCCCCTGGACAAACACCCCCGGACAAAACCCCCGGACAATTCCCCCCGATTTTGCCTAGGACATTAACTCCCCGGACAAATCCCCCTTGCTGCGAAAATAGCCTATTTCTGTAGGTATAAATTCGTTTCATCCAGCTTCTATTTAAATAACAATTTTTTTATCCATCCAGCTCCAATTTAAGCAAGAATATTTTCATTAATCCTGCTTCAATTTAAGCAAGAATATTTTCATCAATCCAGCTCCAATTTAAGCAAGAATAATCTCATCAATCCAGCTTCAATTTAAGCAATAATATTTTCATCAATCCTGCTTCAATTTAAGCCAGTGTTATTTCTATTAACTGAAACTGTAACTGAAATAGCAGAATAACTGAAAAATCTTTGCCAGTTAACTGTAACTGAAACTGGAAAATGTTGAATAACTGAAACTGTAATAGAAACTGAAAAACAATAACTGTATAACTGAAGAATCAAAAGGAGTTAACTTGAAAATTAAACAAGTGCTTTTTCTATACATTTCTCACAACATAACTATTCAGAGGCGTTCTCAGCTCGGAAACTTCGGGGGAGAAGAAATGCCTTTAAAGAACATGAGACCAATGAAGAGAAACAAGTCATTAGTTGAGCCCTTACTGCCCCTTAGTGTATAGTATAGTAGTATGTTTGACTACTGCCTTTCTATAACATTTGTAATTCTGCCATTACATGACAAGTTGATTAATCACTTTGAGGGGTGTTTCACTCGTTGTCTTTTGGTTTGTGAACATATGTGAATTCCATTGTTCTTATTGTAAGTTATAATATGTTGACAGTGACACTGTTGGCATGTCACAAGCATACGTTGAGCGCCTCTTCTCAGTTTGTGGGGACTTGTGTGCAAGAAAGCGAAACAAATTAAGTGTAAACCTGGAACGTCGTGTGTTCCTTAAAGTCAACCGACAATATGTAAAATCAGATTGATCTCCTATTCAACTTTCTGGGAACTTTGCGCAATATGTGTGACTGTGATCAGTGTCTTAGTAGTTGTGACGTTTGAATATACACGTAATAACTGTAACTGAAACTGTAACTGAAAAATCTAATTGCAGTTAACTGTAACTGAAACTATAACTGACAAATAAAAAAAAAGATAACTATAACTGAAACTGTAACTGAAAAACCATAACTGAAATAACACTGAATTAAGCAAGAATATTTTCATCAATCTAGCTCCAATTTTAGCAAGAATATTTTCATCAATCCAGCTCCAATTTAAGCAAGAATAATTTCATCAATTCAGCTTCAATTTAAGCAATACTATTTTCATCAATCCAGCTCCATTTTAAGCAAGAATATTTTCATCAATCCAGCTTCCATTTAAGTAAAATTTATTTTGTACCAATCCGGCTTCTATTTAGCGAGAATTCTTTTCATCAAGTTAACTTCCGTACTTAGCACCAGCGTTTTACAGTACAACCACTTATACGCAATATGTTCTACCAGGGGGGAATTGTACTACCCTAGGGGGAATTGTCCGGGGGGTTTGTCCGGGGGGTTTTGTCCAGGGGGGGAAATGTCCGCGCCCCGTGTCTTGAACTTAGTACCGCCTATCACAGGATTATCACTTACACGCAATCTATGCTCTAATCGGGTTGGGGCGTTGTTCTAGCCTGGGGTTTTCCGGTTTTTTTCGTAGTGGTTTGTCCGGGGAAGGTTTTGTTCCAATGCATCTTCTATTTCGGAAGGGATTATTTAGTTTAGCCGTTATCAAATTTACAAGCACTGTATTCATTGATCCAACTTCATTTGCCGTGCATTCTTTTTGTCAGTATATTTTGTTTCGTCAATCCAGTTTCCATTTTGGCAAAAATTTATTTTATCTATCCAGTTTCTAATTAGGCAAAACTTTGTCTAATCAGTCCAGCTTCCATTTAAAAGGCATCAATTGCTTTATCAATCCATCTTCCATTTATAAAACAATCACTTTTCATCAATTCGGCTCCTATCTCTGCCAGAAGATTTTCATCAATCCAGCTTTGATTGAAGTAAAAATTATTTTGTGTAAGCCCGACTTCTGTTTAACGACCATTATTTTCATCAATCCAACTTGTGTACCACCAAAAGATGTACTTCGAACTTAGGACCGCCGATTGGAGGATTACCGCATATACGCTATTATGTTCTACCCATGGTGGCATGTCCAACCCTGGGGAGGTTTTGCCTGAAGTGTTTTTGTCCATTCCCGTTTGATTAAGCCAACTGCTGTTTCAAGTGGAACATAACTTCTATTTAAGACGAAATAGTTTTTAAAATCTGACTTCTATTCAGAATTGAATTAGTCTCATCAATGCAACTTCTAGTTTGCAATGCAATTATTTCGTATATCCTTCTTGAATTTTACAAGCATTATTTTCAGTCAAAAAAATGTCTTTTCATCTGTCTGGTTTTGTTGCAGTGAGGGTTTTAACAAATTGTTTTCGATTTATCAAGAGTTCTATTCATCTATCCCACTTCTTCAAATTTTCATTTGTTGTAAACAATTTGTTGGTGAATCAACTGTCACTAATTAGTTGTCTGTGAACCAGTTGCAAAGTCACTGATCTACAAGATAACAAGAATCCTGACAAAGCACTGGAGCACTCAGTTAGTTTGGCAATCATGACCAATGTGGAACATACTAGAGATGCCAGTTATGCATAGACAAAAACTGAGGAAAAACAAAATTCATTAGTTGTCTCTGCACATGGAAACTCATATTGAAGTAAAACTTTGGAGGTGTCACTTATGTCAGATGCCATTTACTCGATATGAAGACACACATGAAAATTCACACTGGAGAGACAACTTATACATGACAGTTATGCCAGAAATCATTTGTCAAAAGCAGTCGTTTGAAAATTCATATCAAAACCCATGCTGGTGAGAAGTCGTACAAATGTCAGTTTTGTCATAAATTATTCAGTCAAGGAGGCAACCTGAAAAGGCACATAAGATTTCACACTGGAGAGAAACCATACAACTGTCACTTGTGCAGGAAATCATTTACACAATTTAACCATATGAAAGAACACATCAGAGTCCATACTGGCGAGAAACCACACAAATGTCAGTTATGTCAGAAATCATTTGCTCACGTTGGTGATCTTAAAAGACACTTGAGAACCCATACAGGAGAAAAGCCATACACATGTCACTTGTGTCATAAATGTTTCACTGAAGGTTCTACTATGAAGGAACACATGAGAACTCATTCTGGCGAGAAACCACACAAATGTCAGTTATGTCAGAAATCATTTACTCGCGCTGGTGGTCTCAAAGGACACTTGAGAACCCATACTGGAGAAAAACCACACATGTGTCAGTTACCTGGTATGTCCAAAATCATTTTTTCATGGTTGTGATCTTAAAACACACATGAGAACCCATACTGGGGAAAAGCCATACATGTGTCTGTTATGTCGGAAATCATTTGCTCAAGATTGTGATCTGAAAAGACGGTACTTGTTTTTTATATGACCACCAAGACACCTAGAACTAACGTTGCAGCGTTATTATCTTTCATAAATCCACCTTCTAGTTTGCCGAGAATCCTTTTAACCAATCCAGCTTCTGTTTAGGCAAGAATTTGTTCGATAAATCCCGTTTCTATTTCGTCAGCAAGCATTTTTATCAATTTTTCTTTGAAAATTATTTTTCATCAATCCAGCTTCAATATCAGCATAATGACTGCACCAACCCTAAAACTAACCCTAACCGACCCTCACGACGCCTGACCTAAGCCATAACCGACCCTCACGCGCTAAATCCCGCTTCTATTTCGTGAGGAAATATTTTTCATCGAATTTATAAATTTTGGTGGTCGTATAAAAAACAAGAACCGAATCTTGAAATTAAAACCTAGATAAACAGTGAACAGAGTGGACCACAAGCTTACAATTTGTAGTTAAATACCAATTGTAGAATACCATCAAAAAGTCATCAAAGAAGACAATGAACTTTGTCGTTTTCAATACTGTTTAACTGCAAATAAAGAGACCGAAATCGAGTGTTTTAATTAGCAAATAATTGTGAATCTGCCAATAAAGATATCGAAGTCCAGGCAAACAGCGACCAGATTAGATAATTCAGTTTGTCACCTGGTGCCGTCAGCTCTTGGAGCTCTGGCGACAGTCATGATGTATCCTCTCCATTGTCTCCTGTTTATTGTCGCCTCTCTTAGTTTGTAGTATTCAATATTTCTTTCATTGACAAATTTATATGAAGCTGTTAATATACAAGAAATTGAAGAATAGGCAAGCATAGCATCACACAAACGTAAGAGCAGAAAACTGTCACAATGTACGTCCAGATTTGGAACAGCCTAAGTTAAGAGAATGATTACATACGCTACTCGTGTTCATCAGCAAACCCTTGTCGAGGAAAAATTCGAATAAAAAACAAAAAATATAATGGTATGAGTGTGCGTTAATACTGTTATCCGTATTAAAGATGTGTTTCAACTGAAATCTGTCTTTATCATTCACGCGTACAAAATGGCGAACGATTAGAGATGAGTGGTCGTAGGTGATACAAGCTGGATTGAGAAAGTATTGTCCTGCCATCTAGTGAATACTAGACATCCTAAACAAAACGGGGCGCGGACATTTCCCCCCTGGACAAACCCCCCCCGGACAAAACCTTCCCGGACAAAACCCATCTTCTCTTCACTGGATGCATGTATGTATCAATTGAAGGCTATCTTTGGATATCTGTCGTTATCCATCCTGACCAAATGCCCAAAATAGCGCAGTCGTCTATTCTGTATTCTGCTCACAACGTCGTTCTGGATGTTTAATCTTCTGTGTATCACCATGCTCCGTATTTTATCTCTTCTTGTAACTCCCTCTATCTTTCGTAAGCAAACCATTTCGAACACCTTCAGCCCCGTTGTTTCTGGGTCTCCCTCAGTGTCCAGGTCTCAGAATTTTACAGCAACACGCTTAAAAACAACGTGTCGTACATCTTGTCCGCGGTGCCTCTGGTTATTTCCTCTGTGCTCCATATTTTCCCCAGTGCCTGCCATATTCCTCTCGCTATTCCAATTCTTCTTTTAACGTCCTTCTCTGATCCTCCCTGCGTACTGATGCTTTCCCCCAGATAGACGAACATATAATCAAATCAAAGTTTATTGTATCCATTGGTCTTTCACCAAAAATCTGGCCTTTGCTGTGTCTTGTCCCTGGTTCCATGACAATTCGGCGACAGACAATTCGGCGACAGACAATTCGGCGACTGACAATTCGGCGACAGACAGTTTGGCGACAGACAATTCGGCGCCAGACAATTCGGCGCCGTTCGCGCGTCGTTTTATGACGAACATCAAACGGAATCTTTTATTCAATCCAGCTTCCATTTAAGCAAGACTGTTTCCTTTCATCCAGCTTCCAGTTAAGCAAGACTATTTTCTTCAATCCAGCTTCCAGTTAAGCAAGACTATTTTATTCAATCCAGCTTCCAGTTAAGCAAGAATATTTTATTCAATCCAGCTTCCAGTTAAGCAAGATTAGTTTATATTCTAAATATCAATCCAACTTAGTTATGTAGGCACTTAATTAGCGCCTATTAACAATTAGAACCAGTAAATTCGCACCTTATTCACGCAGTTTGTACCATGGCTAAAATATCCTTGCCTAAATGGAAGCTGGATTGAAGAAAATAGTCTTGCTTTACTGGAAGCTGGATTGAAGAAAATATTCTTGCTTGAATGGAAGCTGGATGAATGTAAACAGTCTTGCTTAAATGGAAGCTGGATTGAATAAAATATTCCGTTTGATGTTCGTCATAAAACGGCGCGCGAACGGCGCCGAATTGTCTGGGCGCCGAATTGTCTGTCGCCGAATTGTCTGTCGCCGAATTGTCTGTCGCCGAATTGTCTGGCGCCGAATTGTCTGTCGCCGAATTGTCTGTCGCCGAATTGTCAGTCGCCGAATTGTCTGTCGCCGAATTGTCTGTCGCCGAATTGTCTTGTTACCCTTGTCCCTCCATTTGGAATGACCTTCCCCTGCACTAAGGGCTAAACTAATGACTCGTTTTTTCTCTTCTGTCTCTCACATGTTAAAGACATTTCTTTCCCCCCCGAGTTTTTCGTGCTGAGAGTGCTTCTCAATAGTCAATCTTTGAGAGACGCTATATAAATTTATAGATGCAATACAATGTAATTGGTAACAACTTATAATCACAATCTTTAAATTGACCAATTCATATTGCTAATTATTGAAAACAACAACACTGTATATTTTATCAACTATGATCAATGTTTGCCTGAACTTCAACCAATTAAGACAATATTCAAAACAATCTTCTTTGATGACTAGGTA
The DNA here is from genome assembly GCA_949752735.1 of Lumbricus terrestris. NCBI lineage: Eukaryota > Metazoa > Annelida > Clitellata > Crassiclitellata > Lumbricidae > Lumbricus > Lumbricus terrestris. The sequence continues at coordinate 42,966,429 of OX457050.1, read as the reverse complement.
TACATGGTTGTAGGACATTAGCCCCCCTGGACATTATCCCCCCCGGACATTATCCCCCCCGGACATTAGCCCCCCCGGACATTTTCCCCCCCGATTTTGCGTAGGACATTAGCCCCCCCGGACAAAGTCCCCCCTATGTGCAAATCGTAGAATAATATTGGATTGATGAAAAAATGCAAGTTAAATAGAAGCTGGATGAAGGTATTTTTGATCTTAAATAGAAGCTGGATTGATGAAAAAATGCAAGTTAAATAGAAGCTGGATGAAGGTATTTTTTGATCTTAAATAGACGCTTTATTGATGAAAAAACGCAAGTTAAATAGAAGCTGGATGAAGGTATTTTTGATCTTAAATAGAAGCTGGATTGATGAAAAAATGCAAGTTAAATAGAAGCTGGATGAAGGTATTTTTTGATCTTAAATAGACGCTTTATTGATGAAAAAACGCAAGTTAAATAGAAGCTGGATGAAGGTATTTTTTGATCTTAAATAGAAGCTGGATTGATGAAAAAATGCAAGCTAAATAGAAGCTGGATGAAGGTATTTTTGATCTTAAATAGAAGCTGGATTCATTTAACATAGGCCCATTGTTACATTTTGTGCATCATTTTAGGTAATGATATCATAGACCGGGGGGGATAATGTCCTACCCCGGGGGGGATAATGTCCGGGGGGGCTAATGTCCGGGGGGGATAATGTCCGGGGGGGATAATGTCCAGGGGGGCTAATGTCCGTTTCCCGGTATACATGCCTGTTTTACAAAGCAGCATTTTAGCATTTGATTTGCAGATTTCGCCGGTACGTTAAATTCAGACCAAGCAGCATTAGATAATCAGAATATTACCTCAGGTCTAGCAGCAAATCAGCATTTCTTATCTGTTCCCATGAAACTGCATCCAACGACAAACAATGGCTTCCTGCGACTGTGATCGCATAGCACAGACTCAAATTTAAGCTAGAACCATTAAAATTTTCCAACACCTAATGACCGAGATTTCTGCTGTAGCTTTAACACTAATGGTAATCCTCCAGTTTAGGTACTTTTATTATTTTGCATTGCTTTCTTCAACACTTAGTCTTTGGTCGCTGTTTTGGGGCGAGAATATGTTTTTCGTTTATCCAGCCTCTATTTCTCTCGCGTTATTTTCGTCAATCCAGGTTCTATTTAAGCATTAACACACCTTCATCATGCTTTCAGTGTTAATGTGTTATTTTCGTCAATCCAGCTTCTGTGTCAGGTATAAAAACACCTCTATTCTGCTTCTATTTTTTAAGCGTCTTCTTCGTTCATCCAGCTTCGATTTCACCTAATATCTCCATCATAAAATATAGAAAACCTTCATCCAGCTTCCATGTCTTAAGTTTTTTATCATTCATCCAGCTTCTATTTCATATATATATAAACCTTCATCCAGCTTCCATTTCTTAAGAGTTTTATCATTCATTCAGCTTCTGTTTTAGATCAGTTAAAACATTAATCCAGCTTCTATTACTCATGCGTTTTTCATTAATCCAGCTTTTATTTCAGCTTTCTTTTATAGTTCAAAGGGGAAAACATTTTCAATGTCTTCCTTCAAACTATTGCTGATAACTATCCCGTATAACAGTGCAAAATAATAAAAGTACCTAAACTGGAGGATTACCACACTAATTATATAAAATGAATGATAAGAAATGGCCAATTGAAGGGTTTATTTCCAAAACCTGTTAAGTCCACTTTTTGAAAAAATTAAGTTCTGAGCGCCAGCTGCAAGTATATATGGCAATGCATGTTCTCTGTAAAGTTTGTCGTCAAAATCGCTTAAGTCCCATATCAGCAGCCTGGTAAAAATTCGGTGTTGTTTCCAAAAGCGGTTAAGTCCTTCCTGGTTTTACTTCCAAAACCTGTTAAGTCCTACAGCCAATGGCGTGACAGTTTGAGGTCACGTGATATTTACTTCGATCATGGCCGAAACTATTTGTGATGATTATTCCGGACTTGTTTCTTCTGATCCAACCGAGAAAAAACATAAGAATCGCGATCCAAAAATATTTCCGTGTCCCGAGTTATAATTTTTTAAAATTTCAATGCGAAAATAACGAAACATTAAAAATATTATGTTCATTAAACTCGTGACGTCATTATTTTGAGCTCAATCCTTACGTCACATCTGGCCGAAACGCAGTTAAGTATGATCGCGGAGCAGAAATATGGTGTTATGAACGTAAATAATGCCGATTTTACTGCAAATAATTCGAATAGAGTAGCGTAGATTTGAAAAACTTCTTTTATCTAAGTTGGCTACAACGGTAGCAAAGAAGAATTTATGTAAAACGCACGTTGCAGTGATTAGTAGTGACTTTTCATAAAAAGTCGCTTTTCTCAATTTCGTGTCGAGTGGACTTAACAGGTTTTGGAAATAAGCCCTTCAATTGTTATCTTACAAAATGTATTCAAAAAGAAATCTCACCACCGTCCATTCGTACAAAATGGCGAGCGATAACAGATGAGTGCTCGTTGGTAATGGAAACTGGCTTTCAAAGTATGGTTGTGCCATCTGGTGAATATCATCGTAATCGTAATATTAATATCCAAATCAATTTCAATTCCAGAACTGATAATATTTTAGAACTTGCATTAGGCTCTTGTGGAACTGATTGACTCCTTAATCTGCTCTATCCTCTTAAATCCTTGTCACATTCTTCACGATCTCCTCCCTATCGATAAGGTCACTCCTTATAATAGGCCTACTCGACCAAGGCCACATGATCTAACCCCCTTCTAGAGCTGATTATTTTGCCAGAAGAAGTTTTATTTTGCGAATGTTGTATAACTTTGCATAAAATAAATTTCTATTATTTATTTCCTCTGTAAACTACTTTGCGTTTGCTGGTGGTGTAATAAAGAATATTCTTACTTACTTACTCACTCACTCACTCACTCACTTACTTACTTACTTACTTACTTAGGCTACTTACTATTATTATCTTTGGTAGTTTGGGTGTCGATCGACATTTTTTACAAATAGGCGGTAGTCAGATTTTCTATTTAAATCTATATAAATAAAGAGAAGATTCCGTCTGTTTGACCGGAATGCATTTCCACAGTTTTTGAGCTTTTCACTCCAAACCTTCACTACTGTGTCCGTCTCGGCTTCCGACGCGTAGAGAAGGGGTTCGCGAATCTCTGCCACCATGGGGGCCAGAGTGGGGGGCCAAAAACCCTCATTTTCCCTGTTGGACTCTGCCCTTTCAAGCTTATAGCAGCACTTTTCTTTCGGGTCTCATACGTAATACGTATAAAAGCAGCCGTTCGACAGCGTTTCCGGAATTCACGGGTCGCGTACCGGTGGAGGTCGGTGGTGGAGGTGGGTGGGGGGTGTGAGAGGGAGGAGGGAGTGGGGGGGTGTGGGGTGGGGGTGGGGCGAGGAGGATGGGGGTCGTGGGTGGAGGAGTGGAGGTGGTGGGAGGGGGTGGAGTGGAGTGGAGTGGGTCGGGGAGTGAAGGAGTGGGGTGTGTGGGGGTGGTGGGGTGGTGGGTAGGGGGCCAGAGGGGGTTTTCCCAGGGTTTTCCCCCCAAATTTCCCGAAAACCAAAATTTCACGGGTGGCGTACCGGTGGAGATCGGAGTTAGTGATGGCGTGTTGTGGGGTGGGAGAGGTTGGGTGGGTGGAACGGTGGACGGGAGAAATTTGTGGGGGGGGAAATTTTCTCCCCAAAAATTTCACGAAAACCAAAATTCCCAGGTGGCCTACCGGTGGAGATCGGAGTTAGTGGTGGCGTGTTGTGGGGGGGGGGGGGGGTGGAAGAGGTGGGGGTGGAAGAGGGGCAGAGGAAATTTTGGGGGGAAATGTTTTCCCCAAAATTTCCAGAAAACCAAAATTTCACGGGTGGCGTACCGGTGGAGATCGAAATTAGTGGTGGCGTGTTGTGGGAGGATGGAAGAGGGGTGGAGGAAACTTTGAGAAGGAAGTTTTTCCCCCAAAAAATTCAAGAAAAAAAATTCACGAGTGGCGTACCGGTGGAGATCGGAGTTAGTGGCGGCGTGTTGTCGGGAGGGGGGTGGAATAGGTGAGGTGGGTGGAAGAGGGGTGGGGGGAATTTGGAAGAGAAATTTTTTCTCCAAAAATTTCCCAAAAACCAAAATTTCACGGATGGCGTACCGGTGGAGATCGGAGTTAGAGGTGGCGTGTTGTGGGGGTGGAAGGGCTGGGGGGTGAAAGAAGGGTGGGGAAAATTTGGGGGGAAAATTTTCCCCCAAAATTTACCGAAAACCAAAATTTCACGAGTGGCGTACCGGTGGAGGTGGAAGTTAGTGGTGGCCTGTTGTGGGGGTGGGTAGGAGGTGGGGGAAATTTTCGGGAAATTTTTTCTCCGAAAACCAAAATTTCACGGGTGGCGTACCGGTGGAGTTCGGAATTAGTGGTGGTGTGTTGTGGGGGATGGAAGAGGTGGAGGGGAGTGGAAGAGGGGTGGGTGGAAAATTTCCTGCGTGGCGTACCGGTGGAGGTCGGAGTGGTGGGGTGTGGTGTGGTGGGGTTGTGGCCGGAGCGGGTCGAATCCTAAATTTCCCGGGCAACGCCGGGTACCCCAGCTAGTACATTTTATAATGGGACAATTGGCCATTTCTTATCATTCATTGTTGGTGATGCAAATTTAATAGTTCTAGCTTAACGTTCAGTCTGTGCTAGGCGATTACAGTCACAAGTTCTTCAGACAGGGAGGCCATTGTTTGCCGTTGGATGTAGTATCATGGGCACAGTTAAAAAATGCTGATGTCAGAGGTAATATTCTGATCATATAATGGTGCTTGGTCAGCATTTAACTTGCCAGCCAAATCCGCAAATCAAATGCTAAAATGATGGGTAATTGGGTAGTTTAGCGTCCCAAATTATTTTGACCATTTCTTTGCAATAATAACTGAAGGACATATACAATAACACATATTTAATTGAGGAAATCATAAAATGTGTGCTTGAAAACCTCAAGGAAGTCCCAAACTGGGTAACTATTGCGTAGAAATGGAAGCTGGATGAGGATTTCTTATGGCTAAAATGATGAAAAGTACGCTTCAAGGTTCTGTAATAGTAGTTGAAATAGAAGCTGGATACAAGTTTTCATCGATCTGAAATGGAAGCTGGATTCACGAATAGCACGATAAAGAAGTGGAAGCTGGATGAATGTTTTTATAGATCTAAAAAATAGAAGCTGGACTTATGAAAAGAACGATAAAGAAATGGAAGCTGGATGAAAGTTCCAGTTTTGATAAAATAGAAGCTGGATTAACGAGAAATTCCAAGTCTCAGCAATAACCTGAATAATTTGGGACGCTAAACTACCCAATTACCCAATGATGAAGTCCAGGCAAGCATTGATCGGTACATGTTTTTTATACGACCACCAAGACACCAAGAACTAACGTTGCAGCGTTGTTATCTTTAATAAATCCAACTTCTAGTTTGCCGAGAATCCTTTTAATCGATCCAGCTTCTGTTTGGGCAAGAATTTGTTCGACAAATCTCGCTTCTATTTCGTCAGCAAATATTTTTCATAAATTTTTCATTGAAAATTATTGTTCATCAATCCAGCTTCAATATCAGCAGAATGACTGCACTAACCCTAAAACTAACCCTAACCGACCCTCACGATGCCTAACCTGAGCCCTAACCGACTCTCACGCAATAAATCCCGCTTCTATTTCGTCAGGAAATATTTTTCATCGAATTTATAAATTTTGGTGGTCCGATAAAAAAAAAACAAGAACCCATTGATCATACATAGTTGGTAATACTATTTGTTGCTTCAATAATTATTTGGTAGACGTGTTTTAGCATAAATTCTTCACCATTGCATGGGTTTCAGTGTTAGTCTAAGACAAATCGGATCGACGAGATTAATTCTTGCTAAATAGAAGTAATAATAATAATGATAATTAATAATAGTAATAGCAACAGCAATAGCAATAGCAATAACAATAATAAATTTCGTTTAATCAACAATCCGGTTGACAAACCGCAACTGGTTACAGTGTACACTTTATGCAGTTGAAACAATTTCCAGGAACTCAGATTACAGAATACATAAATCTTAGCTATATATATACCATCGGAACAGATAGCCTGCAATAGGCTACATGGCGCTAATAGCAGCCTACCTCTCGCACTCTTGGCCAGGGTGTTATCCATTACTCTACTGGGGCCCCCAAGTGGCATTGATGAAAATAATATCTAATTAAATAGATGTGGCATTTATGAAGAATCTCACTGAAATGGAGGCTGGATTGATGAGCACAACTTTTAATTAAATTGACGTTGTATTAAGCTATTGGAGAGTAATTGATGCTGAACTAGAAGCAGGATGATGAAACGAATCCTTGCCCTACAAAAGGTGGATCAATGAAAATGATTCTTGCCATAATAGAATTTGGATTGATTTAACAGAATAATGATGGAATGAGCAAATAATAATTTTATATGATGCTGAAATACACGTTTGCCATAATTTGATGGATGAACACATTTAAGTAATCCTGTCATTTAGCGCCATTTATTTCAGTAAAAGAATTTCTCCTGTGAATCAGTATTGCATTCGACGAATGCTGGAACCCATGCAATGGTGAATTTATGTTCTAATTTGTGTGTTAATTAGTACGCTGTTTCTCACTACAGAAGTTTAATGCGCTAAAATACAAGTTTACCATGTAGAGTAATCAATGGATAATTTGTTATGATATTTATTAAAATAATTTAAGTAGAAATTATTTTCATCAAATCGACTTCTATTCAACAGGAATTCTTGGCACACCTGGGAACGGCGGTCCCAAATTATAAAATTCCATAAATCGATAGTGCGTAGTATTGGATGGGTAAAAAGTGTGGGTTTTTCATCCAGCCTCCATTTCTTAAGCGTTTCTTCATCAATCTAGCTTCTATTTTAGATCTAGAAATACTTTCATCCAGCTTCTATTTCTCATGCGTTATTTTCGTCAATCCAGCTTCTATTTCACCTGCAGAAGAACCTTAATCTAGATTCCAATTCTCTTGCGTTTTTTCATCAATCCAGCCTCACCTGTAAAAGGTCTTCATCCAGCTCCTATTTTCACTTGCGTTTTTTCATCAATCCAGCCTCCATTTCACCTGTAAAAGGTCTTCATCCAGCTCCTATAAATTTCACTTGCGTTTTTTCATCAATCCAGCCTTCATTTAACCTGTAAAAGGTCTTCATCCAGCTCCTATTTCTCAAGCGTGGTTTCTATGCGTCCATCCTATACACCGCGCTATTACGACACGTCAGGTTGATTTATTTCCCAACGGAATGCCGTAAAAACAACGTAAACAATGACGTAAAAAGCCCGAGAACCTCGTAAGTAAGTGAATAAGTAAAGAATGAAGAAAATAAGTGAATAATGGGGTAAACGTGTATTTTAGTATCTTAAATTATTTTCACGCTTATAATGGCACAAAAAGCGACGCAAATTATTTATGCCAACGTGCTATTGCCTAACTGATATATTATTAAGCTTTGAATTTGTTAAAAAGAAGGAAATCGATTGAAAAATTGTAATATTTTGTCATAACAAACCGCCGATCGAAGTTGTTATTCAATTCTGACCCTTTCCGGAAGTTGCGTGCGGCAATTGTGCAATAAGACAGCAAGCAAAAATAAATAAGTAAGTAAAAGTCTTGCTTTTTCGGTTGAATAAGCTGTTTTATGAATCCAACTTCTGTTTCAATAAAGATTATTTTTCATCAATCCAGCTCCAAGTTAAGGCAGAATATTTTGGTTAAACCGTAGCTTAGACTGCTAAATTAAGAAACACCACCAATCATGAATATAGCGTGCCATACAACGCGCTATTCCAATTTCCGAACATTAGCAACCGGAAGTACCAATATAAACTGAAAACGCGAGAAGAAAAATTGCAGTATATAAATGGAAGCTGGATTGACGAAAACAGCAAGAGAAATGGAAGCTGGATAAAGGCATTTTTATAGTTGAAATGGAAGCTGGATTGAACCTGGCGATCCAGAAATTACTTGTATATACATTTAGCAATGGCCAAATAATTTAACAGCCTAAACTACTGTTTAACCAATATTTTTATTAACCCAGCTTCTATTTCTCGCCCGTTATTTTCGTCAACCCAGCTTCTATTTCAGATCTAGAAATACCTTCATCCAGCTTCCATTTCTCATTTTGAACTCAGGACCGAAGTCTTGACTTTCACGCTATTTATAGTTGCACAATATACGTCGATGGTTTGGACACGCACCAACGGCGACTTCCGGTGTTGTTGTGGTTCAATGGCGTTTCGAACAGCGATTTCGCATGGGAAATGTGACATTTAAAAAACATATTTTCTGTCAATATTCTTGTTCTGGACATATTTTAAGTATGCTGTTCCATGAGTTGGTCAAATGTACGCTGTTTGGAATAATTTGCTGCGCTTTTTGAGGCATTATAAGCGTGAAAATAATTTAAGATACTAAAATACACGTTTACCAATTATTCTTCAGAACTTTCATAAAAAAATGATGTATCCAAAAGCCTCTCAGTGTCGCACATGCAATATATTGCAGAAACCAGCATCATATTGCGAGCGAAGGACTTGTCCAAGGTCTCTACGCGGCGACTAGAGGTGAATTTGAACCTCAAACCTTCCAGCTTCAAGGCAACAACGCCACCACTACACCACCGCGCCCCACAAAAATCTCTGACAGACTCTATTTGAACTGGCTGACCTCCACCAGTTGACCATCAATCAACAACTTCATCATCTTCACTCTTTTCCTTGATATACACATTGCTTTGGTTTTCTTTACGTTGATCTTTATACCGTATTTCTTAATAACTTCATTCAAGTTGTCCATTAATACATGCTGTCCTTTAGTGCTGGACACGATTGCTTTTCTGATGGAGAGAAACGTAGACAGGCTAATCTAGCAACTGCTAGAGTCACAGGAAGACATAATGAGTACTTATGGGTTAATTCACCTGATTTAATTTTTTTTCGCATGCGATAATTTTCGTACCCATGACTGTTGTTTATGTTAATTACCTTTCGTACTATTCGTACTATATGTCAGTTGCCCGGCTTTGGAATTTAATATCATTGACCAGTAAACATGAATTTATAAAAATTTATTAACACTATCGGCGTTAGTAAACGACAAGGAAACTTCGTTTCGATTCCTTCAGCATCATGGCTGGTTTTCGGGGGGGTCTGTCGGGAAACTAGAGAATGCTTTATGTATACCGTCCCCTTCGGTCTTAAGTTCAAAATGAGAAATGGAAGCTGGATGAAGGTATTTCTAGATCTGAAATAGAAGTCGGATTGATGAAAAACGCTTAAGTAATGGAAGCTGGATGGTATTCTTATATCTGAAATAGAAGCTGGGTTGACGAAAATAACGGCGAGAAATAGAAGCTGGGTTCATAAAAATATCAAAGCTTAAATTGGAGCTGGATTGATGAAAAATAATCATTATTGAAACAGAAGTCGGATTCATAAAACAGCTAATGCAATTGAAAAAGCTGGACTTTTACTTACTTATTTTTTTATGGAAATGGAAGTTGGATGAAGGTTCTCTATAGATGAAGTAGAAGCTGGATGATGGTTCTCTATATAGGTGAAATGGAAGCTGGATGAATGTTACTTACTTATTTATTTTTGAACTGAAACTGGCCACTAACTGATAAGGAGTATATAATTATATACTTCAATAAATGAAATAACAAGAAAAAAATTAATCAGGTGAATTAACCCATAAGTACCGACATTTTTTATTTCACATCAACAATTCTTTTATAAAAATTGCTTTGGAACGAAACCTAGGCCTAAATTATGCAGAGACTCGTTACATTAACCAATTTCCTTTTTTAAAATACTTTTTTCATGTAATAAGTTGCGGTATGTCAACTTAATTTTGTTTCTGAATAAGCGAAGTATACAGGGTTGGCCATAAAAAGTAGTCATCTACGGTTTTTAACTCATATCTTGTCCAAACGCATGCATTTTTAAGTGAAATTTTACAGTCTTAAAGGCAATTCATATTTACGTACAATTGTAAAATTTTAACGAACTATTTCAAACAGAACAAAAGTTATATCAATTTTAGTGAGGCCACCCACCGGTTTTTTTACGATTCAGAAAGGCGACGCAACAAAAAAGGCAACAAAAACAATTTAAAAGATTGAAGCCTAGATAAGCAGCGACCAGAGCTTACACTTTATAGTGAACAGAGTTATGGGACTAATAGTGCGGGCAATAAAAGACAGAAAGCTCCCGGATTGTTCAAGTTGTATGTACAAGCAACAAACTTTTTATTTTTAAAGATTGATCAATTTAAAAAATATTCTGATATACAAACACCTATGAATATGTTTGCAAATACTGAAATTTAGTCAACTTTGTAAAAGTCGACAACGCCGTCTTTTGGGCTACGTTATGCACAATAAGGCTTAACGTGGTACAAATTGGCGTGTTTTTCGCGAACAAATCGTTGATATGGGTTACCAGCTGTTTTATACTTCCGCTTACGCTGTAAATGTTAATAATAATAAAAATAATTGTTGTAATATAATTAATTTTATCTCACAATAATATTATATTAATGATATTACCATTCGGGAGTAAATCGTTCAATTGGCGGTCTGCTTAGTTTCGTCAATATTATAAACGCTGTATCGAAGTGTGCAATATTATTAAGAACTCCGCAATATAGGCCCTATACAACTCTCTCCGGCACGGGTTTATTGGTAGACAACGGCTCCTAATGAGCATGGGACCCATAGCGGCGAAAAATGGTCTACGAATACGCTTACGATAGTTGATTGGAGTAAGTGTATATTTTTTGCCAGATAGGGGTGCTTAGCAGGTTTTTTTAAACGTGCAGTTGTTCACAAAATGTGCAGTTATAAATGGATTTGCGCAGTTGTAGAAGCACTTCTGTACAGCTAAAACTAGTAAAAAAAGTCGTTGTCCTCGTATTAATTGGAAGAAATTTGCCATAGAGGATTGGGAAAGAAAAGGAGTTAATTGTGCAGTGTGAAAAATACCTTAAAAACAACCCTGGTGCTTAGTGAGGTCAAGGCTTGAGGTCTTCATGCATAGGTGGAGACTTGTTACGAACTTTGGGGGGGACGGTCCCGGACGGCCGAAGGGCGATCGCCGAGGCGCGAAGCACCGAGCAGCGGAATGGACTTAATTGTGCAGGGTTGCCCGGTTGTGCCTCTCTCCAAATGTCGAATATTTTTATTTACCCCTGCAATGGTAGCATTTGGGCTGTCATTTTAAAGAAATTGCTCATCATTCCAGTGCTAATAGTCCTAGTTTATGAATTCAAAAGTTCCCTCTCATTGTTTTAATTTTTGAAATTTGACTGTGATCTCAAAAAATGCAATGTGCTCTTTGTTTAGCACTAGCATGCAGTAATAGTGCACTAACTAGTGCAAGATGGAAAAATTCAGTATGGGAGATCTCAACCACGGAATATTCATTTTAGCACTTTTTTATGCACTTAAAAAAAGTCAAAATATATGATGATGTGTGTAGAAATGCCATTAATAACATTGGACACAAAATTTTGATGCTAATAATTATTATTATATGGGTAACAAGTCTGAGAAAAACCATCCATGACTGCTACACTCAGTAAAAAACGTTGACACTGTTAACTTCTGAAAACAAAACTCCATCAAAGCATTGCGCCTGGTGTATATATATATATATATATATATATATATATATATATATATATATATATATATATATATCAGATATTATATATGTAGTATCTGATATATATGTATATCAGATAATATATATATATATTGATGAACTCCTATCCAACTACCTACTCTATCCTGAAACAACTCAAAACCTTGACAAACAGATACCACAGCCAACTTCTTTCAGCCAAAAAACGCTACCTGTCATCTCTTGTTCATTCAAATTCATCCAACCCTCGAAATCTCTGGAAAACTGTAAACAACCTTCTTCACCGCGGCTCCTCTCACCCCCTTCCGAACTCAATCCCATCTACGTCCATTGCTGACTCTTTCGCATCCTTTTTCACTGACAAAGTTTCCACCCTTCGTCTCTCACTACAGACTCTCTTATCGAAATCTACCAGCACGCAAACCGACTCTTCCTATTCAGACGCAACTTTGCCACCTACAATATCTTTCAACCTCTTCGAGCCTGCTACCGAAGCAGAAATTATCACCATTATTCAGGCCTCTCAAAACAAGCAATGCGACCTTGACCCAATCCCAACATCTTTGCTTAAAGACTGTGTAGCCCTTCTCGCTCCCACGATAACCAAGCTCATAAATCTGTCACTCTCAACCGGTACCTTCCCTACGCTTTTCAAAGACTCAGTTGTTAAACCACTTCTCAAAAAACCATCTCTGGACAAAGAACTCCTATCCAACTATCGTCCTATCTCAAATCTGTCATTCTTATCCAAACTCTCCGAACGGATTGTCCTCTCTCGTCTCAACAGTTACCTCATCTCCAACAATCTTCTAAACCCAAACCAGTCTGCCTACACTAAGCATCACTCTACCGAAACACTCCTGGCGTCGCTCTACAACAAACTTGTGATGGCGATAGGCCGTCAACAAGTCTCTTGTCTGTGCCTCTTAGACATCTCTGCAGCCTTTGACACAATAGACCATGCCATTCTTCTCAATCGCCTCTCCTCTGTCTTTGGAATCTCTGGCACTGCCCTCTCATGGATCAAATCATACCTTTCCTCACGCTCTTTCATCGTTAGCGCTTCTGGTCACTCATCTAATCAACAAATCCTCGCCTGTGGTGTCCCTCAAGGTTCAGTCCTTGGTCCTCTCCTGTTCATTCTCTATACCTCCCCACTCAGCAAACTCATTTCATCATCCTCTGCTGAACATCACCTCTATGCCGACGACACTCAACTATTCATATCTTTCTCCCCTCGCTCCTTCTCAGACGCACTAAATCAGCTAGGCCTACGTAACACCATCACTCAGATTTCAGCCTGGATGACCGCTAATCTGCTCTGCCTCAACCTCTCAAAAACAGAATTTCTCATCATTGGCCTACGCGAGCAATTAAACAAACTAGACTATCCTTCTGACTTTTCTCTAACAGACCCAACTCTTCCTACGCCATACTCTTCTCCTGTCCGCAATCTCGGGGTCATTTTTGACAAAAACCTTACTTTTTCTGACCACATCACCCAGCTATCCCGCACCTGCTATATGCACATCCGCGACCTCCGTCGATTGCGTCCAATTCTAAATTACAAGACCGCCTGCACAATAGCCACCTCAATAGTTCATTCCAAACTCGACTACTGCAATTCGCTCTTCCATGAAATAGATTCTCTTCAAATTAAACGCCTGCAAACTATCCAGAATGCTCTTGCCCGCGCAGTCACTAAGACTCCCAAACATCACCACATAACCCCTGTTCTCAAGTCTCTTCATTGGCTAAAAGTTTCTCAGCGCATCCATTACAAAATTGTTTCTCTAACCTACAACGCTCTTCAAACCTCTCAGCCCTCCTACATTCGTCAACTAATCACCATCCAACCGCACAGGTCTACGCGCTCATCATCATATCTTTCTCTCTCTCGGCCTCCAGTATCATCCTCTCTGAAATTCTGTGACCGCTCCTTAGTCTATGCTGCACCAGCTCTTTGGAACGGACTCCCAACATACCTCCGCCTGTTCGCTCACCCTCCTATCTCTCCTGCAGTCTCACATCCAAATTCAACCTCTCCTCCGCTTGCACTCTCCTCTGCTGCATTCCATTCACGACTGAAAACCGAACTCTTCAACCTATCCTATCCAGATTCCAATCAGGTTCCATCACATAACCACCACCATCACCGACAACCACCGTAGCACCACGCTGTCTCCTCGGCTTGACCTCCCCGGATTTTGACCTGGCACCGGAACGAAAACGGCAGCTCTGGCTATTGCGGACTTGATTTGATATAGCGCCGGTGAATAAGCTGGTCTCCCTGACGTGGCTTTTGTGGGCGCTGAGAAATTCTCGAAGATTTACATTACATTACATTACATATTATTGAGATAAGCTTATACTGTTCGCTGAATGTTGAGAATCTAAATATAAACTGAATATGAAGGCACCTTTAACATTTAATATAACTAAAAATACTAGACACACACTAAAAATAATTATAGTTTTGAAATCTATGAAAGAAACTGTACACATGTAAATAAAATAATATAAATTCATATAACAGTTCTGGGGATGTTGAACCTTGACAAGTTGAGATCTCGAAGTTTTTGCGAAATGCTTTTGGAGGTTGGGGGGTTACGAAAGCTATGATATCTTGGAAAGCAATTAAAATATTTCAACAATATTTTGAACTTCAATATCCAATGCATGTTACAACGTGTGGTTAAATTTTCAGCCAATTCGGAGGTGGTCGAGTGGGAGCTTTCCTCAAAATCGTTTGAGTTGAGGTGGAGTGACCTCTGAGCTGAAAAAGTCGAATATTTTTTTTCTATTTCTCAGGATGTTCATATATCTAGTTTTGATCAGCTTTGTTTCCTGATTCCAAAAATGTCTTTCTTTTGCTTGTACATCAAATTTGAACAATTCTACACTAAGAAAACCAACTATAAATACGCTAGTTGATTATTGAATAAACGAAATTACTGACTCACTTATTTTGCTAGAATTATGACGTCACAAACTTCAGCGTCTTCCAGTAAGTTAGCTTTGAAATTCTCCGTTAACACGTTCATGCTATTCGTCCGACATTTTAAAGTCCGCTGATTTATTATTATTTTCCTTCTTCCAAGTAGGCTTAGAGTATAATTCTGGTAGTTTGCTGTGGAAAGTTGAAAACATTTGAAACTTGCTCACTGGTGGCGTTATCGGTTTTCTTGAATGGCAGAAAACAGGTTAATCTATCGCTTTAGCGTTCAGAATTAATCGCCGTTCCATTGGTTTTAGCGTCGCACACAAGGTCAACATTAGGTGCGTTGGTTATTGTTACAGACGTCTCGGTAGGAAGTAAACAGTATGGCGGTCGCAGATACACGCAGAATAGAGCGGTCTCAACTCCGGCGATCGATAGCCCAATGTTTCCGCTTAATAGTCAATGGTCAAAATACACGGCAAGTGTGCAATAAGACAGAAGGCAAAAATAAGTGAGTAAGTAAAAGTCCAGCTTTTTCAATTGCATCAGCTGTTTTATGAATCCAACTTCTGTTTCAACAATGATTATTTGGTAATTGGGTAGTTTAGCGTCCCAAATTAGGTACTATAATTTTAATTCACCTTTTTTTTCGATTTAATTTCGCCAACTTCTAGTTTGTCCAGAACCCTTTTAATCGATCCAGCTTCTGCTTAGACAAGAATTTGATCGGTAAATCCCGTTTCTATTTTGTCAGTATATATTTTTCATCAATTTTACATTGAAAGTTATTCTTCATCAATCCAGCTTCAATTTCAGCAGAATGACTGCACTAACCCTAAAACTAACCCTAACCGACCCTCACGACGCCTAACCTGAGCCCTAACCGACCCTCACGCGCAGGGCCGGCCTTAGCTAAAATGGCGCCCTAGGCAAAGCATGCATTTGGCGCCCCAGCATGCATTTGGCGCCATAGGCAAAACACGCATTGGGCACCTCAGGCAAAGCACGCATTGGGCACCTTAGGCAAAGCATGCATTGGGATTTGGGCACCTCAGGAAAAGCATACATTTCGCGCCCTCAGATCCCCACTCAAACTCAATTGTTCAGCCCACGTCAGAATCCAAAGATGAACCAGCCAGAGCCTTTACACTCGGCTGAGTAGCCTAATTTATATTTTTGTTATTAGTAGGCCTAGCCTACACTGAAGACTGGATAAAATCCAATTTCGTGCACAATGGCTAACAGTGAAAAAGGCTATTAACATACATTATTGTGCAAATGACCCCCCCCCCCCACTAGAATTTGGCGCCCCAGGCAACTGACTGCTTTTCCTGTGCCTGATCTTCACTATCGAAATTGAGCGTCACGTAGTCTGAATTACTATAGCCACGTCGATGACTATAGCTGACGATTGGGCGCTAACATTGACAGATAAAACTGTCTCAGTTTTGTTTAAATAAATGGAAACCGATCCGTATTTCTTTTTTATTCTAACTTCTGTCTTCTGTTTTTTCTTACGGCTTTTGGCGCCCGATAACTTTTGACGCTTCATGGAACATAGGGTTTGATATCATTTAATTTTTCAGATCAAAATATTCACACCAGACACAACGACTATAAAACAATAACGCAGCAAATTCGATCTTCAGTTGTTCGTGTATTCAGGTCGAAAGATGTCACTATGTCAGTGTTAACCCATAGACGGGTCTATTAGGCCTATAGACATAGACTACAAAGCACAGAGTAAAGAATGCCGTTAAAATCGAATTTTGTTAGTCGATATAAAATTTATGCAGTCCTTGGAATTGAAATAGGCCTGCCTGAATTGGTGTAATGAAATCAATAATTGTCTTAAATTCTTTCCAAAGTCTTCAGTTTAAAAGAATTATAGTGTTAAAAAAATAAAAATCGCCGGTGCCGCGGCGCCCCCCAAAGATTGCGGCGCCCTAGGCAACTGCCTACTTTGCCTATGCCTAAGGCCGGGCCTGCTCACGCGCTAAATCCCGCTTCTACTTCGTGAGGAAATATTTTTCATCGAATTTCTATTTCTGTGGGGTCGTACACGAAACCTACATCGACACGCTGAAATAAATAAAAAAGGTGAATTAAAATTATAGTACCCCAAATTATTCAGGTTATAGCTGAGGCTTGGAATTTCTCGTTAATCCAGCTTCTATTTTTATCAAAACTGGAACCTTCGTCCAGCTTCCATTTCTTTATCGTTCTTTTCATAAATCCAGCTTCTATTTTTTAGATCTATAAAAACATTCATCCAGCTTCCACTTCTTTATCGTGCTATTCGTGAATCCAGCTTCTATTTCAGATCGATGAAAACTTGTATCCAGCTTCTATTTCAACTACTATTACAGAACTTTGATCCAGCTTCCATCTTTGAAGCGTTTTTTTCATCATTTTAGCCATAAGAAATCCTCATCCAGCTTCCATTTCTACGCGATAGTTACCTCGTTTTGGAATTCCTTGAGGTTTTCAAACACACATTTTATGATTTCCTCAATTAAATATGTGTTATTGTATATGTCTTTCAGTTATTATTGCAAAGAAATGGTCAAAATAATTTGGGACGTTAAACTACCTAATTACCAGATCCTTATCCATCCAGCTCTAATTTAATCAACAACATTTTCATCAATCCTGCTCCAATCTAAGCTATAATATTTTTTATTAACCCAGCTTCTGTTTCTCGCCTGTTATTTTCGTCAGCCCAGCTTCTATTTCAAATATAAGAATACCATCATCCAGCTTCCATTACTTAAGCGTTTTTTCATCAATCCGACTTCTATTTCAGATCTAGAAATACCTTCATCACTTACTTACTTACTTCACACATCACTGACTGAAGCGGGACCCCAATGTTTCGCGCGGAAACATTGGGCTATCGATCGCCGGAGTTGAGGCCGCTCTATTCTGCGTGTATCTGTGACCGCAATACTGTTTACTTCCTACCGAGACGTCAGTAACAATAACCCAGACTCAACTTGACGCTCGAACTTTTAAATTAGTGATACCAACAACCGAGATTTGCATTGCAACTTCAAGACAAACTGTAAAAAAAGAATGATAAGAAAGTTTCTGACAGTTGTATTATAAATTATATTTGAACGGAAATCTGACTTTAACGTCCATGCGTACAAAATGGCGACCCATACGATGTGTGTTCTTTTGTAAAAGAAGCTGGTTAATAGAAAGTATGATGCTGCCACCTAGGGAATATTAGGGATTCTACATTCAATGGGTCCCGATGAACGGTAATCGAGAACCAAAAGTGTCATAATTCGGTCAAAACCTTTAACATTTGCCCGAAATTTTACAAACAACAATAGCATACATATTAGAACCTAATTCTGACGCCGTTTAAAAATGTCGGCGAGTTTGTTAACTGACACACAACCGTATACGTAGTGGTGTTGTAGCTTTCACAGGAGACACTCGGGTTCATAACCCGCAGCTATGGTCGCCCAACATCCATGGAGCGATTGAAAGAGCCCAGTTGACCCTGCTGGCCCTTTTCGACATCAGCGCTGCTTTTGACACTGTAGACCACGAGACCTTGTTAGAGCGGCTGAGTGTTTATTTTGGTTTGTCTGGTGCATTTTACAAATAGATAGATTCTTTTCTTTATGAGCGTTCTCCCTGTGTGGTCCTTGGTTCTTCTGGGTCCTCATGGGTGCCTGCGCAATATGGTCTACCCCAGGGTTCAGTCCTTGGTCCCGTACTTTTATTTTCTACATGTACACCTCAGGTCTTTCCACACTCTTCACGGCTCATGCGGTTTCGAGTTAGCCGGGCCCGGCTGCATATACCCGAATCCCAAGCCGTATAGCATCGTAAAATTATTTGAAACATGTTTTAGTCATTTTTTCATCACTCATCCAACTTCTAATTCTACTATATCACAGTTCAATTATTCATCCAACTTTTACTTCAACTAAAAATATTTTGATCGTTCATCCAGCCTCTGGTTTTACGGTTACAATTTAGCATAAAACAATGATTTCGTCGCTCATCCAACTTCTACTTCTGATAATTATAATGCTCATCCAGCTTCTAATGATGCTACAATACGTCAGCAGTAATATCATGTTTTCATCGTACATCCAACTTCTAGTTTACGGAAATAAAATATCTCTGAAGTGCTATAAGGCTTGGGATTCGGGTAGCCTATATGCGGCCCGGCTTTAGTGCAAGGTGATCGAGGCAGCCGCCTTGCGGCATTGGGCCCGCGCTTTAAGAGGCCCATTTGCTAACACTACTTTTTAGTTCATTTTTGGCAAACTTTGACTGTTATTTTATCTCTGATTTTGTGCTAGAATGTATGTGTTATCAATCAATACGCTGTGGAAAAATCCAACTTTGTTGGCAACTTGGCATCATCAAAGATGACCAGGGTACAAAAATATCAACCCTGTCAACTTGCCCGCACTTCTATTTACTTAATTAATTCCATTGTTCTGTTTGAATCTTTTAAAAATGTTCTTTCACCTTGTTGATATTGATTTTCACAGATTGGATGTCCTCAAACTGACTCGATCCCCCTCAACGCCCCAACACTCAATTCATTTGGTTGGGCACTAGGCAACAGCTGGCTAAACTCGACCGTGATCTCGGCTGGGAGCGCATATAATTATGGGTAGGTACCATAATTGAAGGGGTTCTATGTAAATTATGATTGATTGATAATCAACTCACATAACAAAATTAAGGTCCCTTTGAGGACTGCTTGCTCATGATAAACACTCAATTATGTTGCATCCAATTTAAAACTTAAAAGTGAATTCAATGGGACAGCAAATCATTCTGGTCAAGCAAAGAGTAAATATCTTGATAGCCTACATTATGTGCCACAAACATCTTTCAGGTTAAAAGCTTTTATCCTGCAGACGGAAAATATTGATAATGATAATTAAGTGTTTTCTTTTGAATCAACTCTCTGTGAGTTTCAAACATCTTACATCAACTGAATCTGCCATCTCTGAAGTTCAGCCAGAGTGCATATAATATTAGGCTGATGGCCTTTAACATAAACAAACATAACGGTCAGAATACGGGGACAAAAATGCATCTCTGCAGTTCAAGACCAAACAGACTTAGGCCGACACTAGAATAAAAGTTTTCTTTTCTAAGTCAGTTTATTGGATCAGCTGTTGCTAATAACTTTGAAGATGAAGCCGATGGTGAAGCGGATGAGGCAGATCTTTTATATGCAGAAACTATAAGGAAGCTGATGAGAATGGTGTGCATTATGATATTGTATAGTTGTCAAGAGACAAGACTGATCGACAAAGATGACGATCCAGCACTCAACTGACTGTCAAGTTTTCTTCTGTTTCTTTGCCAGAGAGATGTCAATGTCAATCAGAGGACGATAAGTCAGGTTGGTGATATTAAGACACGTTCTTCCCGATCATCCGTCTGTCTCACTATTCCTCGACTACCGGTCACAACTCATCTCAAGTTCTCCAACCGATCCACTGAATACAGCACCACGCCTCTGAGGGTGTCAGAGCATCTGAGTCGCAAATAATTATGGGCGCTGTGAAACCGATGGGTTTTCATAGGGGCATTGTACGGTAAGCACAGCACCAGGTCTGCAGCAGTCTCCATGCTACCCTGCTCACTTTCGTCAGGTTCCTATATCCATCACAACTCAGACTATTTAAGTATGTTGTCACTTCCATAACATATTTACATAATTTCAAGAAGTCAAGCTACAATTGTTTCGATCACAAATATTTGGAATCACAATTCCGCACAGGTGAGCTACTAAGTCGTCAGGTGGAGAAAGTCGATGACTAGAGCAATGCTCTAGAAATTCTTCCATTGTTTCAAGCAATTTATCGCACATACCACATCCAAAAGAGTTCAACAAAGACGCTTTTCTATCCACAACCGATTTGACTTTGCTAATATGCAGACATTGATCATCCCTAATTTCTGCTGAAAGACGTGGAACTCCTCCAGAATGCGCATATACGCTGTTTGATAAACCTTCAATTGGTTTGTCAATAGAATATGTAGAACTACTTGTGTTGAAATGATCAGATCGGTTGGCAATAACTTCACTTTCCATATGAAGAGCATGTGTTTGTGTTCCTTCATTGACTTTAAAATGTTTTGCTGAAGAATTGCTCTTTGTATAAGGATTATTATTTGCATATTCCTTTTCAGTTGCATGAGTTCTCCTGTGACTCCTTAGAT
This sequence comes from Lumbricus terrestris, assembly GCA_949752735.1. Lineage (NCBI taxonomy): Eukaryota > Metazoa > Annelida > Clitellata > Crassiclitellata > Lumbricidae > Lumbricus > Lumbricus terrestris. The sequence continues at coordinate 42,945,576 of OX457050.1, read as the reverse complement.
CTCCGATTTGTGTAAATCCTTTGTTACAAACCATACATATGTATGGTTTTTCTCCTGTATGAGATCTCAAATGAACCTTCAAGGTAATTTTTTGGATAAATGATTTCTGACAAAACTGGCACATGTATGGCCTTTCTCCAGTATGGATTTTCAGATGCACCTTCAAGTTAGATATGCGGGTAAATGATTTCTGACATATCTGGCAACTATGTGGTTTATCGCCAGTGTGGATTTTCATATGCGTTTTAAGATCACTACCTGTAGTAAAGGCTTTCTGATAAAACTGACATTTATGTGGTTTCACAATACAATACAATCCAGTATGGGTTTTCATGTGACTTTTCAACTGACCAACTTGAGTAAATGATTTCTGACACAACTGACATTTATGTGGTTTTTCACCAGTATGAATTCTCATATGCGTTTTAAGATCACTACCTCTGGTAAATGATTTCTGACAAAACTGACATTTATGTGGTTTTTCACCAGTATGAATTCTCATATGCGTTTTAAGATCACTACCTGTAGTAAATGATTTCTGACATAACTGACATTTGTATGGTTTCTCTCCAGAATGGATTCTAATGTGCTTTTTCAGTTCACAAGATTTAGTATATGATATCTGACATAACTGACATTTCCATGGTTTCTCCCCTGTATGTCTTCTCAAATGTGTTTTTAGATTACTACTCTGAGTAAATGATTTCAGACATAACTGACATTTGTGTGGTTTCTCCCCAGTATGGGTTCTCGTGTGTGTCTTCAGAATACTGCTTCGAGCAAATGATTTCTGACATAACTGACATTTGTATGGTTTCTCCATAGTGTGGGATCTCATGTGCCTTTTCAGACCACCACCTTCAGTAAATGACTTTTGACATACCTGGCATTGGTATGGTTTCTCCCCAGTGTGGATTTTCATGTGCCTTTTCAGATGGCCACCTTCAGTAAATGACTTTTGACATACCTGGCAATTGTATGGTTTCTCCCCAGTGTGGAATTTCATGTGTCTTTTCAGATTACCGCCTTGTGTAAATGACTTTTGACATAACTGACATTTGTATGGTTTCTCTCCAGTATGGATTCTCATGTGTTCTTTCAGATGATGATGACGAGAAAATAATTTCTTACATATCTGACATTTGTAAGTTTTCTCTCCAGCATAGGCTCTCATGCTTGCGCTTTGATGATTACCTACAGTAAATGATCCTTAAGATTGCTGGTAAAATGTTGCAAGACCTGTGCTTCTCCAGTGTTGGTCTCTATATGAACTATAAAGAAACTTAAATTTCAGTAAGTCATTTCCAATGTAACTGGCATTCGTATGGTTACTCTGAATTATGCTTCCTCATAGGATTTGCTGGAATATCACCTTGGTCCTATAATATCCGACGAAAATGGTGGTTTTCACCAAAATTGGTTCGTTATGAGTTTTTGTAAATCACTGGAGTGGGAATTGATTCTTCTCATGATATGGATATGCAGGCTTAAAGCTTTTCTTCGGCACAGGTAGTTTCCATTTGAAGGCAGCATGCATGTGCAGAAAATTTCTCTTTGGCTGATCAATGCAAGTCGTACTTTTCATAAGTTTCATTGGTCAATAATAATTGTTTTGGAATTTTTTAAAGAAAAATTGGTCACACAGAAACCGATTGCCATTTGTGATGAAATATTCAATCCTTCAAACGTTTTATAGAATAGAACACACTTGCGTTGTGAAACAAAAGCCAAGTGAACTGAAGATTAAATTATTGGCGATAGTTTCATTTCCTGGAAATTTTTTCGTCTTGAATGTTTTGATGAAGCTAGAGAGCAAGGAAATCTCAGATAATTTTCATTGAGAAGTTCTAACATAATGCTGCTTGTCATCATGCACTTGAAAAAAAGAACTTCCGACATCTATTAAAATAAAGCAGAGCAGCATTCCAATAACAGATTGTTTCAACATATTAAAAAAACATTTAATTATTTTCATAATTTAAGGAAGCTAATTACTGTGCGCATCAATGTCAAAATTATTTCCATTTACAGTTGAATGGATCCATTGTAGAGATTTCGCAAATGGCTCACAATTCCAACCTCCTTGATAAAGACTCGACAAACTTCATCCCAAAGTTATGATGTAATAACACATAGCAACAAACTCAACCATAAGAACTAAGTAGTCAAATGTACTGTCAATTTTATTAATGCACACCTACGGCTTTCTTCCTGTTATTTCATGAAAATACTTGCATAGCTTTTGCTCATGCCTCAACTTGGCAGAATTGTTTCTTCTCGGGCAGCAGGCTCAGGACTGGAATGGCCTCCCTTTGGTTCCGTTTACAAAACGCCTTCTCAATCTCCCTCTCTCTCTCGTCGTAAGACAGTTTCATTTGGCCGCACAGCTTTTTTAACGCCTGAGAGAAGTTCACTTTAAGAGACGCTATATAAATTATTGCAATGAATTAGTTAATATTTAACCAGGTTTGACATTAAAGTAGAATTTTTTAATGATTTGGCTTAAACTTTCGGATTAACCACAAATGGTTGTCTCACTGAAAGGTTATAAGTGATCGATTGATATCATCGTGAAGGTCTTTCAACTGTTTATAAAATATTTTCCTTTATTCAACAATCCGGTGTACAGACTGCAACCGGTTACAATATAAAATTATGCAGTTGAAACAACTTACATGAACTCATATAGAATACATAAATCTGAACTAGCTAACTGAACAACAGCCTGCAATATACAGCACACTTATACCCGAATCCCAAGCCGTAGAGCACTTCAGAGATATTTTATTTCCGTAAACTGGAAGTTGGATGAACGATGAAAACAGGATATTACTGCTGAGGTATTGCAGCGCATCATCCGAAGCTGGATGAGCATATTAATGAACAGAAGTCGAAGTTGGATGAGCGACGAAATCATGGTTTTATGCTAAATTGTAACCGTAAAACTAGAGGCTGGATGAACGATCAAAATATTTTTAGTTGAAGTAAAAGTTGGATGAATAACGGAACAGCGATTTAGTAGAATTAGAAGTTGGATGAGTGATGAAAAAAATTGCAAAAACATGTTTTAAATAATTTTACGATGCTATACGGCCTGGGATTCTGGTAAATGCATACGGCACCAATAGCAGCCTACAACGTAACAGGGGTCCCACTCGTACCTCTTGCTTTCTACGCCAGAGTGTTTTGCATTACTCTACCGGTGTAAAGGTTTCAAATTACCCCCTCCTAAACATTACCCCTCGGTAACTTGAAACCGGTTTCAGATTACCCCCCGGAAACTAGATTTACATCAATCATCGCATTTATTGCACTAAAAAATCTGAAAAATCATTCTGCTTCTTGTTTTGGTCTGAAGAATTTCATCCGTCATCCCACTTCGTGGTATGTTATCAATATTTTGGTTATTGTTACTGACGTCTCGGTAGGAAGTAAACAGTATGGCGGTCGCAGATACACGCAGAATAGAGCGGTCTCAACTCCGGCAATCGATAGCCCAATGTTTCCGCTTAATAGTCAATGGTCAAAAGACACGGCAAGTGTGCAATAAGTCAGCAGGCAAAAATAAGTAAGTAAGTAAAAGTCCAGCTTTTTCAATTACATCAGCTGTTTTATGAATCCAACTTCTGTTTCAATAATGATTACTTTTCATCAATCCAGCTCCAATTTAATGGGAAACATTTTAATCAATCCAGCTCCTATTTAATTAAGAAGATCCTTATCCATCCAGCTCTAATTTAATCAACAACATTTTCATCAATCCTGCTCCAATCTAAGCTATAATATTTTTATTAACCCAGCTTCTGTTTCTCGCCTGTTATTTTCGTCAGCCCAGCTTCTATTTCAAATATAAGAATACCATCATTCAGCTTCCATTACTTAAGCGTTTTTTCATCAATCCGACTTCTATTTCAGATCTAGAAATACCTTCATCACTGACTTACTTACTTCACACAACATCACTGACTGAAGCGGGACCCCAATGTTTCGCGCGGAAACATTGGGCTATCGATCGTCGGAGTTGAGGCCGCTCTATTCTGCGTGTATCTGTGACCGCCATACTGTTTACTTCCTACCGAGACGTCAGTAACAATAACCCAATATTTTGATCCGAAAAAAATAATAGCCTCGAAACCATTTTCTCCATGTAAACTTCAGCGGCGAATAGTATTTTAGTTACAGATGAGAATATTGATAATCAACCACAAAGTGGGATGACGGATGAAAATCTTCAGACCAAAACAAGAAGCGGGATGATTTTTTCGATTTTGTGTGTGCAATAAATGCGATGATTTATGCAATTTACAGTTTGCAGGGGGGTAATGTTTAGGAGGGGGTAATCTGAAACCTTTACACCGGGCCCCTGCCTAAGAGAGAATTATACGCAAATTTCGAACTGTTAAATTCCGTAACAGCCTCGCATTGTAAAGTGTCAGCGAACAATCAGACACAAAAATAAAAACTAAGAGCTGGCCAGTCATAGAATAAAAAATCGAGTTTAAACGGAAATCGGACTTTACCTTCCATTCCTACAAAATGGCGGCGAATCTAGACGAGCGTTCATCCGAAGTAAAAGCCGGGTTGAGAAGGTAATATCCAGCCATCTGGTGAATATTTTAGGTACTGAATAAACACACAGGATCAGACGCTGCTGATCATCACTATGCAGCCTAGTGACCTACACCGACATTAAAATAAACTAGATTTTTCTTCACGACATTAAAGTAAAATAGATTTTTCTTCACGACATTATACTAAAATAGATTTTTCTTCTCATCTTACTAATTGTCGAAAGTTTTGCGATCAAGCTGTCAGAATGCAATCTATACCTTGCCTACAGTCAAAACTTATTTTTTTTTTAAATCACGCCCGACATTCTAGACAAAAAGACACACCGTATAATTATTATAGGCCCAGCCAATGCAAATCTGGTAAAGAATGAGTTAGGGCGAAGCACGCACATTAGAATGATGTCTCGAAAGGGGAATGTCGACACTGGTCATATTTTATACAGTAGGGGAGATAGGGGCACCTTGATCTGTTTTGGCATTTAATGGGAATTTCTAGCCAACGGTGATAGATAAAATTGCAGTTTTAAATGGAAACTAAAGGCCAATATGTCATTGATATAATCTGAACAACTTAACTCTTTTCATGCAATAATTCTTTAAATATTCACAATTTTACAATTAGACATGTAAAGGATCAACGTACCCCACCTACGGGGCACCTTGATCTCACCCAAGGGGCACCTTGATCTTAGTCAACAGAAATATTAAAACAATTTTCAAAAATTTTAACTAACATTAATCTTAATTCTAACAATAAAGTTAATGAACTTTATAACACAGTGATGATATAAAATAATGTTCATGTCAACATTTTATAGATTTCAACATATAGTTGGGAAGATTGAGATATACAGTAATCGGCAAATATTAAGTGCCAACAAACACGAGCTGTCCAAACTAGGATTGGGTAGCTTCTATTATATTTAATTTTATTATGCCATCTTCAGAATGCTGAAACAATTCATCACTCACGAAGATAAAATAATATGATGGTTTCTCCCCGTTAAAATATTTAATCATATGCTCTTTGTTTTCTTCAGAGATCTGGCCTACATAGTAAACTGTTTTCTTCATATTAATATAAATTAGACCACAACAGAGTCTCCAATGATCAGTGCAGTAAAGTCAAATTTAATGTCAAGGCCAACATCCATTTGTGGGACATGAATATCTTCAATATCATTACTGTGAGCTAATTTTGTGTAGCGTGTGGTCAGTTAATCGTTGAGCGTACGGATAGACCAGCTCAAGGTCAGCTAATTGTTGAGCGTACAGACAGACAGGCTTGCAGGTGGCTGACTGGCGGGAAAGTTGGCGCGGCACGGCCGACCGTCGCCGGAGAGCGCGAGAGAGAGAGACAGACAGACAGACAGACCGCCACTGGAGAGAGGCAGAGAGAAGGACAGAGCGACAGAGGGAAGAGCGTACGCTCAGACAGTGAGATAAGTTGTAGAAGGAGTGCTAGTCATGTGTAGAAGACGGAGAGTAGTAATATAATAAGATGGCGTTTCTGTCGTGCAATTGAATTGTTTGTCGTCGTTGATGCATTGTTGTGTGGTTTGTGAATATTGGAAATCGAAGAAGAAAATACAAGAAACTGATCTTTGTTGTAAGAGAACAAGTTTAAGAACTTTAGACACTTATAACCTAGCCATAGCTACCGCAGTACAGTGAATAGGTTAGGCCTAGGCTGCGCTGCATGAACTAAAGAAGAGACTGGAAAATCGTGGGTGATTGTGGAATATCCCATTTGGTGGCAGCGGTGGGATAGTCAATCCAAGTTACGGACGGTGGGATAGTCAATCCAAGTTACGGACGTTGGGATATTGTCAATCCAAGTTACGGACGGTGGGATTTTGTATCCAAGTTACGGACGGAGGGATATTTACGAACGGTGGATTTTTAGTCCAAGCTACGGACAGTGGATTTCAAATCATTACGAGAAGCCGACCTCACGGGAGAAGGAGAATGAGCATTTGATCAACCGGAGAAGCATTCCGAGCATCCGAACAACTGGTGAGAAGATACAACGGGCATACGAACGACATTACGACAACGCAACGCCAGAGAGAGGTATACAAAACTCGCTCCTTGAATAAACAAGCAATAAGAATTACAGTCAACCAATCACAAAAAGCATAGCCACTCCCTCGATTTCTTCACGCAAATCATTGAAGTAAAGAAGTAAGATGGAGAAACTTACAGAACAAAAACGAGCAAATATAAAAAAGATGGCTTCTGATCGAATAATAAAATATTTAATTGAAGCTGGTCTAGATGTGGAAGAAGTCGATGTGATGTCTAGGGAAAATTTGATGGAAGCTTTAGCTGAGGTTTGGCTTAAAAAGGAAGCTGAGGAGAAAGGTGCTGTGGGTGGCGCTGAGGAGAAAACAGTCGAAAAACCACAGGCACCGATGTCTATGGAGGCGTTGATGCAATTTATGATGATGAGGGAGGAGCAACGGAGGCAAGAAGAGAAAGAACGGAAACAAGAAGAGAAAGAGAAAGAGGAGCAAAGGAGGCAAGAAGAGAAAGAAAGGAGACAAGAGGAGAAAGAGAAAGAGGACAAACGTAGACAAGAAGAGAAAGAGAAAGAGGAGCAAAGGAGGCAAGAAGAGAAAGAAAGGAGACAAGAAGAGAATGAATGGAGACAAAAGGAGAAAGAGAAAGAGGACACACGTAGACAAGAAGAGAAAGAGAAAGAGGAGCAAAGGAGGCAAGAAGAGAAAAAGAAAGAGGAACGACGAAGACAAGAAGAGATAGAACGATTAGAAAAGATTCGACTAGAGGAAAAAGTAAGAACAGAAAAAGCAGAAAGGATGAGACAAGATGAGATAGAAATGCAGAAGCAGCAGTTCCAACTTCAGTTAGAACAACTGAAAAAAGATCGTGACGAAGCAGAACGAAGAAGAATGGAATTAATGATAGAATACGAGAGAGCAAGGAAAAGTGATGAAGAAATACGGAAACAACAGATCGAAGAGCAAAAGGCTCGCGAGGAAGACAAGGAAACTATGCGTTTGGCAGAATTAGAAAAAGCCGAAGAAATTCGACAGGAAGAATTGAAAATGGAGAAAGAAAGTCTGGAAAGAGCGGAAAGAGAAAGGGAAGAACAAGTACAAATAGAACAAAAGAAACTCGCTCTTAAGGAAGCACAGCTAAGAGGAATGGCTATTGAAAAGGAGGAACGTAGAAAGCAGCTAGAATTGTTGCAGCAGAAGATAGAACAAGAAGAACTGCGCAGAGAAGAAGATCAAAATAGACTGAAGAAAAGAGACGAAGACGATCGAAGGAGCCGAGAGGAGTCAGAACAAAATAGGATCCGAGAAAGTGAGACAATGGTGTCTAAGATTAAGAAGATAGGTGATGCAATGAAACACGTGTTACCTAAGATGCCATATGATATGATGGAAGTACCATTATATTTTGAGACAGTTGAGAATGCCTTCAACAGTTTTACGGTGGAAAAGCAGTTTTGGGTCAAATTGCTGTTGCCACTAATGACACCAAGAGCGAGAACGGTGTTAAACCGATTGTCTTTTGATGATCTAGACAATTACGACATAGTGAAAGAACATTTACTGAAAGAATTCAAATTGACAGCGAGAGAATATCGATCACGATTTGTAGATGCGAAGAAAACGGCAGAAGAGACATACACTATGTTTACAGCAAGATTGAAGAATCTGTTGAACTATTATGTCAGAAGTAGGCGAGTGGGCAAAGACTATGAGAAGTTATTTGATCTGTTGGTGGCGGATAAGTTGAAAGAATGTCTACCACCGGGTCCACTACAGTTTGTACTAGCAAAGGAGGGTACTGAATGCTTGGAAGCTAGTAATGTTGCAGATCTCGCAGACATACATGTGAACAATCGAATTGGTCTAATGTTTCAAGACAAACCGAAATATGAAGCATGGGGTAATAGTTCGAAGCAAACCAGGTGGAATAGTATTAATAAAGAAACGGGAAGCCAAGCCAGAAGTAATGAAGTAAGGAAAGATAGTGCTCCTGGAAGACAGTTTGGTCAAGATAGAAGAGAAGCAACGGGTGACAGACAAATATATAGTCGAATTCCAGTGATGGGACGCCAAAGAGAAAGCAATGCAGCATATACTCCGTACAATTACAGGCGGGAGAGTACTGAACAGAGAGGTATTGTGAGGAAACGTTGCCATAATTGTCAGTCAGACCGACATTTGATAAAGGATTGTCAAGCACCACCAAGAATGACAAATCTGAGAAATAGATTTACTCGAAGTGCAGAAAATCTCAGAGTAAATCAGATCCAAGTAATAAATGCACCTAATCAGCTGGAAGGACAAGACAACCGCGAAACGGAAGTGAAGTCAGTAATGAAGTGTACGCCTCAATTTGCTATACAGAGAGAAAATAGTAAATTCTGCTCCCATTACGGATACTTGTCGAGAAACAGAAACTGAAAGCAAAAATGAGTGTCAACGTATGAAGAAGACTTATTTACAGCATGTAAATGTAGAGATACGTGGAAATGATGACAGTTGTCATCCCGTGCAAGTCAAAGCGCTGATTGACTCTGGTACTGAGATTCCAGTAATCAATGAGGAATTATTGAAAGGAGCGACAGTGGAAGAAATTGGCAGAGTACATTTGCAATGTGTGGCTGGAGAACCCATTCCAGCTAAGTTGGTGAAAATAGAAGTGCGGATGAGTTGTCATAACGAAGGAGGAGATTTGAAAGACAAGGGAGTAAATATCGCGCCATATTTAACCTTGGTATGTGCCAGCATTCCGGCAGTCCTGTGCAAAGATAACAAAGAAAAGTTCTTGCTACATCCAGAGATAATCGCAGAACTGAAAGAGGTTCCACCAGTGAGTGTATTGCAAGGAGAATTGCAAGCGAATGTGACTACGAGAGCACAGAGTCGGAGAAGAGAAGTGGAAGAAGGAGAAGAGGAACAGCTAAATGAAAATTTGCTAGACGATGACACAGAAAGCGATGATGAACAAAGCGTTCAAGAAGAAGAAGAAGGAGTAACATCCGGGAGCAATGAAATTGAAGAAGAGATGGTTGCATGTGAACGTGATGATTATGATGATTCTGGAAGTGATAGTGAAATGGACACGAGTATGAGAGATTTGTTTGCCGAGAATACGAGTGATGAAAGACAATTGGCAGACGCAAAGAAATTTGAAGAGCAGCAGAGGTGGTGACGAGTCACTGAAGTCGTGGTGGAAGATAGCTGAAGACAAAAGATCTGAGTTTAGTGTGGTGAATGGGTTGATGTATAAGAAACATCAAATGTTGGACCAGTTGGTGTATCAGTTGGTGTTGCCGAAGGAAAGAAGAATTCAGGTGATGGAATTGGCACACGAGTCAGTATTTGGCGGACACTTGGGAGAAGAGAAGACAAGAGAACGTATCAAATTGTCCTTTGTGTGGCCGAGGATGCGTAGAGATGTGGTGAAATTCTGCAAGTCTTGTGAGAAGTGTCAGTTGAAAGCACGAAGTTTGGTGATGGATCGAGTACCGATTACGCCAATACCAAGGGAGGATGTGCCGTTCAGAAGAATGACAATGGACGTCGTAGGACCAATCGAACCGACGTCAGCAGCAAGGCATAAGTATTGCTTGTGCATCGTAGACTCATGTACAAGATGGCCGACAATCTTTTTGATGAAGTCATTGACTGCTAAGGCTGTATGCGAAGCTCTGATGAAGTTGTTCATGGATGTGGGAGTTCCGTCAGTGATAACGAGTGATAGAGGAACGAATTTTACAGCCAGCTTAACGAGAGAATTTCTGAAATTGATGGGGTGTTGTCCTCGATTCGATTCGCCAGGACATCCAGAAGCGGCCGGATTAGTGGAGAGATGGAATCAAACGTTCAAGAAGATGGTTCATCATGTCATTGTGGAAAATCCGAGACAGTGGCATAAAATCATTCCATTTACAGTCTGGGCATTGAGAGAAGTGCCTAATGCAACTACAGGAGTGGCACCGTACCTGCTGGTCTATGGAAAGTTGCCGAGAGGGCCACTAACCATTCTTAAAGAAAGCTGGACCAAAGAGATAAATTTACCACCGAACATTGGAGTGCAACCGGCTAAGTACTTGAAGAATTTAAGAGCAGACATGGAAAAGGCCTTAACATTCGCCGAGAGCTGTGCTGAAGAAAAGCAAAAACAATACGCCAGTCAATATAATAAAAGAGCAAAAGATAAAGAATTCGAACCAGGAGAAAACGTCATCGTGCTGTATCCAACGTCAACCAATAAATTAATCTCACGATGGCCTGGTCCATGCACGGTCTTGCAAAGAAGATCCAAATATTCGTATCTCGTGGACATGAATGAAAACGGTCGACGGATTATTCATGCCAACAAGATGAGGAAGTTCATTACGAGAACATTGTCTTGTGGTCTGATCGTGGAAGAGGATGACGAATTTGGATCAGTGGTAGAAATACCGCTGAAGGAAGACTATTCAGAGACAAAACAGAAATCACTCCAATTGGATTACGAACAAATTGGACACCTTACGAGCGATCAACAGAAACAATTGCTTGACGTACTGAATCGTTATGCAGACAGATTTTCGGACAAACCGGGACTATGTACATTAGTAGAACATGAAGTGGTGTTGAAACCAGACTTTCGAGAAAAAGAATTCATGGCATATCGAATACCACTAATATACCGGGCAGAAGTGGAAAGACAAATACAAGAGATGCTGAAAGAAAACATCATTCAACCATCGTCAAGCAGAATGGCAAGTCCACTTGTCATTGTCAAAAAGAAGGATGGATCATTGAGATTGGCTTGTGACTACAGATACATTAACTCTTTTACTGAGAACTGCAGATATCCTATGCCAATCGTCAATGATGTTTTGAGCAAAGTCGGAAAATCCAAGTTTATTTCTGTTATGGACTGTCGCAGTGCCTATTGGACTTGTCCTGTGAAAAAGAGTGATCAATGGAAGACTGCGTTTGTTACACATAATGGACTGTACGAATTTACGCGTGTTCCTTTTGGAATGATTAACTCTGGACGGACTTTTGTAAAAGCGATAAATATGATTTTGCAACCGATACATGATTTCACTGAACCTTATGTTGATGACATTGCAGTGCATTCTAATGATTGGGACATTCATTTAAGACATTTGGAATTATTTTTGAAACAAATTAGACTGCATAATGTAACGTTGAACTTGAAGAAATGTGTGTTTGGTAAGAGTGAGGTGAAGTTCATCGGTCACCTTATAGGATCAGGGAAGAAGATGATGAATCCAGATAGGATTGACAGTTTGATTAATTTGAAGAAACCTGAAACCAGGAAGGAAGTGAAACAGGTCTTAGGATTTTTTGGGTTTTACAGACAGTTTATTTGTAATTTTGCTGAAATTGCTAAACCATTGACAGACTTAACCAGCAAGAAAGTACCTGAGAACATTGTTTGGACTGATGCACATCAGAAATCCTTTGATTCCCTTAAACAGATTGTCTTGTCAAATGTGATTCTATATATGTTTGAGGTTGGGAAACCATTTAATTTGTACTGTGATAGCAGTGATTTTGCTGTGGGAGCTGTTCTGTCTCAGGTGGACAATGAAGGGATAGAACGTCCCGTTTCATTTATCAGTCAGAAGCTGACAGATACCCAGAGGAGATGGGCGACGATTGAGAAGGAAGCCTATGCAATCATATGGGCTTTAAACAAGTTGAAAGAAATTCTTATTGGTTCTAAAATCAATGTGTTTACAGACCATAATCCTTTAGTTTATTTGACTGAATCAATGTCGAAATCTGCTAAGTTAGTCAGATGGTCATTATCATTGCAAAATTTTGACATTCTGTTGAACTATAAGAAAGGTAAATTGAATGTAGTAGCCGATTGTCTATCTAGATTGTAGTGTAAGATATTTTATGATGTTATATATTATGGACTGTTTGCATTGTTTAGTTAAGGTACGTTCGCTAATTTTTATAGATAATTAGCTCTCTTTAAAAGAAAGGAAAGAGGTAATGTGAGCTAATTTTGTGTAGCGTGTGGTCAGTTAATCGTTGAGCGTACGGATAGACCAGCTCAAGGTCAGCTAATTGTTGAGCGTACAGACAGACAGGCTTGCAGGTGGCTGACTGGCGGGAAAGTTGGCGCGGCACGGCCGACCGTCGCCGGAGAGCGCGAGAGAGAGAGACAGACAGACAGACAGACCGCCACTGGAGAGAGGCAGAGAGAAGGACAGAGCGACAGAGGGAAGAGCGTACGCTCAGACAGTGAGATAAGTTGTAGAAGGAGTGCTAGTCATGTGTAGAAGACGGAGAGTAGTAATATAATAAGATGGCGTTTCTGTCGTGCAATTGAATTGTTTGTCGTCGTTGATGCATTGTTGTGTGGTTTGTGAATATTGGAAATCGAAGAAGAAAATACAAGAAACTGATCTTTGTTGTAAGAGAACAAGTTTAAGAACTTTAGACACTTATAACCTAGCCATAGCTACCGCAGTACAGTGAATAGGTTAGGCCTAGGCTGCGCTGCATGAACTAAAGAAGAGACTGGAAAATCGTGGGTGATTGTGGAATATCACAATTACTGTCATTGCTTTCCAATGGAAGAAGACAGTTGATGTCTTCGACATATCCAGTGTCCAGTTCTTGAGCCGTCAACATGCTATTTCTTCTTATCTTCCATTTTATATGCTAAGCATATTCATTGTCTTCATCATCAAAGTTCAGTCTCTTTAGTTTGCACTTCCTTACTTTTCTGACTGGTAACTTGACCCAGTTCTCATTTTAAAAACTATTTTCCTTAGAAAATAGTTTAAATAGTTTAACGCGAGTCGATTGTAAATTCTCACTGGATGTATCATTATTATCTTTTCAGTAGCCTACTTTTAAAATGCTCTTTTTTATCTTTGGGGAATGGCTTCAACTACTGTGGCATCACAATTTATTTATTGAGTTTCAGCAACACATGTGATCCAGAAAATCCAGATGAAATAAATATACAGTTCCCCAATGCTAACACACAACTGAGACACTATCAGTATTCCAAACCATCTGAACCAATATAGTTCATAGAGATATACTTTAATTAAGCCGTCAAACCGTTCCAACATACTTTCAAAAATTTAATTCTAAGTATGGGGCACCATGATCTCGAGATCAAGGTGCCCCACGATGGTAGAGATCAAGGTGCCCCGACCCACCCCTGAACAAGTCAAGGGTCATAACATATCAATCTCTTGTGTTTTTGGATCAAAACATTGACCAGAAACGAAGCATAATGATATTGATGCTCAACATCAAAAGTAACTACGGGGTATTAATAAATTACACAATTTGAAGATTTCCCAACACATCGCCAATATTTACTTTTTCACCGCTAAATCAAATAATAAATTTTAAAAATTTTAGCACGAATTTTGTTGATCGACACGAGAGCCATAGCGGGTGTAGGACATTTCCCCCCTGGACATTTCCCCCCCGGACATTTCCCCCCGGACATTTCCCCCCTGGACGTTTCCCCCCTGATTTCGACTATGACATTTCCCCCCCGGACATTTCCCCCCCCTCTGTGCATACCACCTCAAATGACCATACAAGTCCTACCCTGAATTCTAGACCTACGCCTAGGTCTGTATAATTAAATCTGAAACTTTTACAACGATTCCTTTGAAGTAAATGCTAAGGAATCCACTTAAATAGCTAAGTTAAGTGGAAGCTGGATTGATGAAAATGTTTTTGCTTAAATTGGAGCTGGATTGATGAAAATATTCTTGCTTAAATGGAAGCTGGATTGATCAAAATGTTCTTGCTTAAATTGGAGCTGGATTGATCAAAATGTTCTTGCTTAAATTGGAGCTGGATTGATGAAAAAATTCATGCTTAAATGGAAGCTGGATTGATCAAAATGTTCTTGCTTAAATTGGAGCTGGATTGATGAAAATATTCTTGCTTACATTGGAGCTGGATTGATGAAAAAATTCATGCTTAAATGGAAGCTGGATTGATCAAAATGTTCTTGCTTAAATTGGAGCTGGATTGATGAAAATATTCTTGCTTAAATGGAAGCTAGATTGATGAAAATATTCTTGCTTAAATGGAAGCTGGATTGATGAAAATGTTCTTGCTTAAATTGGAGCTGGATTGATGAAAATATTCTTGCTTATGGTTTCCGCATACGGGGGGGGAAATGTCCTAGGGTAGGGGGGAAACGTCCAGGGGGGAAATGTCCGGGGGGGGAATGTCCGGGGGGGAAATGTCCAAGGGGAAAATGTCCGTTCCCCAGCCATAGCATAGCTTGATGCAAAGAGTCCACACTGCTGTGACGTTTTAAGGATTTGGGCCGTAAATAATTAATTTAACGCAAAAAGATCAACGTGCCCCTACGATCAAGGAGCCCCGACCTCCCCTACTGTTCAAGACCAAAGGGACTAGCTTCATGACTTACAGCAGGCCTAATCTAGAATTAAAGTTGTTTATGTCTAAGTCAGCTGGATTCAGCTGTTGCTAATAACTTTGAAGATGAAGCCGATGATGAAGTGGATGAAACAGATCATTTATATGTAGAAACTAAGGAATATTGATGACAATGGTGTGAATAGGATGCCGATCGACAAAAGATGACGATCCAGCACTCACCTGGTTGTTCAAGCCGAGTCTTCTTCTGTTTCTTTCCCAAAGAGATGTCCATGTCAACCAGTGGACGGTAAGTCTATAGTTGGTGACATTCAGCCAACACGTTCTTCCCGATCATCCGTCTCTCTCACTCTCCTCTAGCCTACCGGTCACAACTCATCTCAAGTTTTCCAGCCGATCCACTCAATACAGAGCCACGCCTCTAAGGGTGTCAGAGGCACGTAGCTGTAAGTGTGTAGGCCTATGTGTGGTGGACCGATGAGTTTATCAGAGGGTAACCATGTCACCCAGGTTCATATTATTCCTAATACGGCCCTACTCACCTTCCTCAGGCTCTCTGCCCATCGTATTTCAGGCTACCTATTCGAAATTGAAGTAACCTCTTCAATAAGTCTTACCCCGTCTCATCCAATTACCAGCCAAGACGACACACGCTTTAGCAACAGTACTGCTCCCCCTCTGATATTCTGGCAGCTGGACTCGGACCTCCTTTGAACTTCTCATACAGACAGTCTTTCTAACTCAACGCAACGCTCGTGAATAAGCTAGTGCCCCGCGCTTGACTTTCAAGTGGTGCGTTAGAAATTTTGAGTCCACAATTACGCAGGAAGTAGCCCAGCCATTTACATTCCTTGAAACAGCATAAAGCATGTTTACTTGTTAATCATAACAGATGTGGAACCCGATCGAAATTCGATTCGGAGATACGGACCCACCAAGCTGATTGGTGTTTAAACTGCTGTAATTGCTAATAATAATAAGTCCATGTGATTTATTCACAACAATGGATCCTTTTATGTATGAAAAAGACGACTTTTGCTCATTGTACCACGCGCCAGACTGACACTACAAAGCGCATTGCATATTTGCTCAATGCCAAACAAAGACCTAACAATGAATTACAGTAAACACCTATTCACCTAAACAGGTCAGCCAAACACACAGACAGACAGCCACACATACACAAAAACACAGAGACAAACAGTCAGACACAACCATACAAAAAATTATGTTTGCATCTCGGCACAGTAAGTAATAGCACATCTAATTTATATCACGACTAAGAATCTCAGTCTTTACTCAATATTCAACTTCATATATTTATTTTTAATTACAAATCAGCAAAGATCAGCAATTAATTCGTCAACTGGAGAAAAGCGGTGGCTAGTACAATGCTCCAGAAATTCCTTCTCAATTTCAAACATTTCACCGCATATACCGCATCCAAACGAATTTTCCACAAACGGTTTTGCATCCTCGTGTGATTCAATGTTGTCACTAAAATCACATTCTCGATGATGACTTTTTGGTAGAGCTACTGTCATTTCATTGCAGTCATGAGGCAACATTCTTTGCATGCGTTCAAATGGTTTATCAATATCATCAGCATTGCACCGAATGAATGGAACAGATAGATTAGCATTTGATTCATTTTCCAATTTTTCATCCTTTCGCTGTATTAACTCATGGCATTTATTCTGTTTAGTTGAAGAACTTCCATTACAATAAAGTTTACTGCACATGTGCTGCATCTCATCTGTGTGAGTTCTGTGTTGATTTAGATCTATAAGTGATCTGAGTCCTTTGTCACCAACTTCACAAATGTATGGTATTTCTCCAGTAAGGGTTCCCATATGACGAGTTAGATCACTGCCTAACTTAAATGACTTCTGACTTAACTGACACCTTTGTGGTTTCTCTGAGGTATGGGTTCTCGTGTGTTTTTTCAGATTACCACCTTCAGTAAATGATCTTTGACATAACTTACATTTGTATGGTTTTTCGCCCGTATGGACTGTCATATGTCTTTTCAGACGACCAGCTGTAGTAAATGATTTCTGACACAACTGGCATTTGTATGGTTTTTCGCCTGTATGGGATCTATTGTGTACTTTCAGAGAACTAGCCTGCGTAAATAATTTCTGACATAACTGACACTTGTATGGTTTCTCTCTGGTATGGGTTCTCATGTGTATTTTCAGATTACCAAACTGCGTACATGATTTCTGACATAACTGACACTTGTATGGTTTCTCTCTGGTATGGGTTCTCATATGTGTTTTCAGATTGCCAAACTGCGTAAATGATGTCTGGCATAACTGACACTTGTATGTTTTCTCCAGAATATGGGTTCTCATGTGCACTTTCAGATAACCACTCTCAGTAAATGACTTTTGACACACCTGACATTGGTATGGTTTCTCATGAGGGTGAATTTTCATGTGGCGTTTCAGATGGCCACCTTCAGTAAATGACTTTTGGCATACATGGCAATGGTATGGTTTCTCCCCAGTGTGAATTCTCATGTGGCTTTTCAGGTGACCACCATTACTAAATAACTTTTGGCATACCTGGCATTGGTATGGTTTCTCCCCAGTGTGGATTTTCATGTGGCTTCTCAGATTACCACCTTCAGTAAATGACTTTTGGCATAACTGACTTTTGTATGCTTTCTCTCTAGCATGGGTTTCCATATTTAGAGTCAACCAACGTAATTCAGAGTTGTTTTCCCACATAACTGACATTTGGAAAGGCTGCTCTCTATTCTGCAGCTGTCAGATATTCACAATGAGTGTATGATTTCTCAAGTATGGTAACTAATGCAAATGCCGTTTTTTCACGAAAATGGATTTCTTTGTCATTCAGTAAAATTACCAGAATATTCAACTGGTTCTTAGCACAATTTGCATTTTTGTGGCATAAATAGTAGGCCTATCCATTTGAAAACAAATAATGCAAGTTGTAGATTATTTCTGTTTCTGTGCATTGAAGTGCAACCTTTATCTAGTTTCATTTCTCATTATAAACTCTTGTGTAACAAAGTAAACAATTGCCCTCACAGAAACATGAATTCTTTGAAATGGAATATTGAAGCCATATATAAATGTAGAATCGCACACCCTAAAGTTCTTTAGTTGCAATGTTTACTGAGGAAGAAAGAATTAATGGTTTAGAATCCACTGGTAAATATGTCCACTCCAACGTTGTCTTTGATGCAGATCAATGATTGTAGGTCTATTCAAATGACCAGACTGAGAAGTTCTAACATACAGCTGTTCATCTTGATGTACTTGCAAAAAAAACTTGCGGCACCTATTAAGAAGAAGAACATGAACATCGTAGTAATAAACTGTGTTTCAAGAAATAAAATATATTTTTGTATCACCGTTCAAAATGGAAGGGGCCATTGCATAATCACGTAACGCTCGAGGGTATACGTGCGGTGATTGGAAACGTTACGTGTTTGGGTGGGTGGGTCGGGGAGCTCAATGTTAACGCCCTGAAAAATAATAATGAATATTAAATTTCCATCGAATGACACTTCAGACATGATGTGATCGAAGTTTCATTTCGTTTCAAATCAATGTCACTTCATTTGATTTAAAAGTTAATCGAAATAGGTCTATTTGAAGAAGATCCAGCAGAAACTCCAGTTGCATGCCAGGTCAATATAATAAAATTATGTTCTCCCGTTTGTGCAAACCGGAAACCGCTATTCGAATAAATTATTTGTTTGGATACCGGACGGAATAACGTCAGCTTAAAACACCGGCGCTATATCAAATCAAGTCCGCAATAGTCAGCGCTGCCTTTTTCGTTCCATTACTGGATGGAAGGTCTTTCACAGTTTGTACAGTTGACAAATACTTATCGTCAGAATGGTCGTCATATTCAGTCACAGTGCTAAACCTATTATTGAAATTCCTTCCCAAATGTCTATTACCTGTCGTTATCAATCCAATTCTTTTATGTTATTGACCCGTTCAAGCTTTCTTCCAACCGATTTTCCTAGTTTTGACACTCTCTGTTCTAGGGCTGACTCTGCTCTTTTCCGCTCTATCCTCTTAAATCCTTGTCACATTCTTCCCGACCTCCTCCCT
Organism: Lumbricus terrestris; assembly: GCA_949752735.1. NCBI lineage: Eukaryota > Metazoa > Annelida > Clitellata > Crassiclitellata > Lumbricidae > Lumbricus > Lumbricus terrestris. The sequence goes on along the minus strand of OX457050.1, from coordinate 42,926,499 downwards.
CCCATTAAGGTCACTCCATACAATACTCGACCAAGGCCACATAATCTAACCCTTCCTAGAGTTGATTCTTATGCCAGAAACATTTTTATTATGCGAATGTTATATGACTTTGCATAAATGTTTTTTTCTATTATTTATTTCCTCTGTAAACTACTGTGCGTTTGCTGGTGGTATAATAAAGAATATTCTTACTTTACAGGATTGTTCTTTTTTTATGCACATTCAGATTGCTACAACGAAAGAGAAGTCGTCAATTTATTTTCGAGATTACATCTTTAGTATCATAGGCTATTGAGTCCGGGTTAACAAATTTTAAGAATAATATTATCAAAGGGTAACGAAAAAGTTTTCATAATATAACTTAAATGGCGGCACCAGAGCTATAGGCTATACCGCCTTGGGCGGGTCGCGTCAGGATCGTAATGTCAGCACTGGAATAGTAGGCTACAGCCAGTGGCGGCGCTAAGGGGCTGGAGGGGCTAAGCCCGGCCCCCTATCAATGGCTAAGTCCCCCGTAAATATGGCCATCCGATTTCTTAGATTGAAATATTTTCCACGTTTTCGACCTGATAACTAAAAACTAAAAATCGTCAGAAATTTCGGAGGATGAAAATGGGCAATTTTCTCAGAGGCTTCAGTCCCCCCCCAGAGCTGAAATCCTGGCGCCGCCACTGGTTGGAGCTGTTTCATTCAGATGACAACATTATTTTATAATGCTGGCATTGTAATGCCGAAGATTCAAAAACTGCTGATGGTGAGGGCTTATACCCCCTCCCAAACCCTTTTCCTGCTCGTTTGTCCACCAGAAACCATAAATTTTCCTCTGGAATAGATATTTCTCACTAAACGGCGATTGAGATAGTGTTTTGCGCTCAGTGGTCTGAAGACTAGAGCAGGTTGTTGATTTCGACACGGAATTAAGTCTATCCTCAGCATTAATTTAACTGTGATCACACCGGCTGTATCGATAGCGTTCGAAAGCTTTCGCAGAACAGAACTTAACTAAGAAAAACTCATCCATGAAATATCAGTAACTTTGAACTTCGTCAAAGTATACAGTATACTATAAGCAACAATAGCCTATATATACACTATAGGGTAAACGTGTATTTTAGCGTCGTAAATTATTTTCACACTTATAATGGCACAAAAAGCGCCTTAAAATATTTCTGCCAACGTGCTATCGCCTAACTGATGTATTATTATACTTGGAATTTGTTAAAAAGAAGGAAATCTATTGAAAAATTGTAATATTTTGTCATAACAAACCGCCGATCGAAGTTGTTATTAAAATCTGACCCTTTCCGGAAGTTGCTTGGGGCAAGTGTGCAATAAGACAAAAGTAAATAAGTAAGTAAAAGTCCAGCTTTTTCAATTGCATCAACTGTTTTATGAATCCAACTTCTGTTTCAATAATGATTATTTTTCATCAATCCAGCTCCAATTTAGGATAGAATATTTTTATTAACCCAGCTTCTATTTCTCGCACGTTATTTTCGTCAACCCAGCTTCTATTTCAGATATAAAAAATACCATCATCCAGCTTCCATTACTTAAGCGTTTTTAATCAATCCGGCTTCTATTTCAGATCTAGAAATAACCATCCAGCTTCCATTTCTCATTTTCAAGTTAGGACCGAAGTATTGACGTACACGTTATTTATAGTCACTTCTTCTTCTACTTATAGTCGTATGGACCAATATACGTCGATGGTTTGTGCGCGTATACCCAAACTTCCGGGCAAATGTTGTGGTTCAATGGCGATTCGAACGGCGATTTCGCATGGGAAATGTGACATTTTTAAAACACAATTTCTGTCAATACTCTTGTCCTTACCAAAGTTTAAGTGTGCTGTTACATCAGTTGGTGAAATCTACGCTATTAGAAATAATTTGCGGCGATTTTTGTGTGATTAAAACCGTGAAAATAATTTACGACGCTAAACTACACGTTTACCCACTATAGTAGGCTAACTGTTGACTGGAGTGTCCTATTATAGGACTAGGCCTTCATATAAGGTGCGCCCATAGTAATAGGCAGTTTCTAAAAAATGTCCCGGTTTTTGATGGTCAGAATATGGTCACCCTACTCTATAGCAACTTAAAATGTCAAAATTTTATTCCAAACGAAACTTTGGTACTAACGAGTTTTATCAATCCATGCAGATACAAGCTCACCTTTAAACTCGAACTATGAAATCACTATAACTAACAATGACCAACATTTGCATTGCAACTTTCAGACATAACTACAATGGATAATTACAAGAACTACCAGTGGTCGCATTATAAATTGTTTTTAATGTGACGAAAATTTGACGTTACCGTGCATCCATACAAAATGGCGAGTGACAGTTTACTGTAGGTGCGTGTAGTCGCACAATGGAAGTTGGCGACGGAAATTAGGCCTACTGTTCTGCCATCTACTGAATATAACAGATTCTACATTAAAAAACAACATTGGCATTGATTTTTAATCCATCCAACTTCTAGTTTGGCAATATTCTTTCTCATCAAGCCAACTTCTGTTTAGGCAAGAATTTGTTTCATCAATTCCACTTCTATTAGCCCAAATATACAACTTCTACTTAATTAAAAGATCATGTTTAATTTATCAAAAATTCTTGTCGTCAATCCAACGTGCATGTGACCAATGCTGAAACTCATGCAATTACGAATAATTTACGACGCTAAAATACACGTTTACTAGTTTCTTAACTGATTCATTGCAATAATTTGTTTATTGCCTCTTAAAGAGAACTAATCCAAGGCCTTAAAAATCCAGCCATGGTCAAATAAAACTGTCTTAAGATGAGATAGGGATGATTCAGACAGGTTCTGTAAACGGAATGTAGCACCAAGGTGAGGCATTCCAGTTCGAGGAGCCGACTACCCAGAAGGCAGGATTCTGTTTAGTGGAGGTGTGAGCAAAAGCTATGCATGTATATTCGTCTATTTTAAGAAAAGAACAGGAAGCGCGCCGTAGGTGTAAAGTATGGATAATGGTTGAATTTGTTGCTGCATGTTATTACATAATAATTTTGGGACGAGGTTCAGCAAATCTTTGTCAGGATGGGGATTGTTAGGCCTAATCCTTTTTGAAGACTATGCACGCATTGAATTAGAAGTTTAAATCATTGTGAATTTATTGTGAATTTAATATAATAATTTCAATGTAAAATTGCTTCCGGCTATGAAGAATAATTAAATGATTTGTCTATGTTTTGAAACAGGCTATTACCACATATATTATAATACATGAACTTCAACTTCAACTTGTTTATTGATCCCAAAAATATAAAACAAACAATTATGCATTCATAATAGTAGGCTACACAAAGCGATTGATTGCAGTTAACAATTATGCATTCATAATAGTACACAAAGTGATAGGGCTGCCAACTCTTGATTTTGTCATTTCGGGACGCCCGCAGTGCTTAGCCATAGAGTCGTAAGCTTAGAAATCAGCACGTCATCTCTCAAAAACATTAGAACGGACTAACATTAGGCTACATTGGACACATTATGCTACTGAGTGTCAGTGGTTTGTAAAGTTTACAAGACTTGAACCCAGCGCTGTCCAACATTCGATGTTCAGCCAAGAACGTTAGGTTTAAAAGAGCGCAGAAGGTAAAATTATCACACAACTTGCCGAGTTTAGTGTGCAAAATAACAACATTGTGTCAAGTGCATCTCTACCACAAATTCCGGGACAATTTGAGATCAATCCGGGACACGGGACGCACAGGGTCGATTCCGGGACTGTCCCGGCGAATCCGGGACGGTTGGCAGCCCTACAAAGTGATTAATTGCAGTTAATGATTGCGAATGGTATAGCTTAGTGTACAGTTATTACTGTGAAATGTAGGGAGCAATAGGCTACCCGAAGGGAGTGATCCCGCTATTGGGGCCTATTTACCAAAGGAAAAAGTCTTCACTATTATATGATTAATGATAATAGATTAGAAAACAGATAGAAATGGCAGTAGTTTTGGAATAAATTAAATAACAGCAGTGAGATACCTTCCCTCTGCTCAACTTAAAAAGAATGGGGGGAAAACACGGAATAAATGGGTTGTTCATTTTACATTTTTTAATGTGTGTGCACGGATTTGGGATTTAAATCGATCGAGACTCCTGGAAGCACAAATATTTTCCGGTATATTATTCCATAAAAGAGGACCATGATACTTAATAGAAAATTTTCTAGTGTTTGTTTTAGCAAAGACACTTATGTAGATTCTATTATTTCTAATGGCTTTAGTATATAAGTTAGGTCTAAAATAGGATGAGAATGCAAGTGGAAGAAGGTTGTTGTCATATTTATACATAAATGTACTAGTTTGGATGAATTTAATTTGGGATATTTTTAGCACGTTCAACTGATTATATAAGGGGCTAGTGTGAGCATTAAAGGGAGATTTAGTAATAATTCTTATGGCTTTTTTCTGCAGTCTATTTAGCTTAGTTAGGTGAGTGTCATATGTAGATGTCCAAATGAGATTGCAGTAACTTAAGTATGGGTGTACAAGTGTGAAATATAATGATTTTAGTATATGAAGTGGAAGAAGATAGGCTATTCTGTGAATTATGCCTATATTTTTGGAGATTTTTTTAGACAGTTCAGCTGTATGTATATTCCATTTTAAGTGCTGGTCGATATGTAGGGCAAGTTGACAGGGTTAACCGTTTTTTGGCCTCTGATCATCCTCAATGATGCCAACAAAGTTTGGTTTTTTTCACAACGTTTTGATTGATAACACCTACATTCTAGCACAAAATCAGGCATAAAAATATATTCTAAGGTTGCTAAAAATGAACTTTAAATTTTTCTAAAAGTCAACCAACTTGCCCCCCTGCTGGGGCAAGTTGGCTGCCTGCTTGGGGCAAGTTGGTTGACAATATATACAAACAATATTTTAACACTTTTAATAGAGAAAAGTTGGTGAACTGTGCCTGTTTAAGTTTTAAAATATTCGGCATTAATAAAGATGTCAGGAAAAAAATAATTAAGTAAATTAGCAAAGCATAAAACATTGCAGTGTCCTTGGTTCTTCGAAGTCTCAACAAAAGTCACAAACAGCAGTTGTATTATTTAAGACATTCAGTTTTAATAAAGATGATACATAAATTTTATCAATAAAATAACAATGTCTAAAAATATGGCAGTGTCATTTGTTCTTAGAGGTCTCAGCATAAGTCGCAAATAAGGCTTCCACGTCCTTCGTAGGCTGCCACCAGGCTTACTCATTTTAGTTGGTTGCATCCGCCAACTTGCCCCCGCCAACTTGCCCCCTCAGAGGCACTCAACAAAATCTGGGACCTATGATTTGTACAGTGTGATTTGGAAACACAAAATACATCAGTAACAACTCAAATTAAATGCTTAACAAAACAATCCACTTCCCAATTTTTTTGCATTCGTTGGGATTAAGATAAACGCTATTTTAGAACAGTAAAATGTGTTAAGAGGTAGATACGAAAACTTATTTTTAAGAAAAAAACGGTGATCAAAGCACCTTGTCACGTTGTCGCCATTACCCAAAAGGAAGATCTTGCCTTGTTCTTCATTACACATCTTGTTAGACTGTTTTCCTGTCACGCATTATAATTTTATAGCGCAACAATCATCTTGCCCCCGCCGTCAACTTGCCCCAAGACACCCTACTTGCGGTAAGGAAATATTTTCAATTAGTAGGTTATAATCAGGAGATGGAACAAATTTCTTTTTACTAGATCTAAAAATTATATAATTAGATTTGGATATGTTCAGTGAAAGCTTATTGGCTTTGAACCATTCACTAGCCATTTCTAGGTCGTTATTTGCTATTTTAATCAATTCTTCATATGACATTGTATAATGTGCTATTACTGACATGTTGTACTGCATGCTTATGAATGACACCTCTTGAAAAAATGTATAATCTGCTTCTTCGCGCCTTGAATAATAATAATTTACACACATACGACACACATACGCTCGTGACGTCACTAACTTCAGCGACTTTGTATGCTCAAATTTCCTGTTTTCATCAACCGAAAATTAATGTCAGTTTAACTTTTCTGGGTTATATTCTATAATGACTCGGTAATAGTTCTATAATGACTCGGTAGATAACGTTGCAGCGTTGTTATCTTTAATAAATCCAACTTCTAGTTTGCCGAGAATCCTTTTAATCGATCCAGCTTCTCTTTAGGCAAGAATTTGTTCGATAAATCCCGCTTCTATTTCGTCAGCAAATATTTTTCATCCATTTTTCATTGAAAATTATTGTTCATCAATCCAGCTTCAATTTCAGCAGAATGACTGCACCAACCCTAAAACTAACCCTAACCGACCCCCACGACGCCTAACCTGAGCCCTAACCGACCCTCACGCGCAAAATCCCGGTTCTATTTCGTGAGGAAATATTTTTCATCGAATTTATAAAAAAAGTTACTTGCTACCGAGTCATTATAGAATATAACCCTTTTCTGTTCTTAGTATTATTGTAATGTCATTGGATAATCTGGAAATGACATATTCCGCATTGTCAATTATCTAATTTTAAATCGAATTCAGGGCACATGAGTATTGATCGAGTGGGACGTTTGTATGGAATATCATGAGGAGGGTAATTGGGTAGTTTAGCGTGAGTGTAGGACATTTCCCCCCTGGACATTTCCCCCGGACATTTCCCCCCGGACATTTCCCCCCCTGGACGTTTCCCCCCCTGATTTCGACTAGGACATTTCCCCCCCGGACATTTCCCCCCCTTTAGATCAAAACATAGGACCGCTGAATGTTGCTAAGTACACAAGTTAAATTATTGATTAAAAGAATTCTCGCTAAATAGAAGCCGGATTGATACACAATAAATTTTACTTAAATGGAAGCTGGATTGATGAAAATATTCTTGTTTAAATGGAAGCTGGATTGATGAAAATATTCTTGCTTAAATGGAAGCTGGATTGATACACAATAAATTTTACTTAAATGGAAGCTGGATTGATGAAAATATTCTTGTTTAAATGGAAGCTGGATTGATGAAAATATTCTTGCTTAATTGGAAGCTGGATTGATGAAAATATTCTTGCTTAAATGGAAGCTGGATTGATGAAAATATTCTTGCTTAAATGGAAGCTGGATTGATGAAAATATTCTTGCTTAAATGGAAGCTGGATTGATGAAAATATTCTTGCTTAAATGGAAGCTGGATTGATGAAAATATTCATGTTTAAATTGGAGCTGGATTGATGAAAATAGTCTTGTTTAAATTGGAGCTGGACTGATGAAAATATTCTTGTTTAAATGGAAGCTGGATTGATGAAAATATTCTTGCTTAAATGGAAGCTGGATTGATGAAAATATTCATGTTTAAATTGGAGCTGGATTGATGAAAATATTCTTGCTTAAATTGGAGCTGGATTGATGAAAATATTCTGGTTAAAATATTTTGTTGTTGAAGACGATAAAAGAAATGGTTTCCGCATACGGGGGGGAAATGTCCTAGGGTAGGGGGGAAACGTCCAGGGGGGGAAATGTCCGGGGGGAAACGTCCGGGGGGAAATGTCCAGGGGGGGAAATGTCCGTTCCCCGTTTAGCGTCCCAAATTATTTTGACCATTTCTTTGCAATAATAACTGAAAGACATATACAATAACACATATTTAATTGAAGAAATCATAAAGTGTGTGCTTGAAAACCTCAAGGAAGTCCCAAACGGGGTAACTATCGCGTAGAAATGGAAGCTGGATGAGGATTTTTTTATGGCTAATATGATGAAAAGAACGCTTCAAAGATGGAAACTGGATCAAGGTTCTGTATTAGTAGTTGAAATAGAAGCTGGATACAAGTTTTCATCGATATGAAATAGAAGCTGGATTCACGAATAGCACGATAAAGAAGTGGAAGCTGGATGAATATTTTTATAGATCTGAAAAATAGAACCTGGATTTATGAAAAGAACGATAAAGAAATGGAAGCTGGATGAAGGTTCCAGTTTTGATAAAATAGAAGCTGGATTGACGAGAAATTCCAAGCCTCAGCAATAACCTGAATAATTTGGGACGCTAAACTACCCAATTACCATGAGGAGATGATTGTGGGTTAAACCGTAGTTTAGGTTGCTAAATTATTTTCATTATTGATATCCCGTAGTTTAGGTTGCTAAATTAAGAAACACCCCCGATCATGAAAATAGTGCGCCATATAACGCGTAATTTAAATTTCTGAACATTCGTAACCGGAAGTAGCGATATAAGGTAAAGTTTGCTTTTAGCGTCCGAAATTATTTCAAGGTTGCATCCGATGTTATAATAATTGTACACCGTCTCGCCGTTTCAAAATAACGCGTTCACTGACAGATGTTTGCAGAAACGTAGGCCTACTTAAATGGAAGCTGGATTGATGAAAATATGCATCCCTAGTTGGAGCTGGATTGATGAAAATATTCATGCCTAGTTGGAGCTGGATAGATGAAAATGTTCTTGTGGTAATCTATCGTTTTAACGGAATTAATAATCTGCCATTTTGTCCACTATCGTTTTAGCGGAATTAATTATTCGCCATTGCATGGGATATAACGTTGATGGCATACGAGTTGGATTGACGAAAAGAATTCTTGCTAAGTAGTAGTCGGATTGAGGAAATAATTTTTCACGCAATAGAAGTGGGATTTGCAAAAACATTATTACTAAAATTGGAGCTGGATTGATGAAAAATAATTGTTATTTAAATAGAAATTGAATTGATAAAAAACTGTTATTGTTGAAATAGAAGCTGGACTGGTTAAATGAAATCTTGAATAAATGGAAACCTGATTGATGATAATGGTTGACGCCAAAGTAGAAGCCAAATGTTGAAAAATAATGATGCTGTGACTGCCCAAATATTTCGTATAATTTATTCCGCTATTCCATTTTCCGAAATGAGAAAAATAATTAATTCCGTTAAAGCGATAGATTACCGTTCTTGCTTAAAAATAATGGGCATAACTCCGAACGGCGGTCCCAAATTAAAATTGCTGTTTTCCCATGCGATTTTCATACTGCGCACACCTCCGTTGCTGCGCACAGCCTATTTCTGTAGATATTTACTCAAACTTGGGCTGATTATCCAGTTCAAGCGGTTGAGAATTGGAAGCTGGATGAAAGTTTTTACAGGTGAAATAGAGGTTGGATTGATGAAAAAACGCAAGAGAAATGGAATTTTGATGAAGGTTCTTTTACATGTGAAATAGAGCTCTGGATTGACGAAAATAACGCATGAGAAATAAAAGCTGGATAAAGGTTTTTTATAGTTCTGAAATAGCGGCTGGATTTTGATGAAAAACGCTTAAGTAATGGAAGCTGGATGAGGGTATCTTTATATATGAAATAGAAGCTTGACTGACGAAAATAACGAGCGAGAAATAGAAGGTATTTTTAGATCTGAAGTAGAAGCTGAAAATCAATACAGCTTCCATTTCAGCTAGAAAACCATTATTTTTTTTCATAAATTCAGCTTCTATTTCATCAACACGTTGGGCATATCTATAACGGAGTTTATCAGCATGATGCTTTCCAGTGGCGCTTTAGCCACAAGTCGGATGTTTTCGGAAAGTACCTCAAGTTGTTGTGTGACAATTACAACATTTGACGATATGGACTATATATTTTAATTTGGGACCGCCGTTCGGAGTTATGCCAAATAATGGTTGTCTAAATAGAAGTTGGGGTAGAGTTCTATAATAACTCGGTAGACGTTCTAGAATGACTCGGTAGACACCAAGAACTAATGTTGCAGCGTTGTTATCTTTAATAAATCCAACTTCTAGTTTGCCGAGAATCCTTTTAATCGATCCAGCTTCTCTTTAGGCAAGAATTTGTTCGATAAATCCCGCTTCTATTTTGTCAGCAAATATTTTTCATCCATTTTTCACTGAAAATTATTGTTCATCAATCCAGCTTCAGAATGACTGCACTAACCCTAAAACTAACCCTAACCGACCCTCACGACGCCTAACCTGAGCCCTAACCGACCCTCACACGATAAATCCCGCTTCAATTTCGTCAGGAAATATTTTTCATCAAATTTATAAAAAAAGTTACTTGCTACCGAGTCATTATACAATATAACCATCAGTTAAACCCGGAGTATATATTATAGGATGAAACCGTTGAAATAATTTCGGACGCTAAAAGCAAACTTTACCGCGATATAAACTGAAAACACGAGAAGAAAAATGGCAGTATAGAAATGGAAGCTGGATTGACGAGACAACGCAAGAGAAATGGAAGCTGGATGAAGGTTCTTTTATAGGTGAAATAGAAGCTGGATTGACGAAAAAGCGCTAGAGAAATGGTAGTTGGATAAGGGCATTTTATAGTCGAAATAGAAGCTGGATTGACGAAAAACGCTTGAGAAATAGAAGCTGGATGTTCTTTTACAGGTGAAATAGAAGCTGGATTGACGAGAAAACGCTTGAGAAATGTAAGTTGGATAAATACATTTTATAGTTGAAATAGATGCTGGATTGACGAAAAAACGCTTGAGAAATAGAAGCTGGATAAAGGTATTTTTAGCTGAAATGGAAGCTGGATTGACGAAAAACGCAAGAGAAATTTTATGGAAGCTGGATAAAGGCATTTTTATAGTTGAAATTGAAGCTGGATTGAACCTGGCGATCCATAAATTACTTGTATAAACATTTCGCAATGGCCAAATAATTTAGCAACCGCAGGAAATGGCAGAATAATTTAGCAACCTAAACTACGGTTTAACCTGATTGTTGGCAGTTGCATTGGTAAACGTGTATTTTAGCGTCGTAAATTATTCGCTCGTTGCAGCATCAATTGCAATTTTTTAATTAATCCAACTTCTAATTTGGTGAGAATCCTATTCATTGACCGAGCTTTTGTTTTGACAAAATTCATTTCATCAATCCCGCAAGATATGCTTGTTTGTTTGTTTGATTGTTTGTTTGATTGTTGGTATGTGCACTTGTTATAGAGCCCCTTCAAGCTCACTAATCAGAGGTGCTCCCAAGTACAGAGCGGACACTGCATCAGAGTTTCACGCCGAAGCGCTGAGCAATTGCGAGTGAATGACTTGCCCAAGGTCCCCACGCGGCGACATGAGGTGGATTCGATCCTGCAACCCTTCGGCTGCAAGTCGGCGAACTTATCCACTACATCACCGCGCACCACAATATGTCATATGCAAATTTATTAGGCCTACTAATGGTAAAATTTATTTAGGCAGGCATTTGAAAAACGTGGGGAAAACTATTATTTGCAAAGTATGTCGGAAAACATTCTCATGAGCTTGAGTTCTCCTCAGAACTTCGGTAGTCATAAAAGAGCTCACCCTGGAGAAAAAAAGGCATACGCTTGCCAGGTGTGTCAAAAAACATTCTACAAATCTTCCCTTCTGCAGCGTCATTTTAGAGTCCATACTGGAGAAAAACCGTTTCAATGTCATTTGTGCTCAAAAAACTACTCCCAATCGTCCGGGCTACAATATAATCTTAGATCTCATTCTGGAGTGAAACCATTTCAGTGTGATATTTGCAAAACCTCGTTTCAAGAGTCTTACGGTCTCCATGTCCATTTAAGATCTCATGCTGCAGAGAAACCCTACAAATGCCAGGTGTGTCAAAAAAGTTTCACCACAGCATCTTATCTGAAAATACATGCATGGACTCATACTGGAGAAGCACCATATAAGTGCCTGGTGTGTAACAAAACATTTAGTTGTTCTTCCAATCTGAACAATCATGTCCGAACTCATACTGGAGTGAAGCCATATCAGTGCCAGTGGTGCAAGAAATCTTTCATGAAATTTCGTCATCTGGAGAGACACGATAGAACCCATACTGGAGAGAGGCCTTACCAATGCCAGGTGTGCAAACAAAGTTTTCACCAGTCTTCCAATCTCAAAGATCATGTAAGAATTCATACAGGAGATAAGCCGTACAAATGTCAGTTGTGTGCATTTGTTACTAGTCATAGAAATCATTTAAATATTCACATAAGAACACATACTGGAGAGAAACCATACATTTGCACGGTATGTAAGAAAACATTCACATGCGCATCAGGTCTCAGAAGCCATGAGAAAGTTCACTCTGGAGAAAAACCATACCTTTGTCATGTGTGCAGGAAAACATTCTCCAAATCTTCTCATCTGCAAAGCCACATTAGGATGCACAGTGGAGAGAAACCATACCAATGTCACTTGTGCACGCAGAGATATTCTCAATCTTCTGGACTACAGTACCATGTTAAAATCCATACTGGAGAGAAACCATTTCAGTGTGAGATATGTAAATATGCATGCCAAACTTCTTCCAAGCTGCTGGTCCATATTAGAAGCCATACTGGAGAGAAGCCCTACCAGTGTCATGTTTGTCAAAAAAGATTACGCTTTTCCTCCAGTCTAAAAGATCATGTTAGACTCCATACTAGAGAGAAGCCATACCAATGCCAGTTATGCCCAGAAGCATTCTCACAAAGAGCTACTCTACGGATACACATGATTCTCCATACTGGAGAGAAGTCTTACCAATGCCAGTTATGCCCAGAACAATTTTCACAAAGAGCTACTCTACGGATACACAAGATTCTCCATACTGGAGAGAAGAAGAAGCAATTTCCCTGTGAAGTATGTCAAAAGATGTATTCTTCGTCTCGCCTAGGAGAGCATGCTAAAATTCATACTGGAGAGTTGCCTTACAAATGTCACATATGTCAAAGAAGCTTTGTCTATTCTTCTGTTTTCAAGAACCATGCAAGAATTCATACCGGAGAAAAACCGTATCGATGCCAGTTGTGTGAGTTCAAGAGTAATGAAAGTGGTAATCTGAAGAAGCACATGATAAAACACACAGGAGAGAGACCATACCTTTGCCAAGTGTGTCAGAAAAGATTCCAGTTCAGTTTTAATCTACTAAATCATGAAAAAACGCACTCTGGAGAAAAACCACACCGTTGCCTGGCATGTCCGAAAACATTCGCACGTGTTTCTGGTCTGAGAAGTCATGAAACCACTCACTCTGGAGAGAAGCCATACCTTTGCCAGGTATGCCAGAAGACATTCACGTCCACTTCAACCTTGAAAACACACTGGAGAATCCACACAGGAGAGAAACCATACCTTTGCCAGGTATGCCAGAAAACATTCTCATCCACTTCAGCTCTGAAAAAGCATGGAAGAATCCACTTGGAGGAGAGAAAAAATTGTGTCCCATGTTTGTGACAAAACATTTTCCCAGCATTTAAATTTGATACATGTGAAAACCCATTCTGCAGATAATTGATTTATATGATATTGTGAAAGATTTTCAAAATTATATTTGGAAATTATGTAAGAACTTCTATTAGAGTAAAGATAACCCACTGACTGTTCTGGCTCATATTGTGAAAGATTTTCAAAATTATATTTGGAAATTATGTAAGAACTTCTATTAGAGTAAAGATAACCCACTGACTGTTCTGGCTGATAAATTTCCATAATAAATGCAGCAATGTCAACAATTCCAGTAATAGCATTTTGTCTATTGCATGACAAGTCTGTATAAAGCTCAAGTGGGTTTAATCATTCTGTCATTCATATAATATCAATCGTAGGAGCATAGGCCGACGAGTTCCAGGTGGGAATGTTATCATGTGATTTTGTTCTGTACTATAATTATTATATACATAAAGCAGTCATCGTCGTTCTAATTATGCCCTACTTATTTTTTTTAACTTTCAACTGAAGAGATGATTTCCATGTGTAAACAAAAAAATTTGATTACATTCGACTGATTTGTTATATTTATTTGTGGTCGCTTATGTTTTTTGTTTGTTGCGAAAATACCTGCAAAACGATTGCTTTAAATTGCTAGAGAGTTAGTCCTACTAAAAGACGTTGAAACAGGAATAAAAACTCCATTTTGTTTCTGAACACTTCAAGGGTTAGTAATAAACATGCAGGTCTTACCATGTGGCTGAAGTCGTCTTGGTTTATAAAATTGTGTGCATTCTTTTCAGAAACCACTTGAATAGCTAGAGTTGTAGATCTCTATAATAATCTCATCGATGGCACAGCATCAACACGTCGACTGTCGATCATTAATCATGACAACTTATCTAATCTCATGAGCCTTACTTAATTAGTATTCCTACAAACATAAAGTCGGTTATTTCATAATACTTATTGTGATTCTGAATGTTATGACCTACACTCGTCCTCGGTAAATTCAATAGACACGGAAAAGACAATCTTTCCTCAACTCAACTTCAACTGCATAAATCAATATTCATCGAGAATAACAAATGAACACATGGCAATAAATAATTCATAAGGCGGAGAAAAGCGATGAATAGAACAAAGCTTTAGAAATTCCATCTCAATTTCAAACATTTCATCGCATATACCACATCCAAACAGATTTTCAACAACCAGTATTGTATCCACAGGCAATTTGATGTTGTTAGTGAAAAGACATTCTGATTAGTTGAAGAACTGTCCATATGATAAGGTTTGCTCCAAGTGTGTTGCTTCTCATTCAAATGAGATCTTCCGTGTTTCTTTAGACTCCCATGCAAGCTGAATCATTTATTACACACCACACATAATTATGCATGGTTTATCTCCAGTATAGGTTTTCATGTGCCTCTTCAACTGGTCTACTGACAACTGGTCCGGCGCATGAGAAATGGAAACTGGAACAAAGTTTTTTTACAGGTGAAATGGAGGTTAAATTGATGAAAAAACACAAGACAAATGGAATCTGGATGAAGTTTCTTTACAGGTGAAATAAAAGCTGGATTGATGAAAATAACGCATGAGAAATAACAGCTGGATGAAGGTTTTCCTAGATCTGAAATGAAAACTGGATTGATGAAAAATTGCTTTAAAAGTAATGGAAGTTGGATGAGGGTATTTTATATTTGAAATAGAAGCTGAATTGACGAAAAGAGCGAGCGAAAAATTGAAAGTATTTTTAGACCTGAAGTGGATGCTGGATGCTTATTCAAATACATGAATGAAAATCATCAATACATTTTCCATTTAAGCTAGAAAACCATCAACTTTTTTCATAAATTCAGCTTTTATTTCATCAATACGAGTCGTCTGTAGACCAGTTGTCGTTGGACAAGTTGTCTGTAGACCAGTTATTGTCGTGGAACCTACAATGACATACTTCCAATTTACCCATTAAGCAAATAGAGCACAATCCCTAAGGAAATTATGAAGCCTGTGTAATGCAGTAACTCGGCTTCAATATCTAGGAAGTCAAAGTACAGATGTAAAGCAAAGTAGGGTTGACGTACTTCCGTCCTACAGATTAGGTTTCCAGATGCTACTGTAAGTAAGATAGGGTTGACATACTTTCGTCTGGCCTGGAGCCAGCGCCTATATAGAGAGTCAGTATACGTGCATGGAACGGTATAGGTGTCTTCTGCTGAGCAAGGGACCCAGCCTACATGTTATTACATACTTCCGGCGGTCCTGAGACAACTCACTTCTGGTAAACAGTGAACGATCATTGTAGAGCAGGGAACCACAGCTGTGCACCCAGTGCCTAAAGTGTGGAAAAATAAGTGCCTGGACGCCCCTTACCTCTCCAAAAGAAGTGCCTGGACGCCCAGTGGCGGCGCCAGGATTTCAGTTTTGGGGGGGGCTAAAGAGAGTAAATCGTCCAATTTTTTTATTTTTACATGGGGAAAAATAGATGACCTTTTTAGGGGTGGCTTAGCCCCCCTAGCGCCGCCACTGTGGACGCCCCTTACCTTTTCAGTCTGTGCTCGCCAATAAGTGGCTGGACGGCGTTCAGATTCTAAAACAAGTGCATGGACGCCGTCCATGACCGTCCAGGCACACTTTAAGCCCTGTGTGCACCACAACTCTTAGTCGCGTAACTACTGACAGCAGATGTATCGCATCAAAATAAATATAAGCTAATTATCTGACTGCAGAAGCAATACAAGAAAATAATGAAGTGTGTCATACAAATTACGAAGCTAACAAAACACAAAATATTTACCATACATATTTCACAATGACCAAACAGCAGGGCTTTAAAGTGTGCCAGGACGGTCCAGGACGACGTCCTGGCACTTATTTTCGAGGCAGGACGCCGTCCTATGACTTATTTGGCCAGCACTGCCAGGACGGTCGTCCATGACTGCATGGACGGCGTCGCATCCATGCAGTTACGGACGGCCCGTCGACGACGGCTAAATTTGTATCTTTTCCCGAAAATGTTTACGGATGACTGAAAAAGGTCACCAACTTCGTTTTGGGCGGCTGAATTGGTGTCTTTTTCCCTGTCCCGCCAACAACACCACCGAAAATGTTAGTCTCTGTATACAATACAGCGTCCTTTTTACACTTTAAGCACTGCCAAACAGAAAGCGCAATACTCATTACTCAACTATGTAGAATAAGATAATTATTTCTATTAATTTGTGTAATGCATCATTAATTTTATGCAACAGCAATATGCAAATAAATTCCATTACAATGTTATTACATGTTATGTTATTACATACATGTTATTACATGTATGTTACAAGTATGAGTAATTTATGACATGCATCTCATCTAATTAGAGGTTATAGAAGAAGAGAAGTGTGTCATAAATATGACTAAATACAACAAAATACACGTTTTTCATGAAGCATGACAATCATGATTACACAATCATTGCTGAAATGAAAAAAACCCACATAAGGTCGCCCAGGCCTAAGTAGAAAAAGACTACATAATATTTACTGACAATAACGGCAAAATATAAGGAATCAATAAATAATATGCGGGGCACGGTGGTGTTGGTACCTTGCAGCCGGAAGGTTGCAGGTGAGAATCCATCTCAAGCCACCACATAGGGACCCTGAGCAAGTCATTCACTCACAATTGCTCATGTGCTTTGGCATAGTTTGATTCAGTCTCTGCAAAGTAGCCGGGAGCGCCTCTGAGTAGAATCTTAGAAGGGGCACTATAACAAGTGCTCATATATACATACAGAAATAGGCTCAGACAGGGATATAATGTAAATTTATCACATAAGAAGCATATTTGAAAGAGTTATATATAATATTTAACACAACATTTGCCAGGTAGTCGAAATCCAGAAGATCTTGAATAACTGTAGAATAAAAACTTCATTCTGATAATCTTCAGCAATAATAGTTTAACAATAATGTAAGTGGAGGAAGACACCATGATAGGTGCCTAAAATGAAGTACTTATGACTTCTCTGCATGATAATGCCAGCTGTTCACGTATTCTGAACAAAGTGGTACAGTTCAACTATGTAAGTATGTTGTCTCACAACTTCCATAAGAACGAAAACTATTCTTTGTACTCCGACAGTGCAAGTCCCAAACCTGGATGAAGGAGGAGGGCGACACTATAATCATCTTTGTAATGAGTGTCATTAAAATATAGCAGCAAGAACTTCTATAACATAGATCTTTACATAATCTTAAATTACAACTGTTGTGATCGCAATAACTTGGAATCATAATTCAGCAGAGCTCAGCAGCTAAATCGTCAGGTGGAGAAAGTCGATGACTAGAGCAATGCTTTAGAAATTCTTTCTTTGTTTCCAGCAATTTGTCACATATACCACATCCAAAAGAGTTCAACAAAGACGATTTTCTACCCACAACCGATTTGAATTTGTCATCTTTAGTTTCCGCTAAATGACATGTAACTCCACTAAAATCCAGATATAAGCTGTTTGAGAAACCTTCATTCAGTTCGTCATGAGTAAACGTAGAACTAATTGTGTTGATATGATCAGATCGGTTAGCAATTATTTCACTTTCCATTTGAAGATTATGTGTCTGTGTTGCTTTCTTCACTTTAGATTGCTTCGCTGAAGAATAATTATTGCTCTTGGTAGGTTTATTTTGCGCATCTTGCTTCTCAGTTGCATGAGTTCTTCTATGTCGATTTAGACTTCCAATTTGTATAAATCCTTTGTTACAAACCTCACATATGTATGGCCTTTCTCCTGTATGAGATCTCATGTGCGTTTTCATACAACTAGAATTAGCAAAAGATTTCTGACATAGCTGACATTTGTGTTGTTTCTCTCCAGCATGGATTCTCATGTGAGTTTTCAGATAGCCACCCGTACTAAAGGATTTGTGACATAACTGACATGTGTATGGTTTATCTCCAGTATGGGTTCTCACATGTATTTTTAGATCACCAACTTGAGTAAACGATTTCTGACAAAACTGACATTTGTATGGCTTCTCTCCAGTATGGGTTCTCATATGTCTTTTCAGATTACTACATTTAGTAAACGATTTCTGACAAAACTGACATTTGTATGGTTTCTCTCCAGCATGGATTCTCATGTGAGTTTTCAGATTATCACCTCTACTAAAGGATTTGTGACATAACTGACATGTGTATGGTTTCTCTCCAGTATGGGCTCTCACATGTATTTTTAGATCACCAACTTGAGTAAACGATTTCTGACATAACTGACATTTATGTGGTTTCTCCCCAGTATGGATTCTTGTGTGTATATTTAGATAACCATCTGTACTAAAAGATTTCTGACAAAACGGACATTTGTATGGTTTCTCTCCAGTATGGGTTCTCATGTGTGATTTCAGATAACAATATTGAGTAAACGATTTCTGACATAAATGACATTTGTGTGGTCTCTCTCCAGAATGGGCTCTCACATGCTTTTTAAAATGACTACCTTGAGTAAATGACTTCTGACACAACTGACATTTGTAGGGTTTCTTTCCAGCATGGGTTTTCATGTTTGCGATTTGAGTAAAAGATTTTTGACACTGCCGTACTTGCATTTTGTTTCTCCAGCGTTGGTTTACATATGCGCTGTCATCCAACATATATTTCCGTAAATGATTTCCCATATGTAGTTAGCACTAATAATAATAATAATGACAATTTATATGGCACCGTAACGCGGCCATACCGCTACAAGGGCGCCTCACAAACGGCCGACTGCGGGATACGCCTTAGCAAATAGATAAGTTTAAGCACTGTATTAGGTCCTATATTTCTTCATATCAGTTGCTGGAATCTCACATTGGTCCTATGACTTCTGAAGAAATTGATTTTTTCCCCTAAAATTGGTAATTTATGAATCACCACAGTGTGCACCTGATTCTTTGCATAATTTGAACTGTAGTTTATTTAAAACACTTCCTGAGCACGGTGGTTTCCATTTGAGAGCAACACATGTGTAGAAACTTTTTCTTTTGCAGATCAATGCAAGTGACACTTTTCACATCTTTCATGGGTCTATAAAAGTTCTTTTGGAACTTTGACAGAAAATACTGGTAGTCACACATGAAGCAATTGTCTTTTGTGATGAAACATTCAAGCCATCCACTTTTGCAGAATAAGACACTGTTGCCTTCTTATTCCCTAGCCACGTGAAGAAGAAATTGTTGATCATAGGAAGAGCATTGGTGAATAAAGATTTTGAATGTTTCTGATGAAGATAATTGAGAGCTAGGCGCTCTCAAATAATTTTCATTGAGAAGTTCCAGCATAATGTTGCTTAACATCATGCACTTGACAAAAGGAATTTCAGGCACCTATTAAAATAAAACAACATGTCAGTAACAGATTGTTTTAAAACATAACAAATCATTTCCTTATTCTTCAAAACAGGATGTTATTTCCCATCAAATTAACATCAGCTTTCCATTTCCAGTTAAATGAATCCACTTTTGGCAGAAGGGTCACAAATTAACCATCTCCGATAAAGACTTGATAAACATTATCCAAAGAATGATATATAAAACACGTTCTAACAAATTCAATCGTAAGTACGAAGTTGCAATATTGTCAATTTTGTTAATGTGCACCTACAGCGTTTTGCCTGTTGCTTTTTGGTAAATAAACGAATGTACGTGCATAGTGCATAGCACTAAACAGAATCAAGTTATCCCGGCATAGGCATACTAGGATGACTTTCCCTTGGTGTTCCGTTCTGTATCACCAACTCTCAGCCATCCCTCTCACATCTTAAGACAGTTTTATTTGGTTGTGGTGGTATTGGGAGCTCCTCAGTGTAGCTCCATTTAAGAGGCGCCATACAAATTATCGTAATGAAAGAATTAATCATTTAACCAGGTTTGGCATTAAAATATAATTTTGCTATATTCTGACTTAAGCAATCGGATCAACTCCAAATGGATGTTTTACACAATTCAGGTTAAAATTGATCAAATGACTGTGTCTAACGATGGCAAAGGTAAAATCATAAAATGCTGATTAGCAGATGTTGATTGGTCAGCATTTTACCAACCATCCAAATCAGCATATCAATGGATAAAATGATGACTGAAGAAATACAGGCAGAGACAACAGAGAAGGCAATGCAGAATACACAAATCTTAACTATTCTAACTAAGCAGCCGCCTGCAATAATCGGCGCTAATAGAAGCCTACAAAGCAAATCCGCCCAACGGGGACTCGAACTCACTACCTCTCGCACTCTTGGCCAGCGTGTTAACCACTACTCTACCGGGCCCCCAGTGAACATAGTGGACCATAAGCTTACAATTTGTAGTTAAAATGCGAATTGGAGAATACCATCAAAAAGTCATAAAAGAAGACAACGAACTTTGTCGTTTTCAATACTGTTTAACTGCAAAGAAAAGACCGAAATCGAGTGTTTTAATTAACAAATATGCATCTGCCAACTAAAGAGATTGAAGTCCAGGCAAACAGTGACCAGAGTAGATAATACACTTTGTAGCTTTCATGAGGTGGTGGTGGTTGACAAATTTATATAAAGCTGTTAGTATACAAGAAATTGAAAAATAGGCAAGCATAGCATGACACAAACATACGAGCAGAAAACTGTCACAATATACGTCTAGTTGCGGAAGAGTCTGAGTTAAGAGATGACATACGCTACTCGTGCTCATCAGCAAACCCCGCTGAGGAGAAATTCGAATATAAAATCCAAAAATATAGTTCGAATGAGTTTGAGTTAACAGTTAACCGTATTAAAGTTGTGTTTAAACTGAAACAGGTCTTTATCTTCCAAGCGTACAAAATGGCGAACGATTAGAGATGAGCGGTCGTAGGTGATGCAAGCTGGATTGAGAAAGTATTGTACTGCCATCTAGTGAATACTTCTTTATTATCCATCGGCTGATGTCCACTGCGCACTTGACTAGTGGTTTCAACAGTCACGAGTCGGTTTATTAAGCAGAATTGTTACACCATGTAGAAATATTACATACTTTGCTCGATAGGGCCTACTTCATTCACTTCATGTGAACTGATATTACCAAAAAGATATAAAAAAAACATAGGCATAATTTCACGCATTCGATATCTACTGCCACAATATATACTTGTAATCCTATATTATTCTCTAATATATCCTTACATGTCCTATTGTAATCTTATTTGGGCTTTTACATACCGGACCCGCTTGACATCCCTGACAACATTACAGAAACGAGTTTTGCGAATCATCTTAATGTACCCTATAGAACCAACACTCATCTTCTATTCCTAAAATTGAAAATTTTACTTTTGAGTGTATTAACAAGCTGCAAGTGGGGCTATTTATGTACAGAATTCACTCAAACCAAAACACAGGAAATTTTGACCACTGGTTCTGCAAAAACTCTGAGCTACATGATCATTATACATGCTCAGCAAACAATTATCATCAAAGAAGTGTACGCACCAACATTAGACAGCATGGTATTGGAATACATGGACCATTGTAATAATATCTATGTTAATAGCATGAGGGGTTACCCATGCTAATGCTGATTTATTTGATTGTTTGATTGCTTTTGCTTTTATTTTGTTCCTTCTCTGAACTTTTCATGTAGTGTTTATTACATTAGTGTTTTTTTAATAATAATTTTGTTCTTTCCCTAGTTAAGTAGGCTATTATCTCTGCATTCAAATACTCCCTTCAGCTTTCACTTTCTCACTTCACTTTGTTAATTAGGCCCCTGCTTAGCGGGACTTGTCCCTTTTGGTGTGCCTATTTGCTCCCTCACTCTTATAATACCTATTCACTTTGAGTATTTTCTTATTGTGAATTATATCTATACTTTGTTAAACATACATGTACAATTGTTGGGATCAATAAAACTATGTCTATGTCTATGTCTATTGGTTTGGAACTCCCTGCCTACAGAACTTACCGATCTGCCCTCAATCCATCAGTTCAAAAATAAACATAAAATCCACCTTTTAGCCACGATTATCTAAAGAATGTGCCACATGGTTCTGTGCATGCATTGTTATGATTTTGCTTTACATTCACTGTATATATACATATTAATTAAGTTGATTGGTTGTTGCATTCCTGTTGATTGAGAATGGACAGAATATTCAAGCATTGTTTGAGGACTTATTGTAGCATGTTATTCATAGTGTAGATTAAGAATGGACACCATATTCAGGCATTGTGTGAGGACACATTGTAGTATGTTACATATATAGTGTTTAAAGTTCAAACTGACACTGTTGTATTAATAATGTGAAGATTTTCACTTCCTTTGGTCAAGCAGTTCACTGTAGAAAAGTGAGGGCCAGTTCATGGATCTGAACACATAGCTGTGTCTATTAGAGAAATGAAAGCTGACTGTATGAACCAGAAAGTGTGTTCACTTGCACTTTAGCACTAGATTCCATCTGTTGTAACTCAGATGCATTGTGCGAATGAAGGGGCGCGGACATTTCCCCCCCTGGACAAAACCCCCGGACAATTCCCCCCCTGATTTAGCCTAGGACATTAACCCCCCCCGGACAATTCCCCCCCTTTGCTTCCATTTAGGCAAAAATGAGTTTAATCCAACTTCTATTTAAATAACAATTATTTTGATCCATCCAGCTCCAATTTAAGCAAGAATATTTTCATCAATCCAGCTCCAATTTAAGCAAGAACATTTTCATCAATCCATCTCCAATTTAAGAAAGAATATTTTCATCAGTCCAGCTTCCATTTAAGCAAGATATTTCCATCAATGCAGCTCCAATTTAAGCAAGAATATTTTCATCAATCCAGCTTCCATTTAAGCAAGAATATTTTCATCAATCCAGCTCCCATTTAAGCAAGAATATTTTCATCAATCCAGCTCCAATTTAAGCAAGAATATTTTCATCAATCCATCTCCAATTTAAGCAAGAATATTTTCATCAGTCCAGCTTCCATTTAAGCAAGATATTTTCATCAATCCAGCTCCAATTTAAGCAAGAATATTTTCATAAATCCAGCTTCCATTCAAGTAAAAATTATTTTGTATCAATCCGGCTTCTATTTACCAAGATATCTTTTCATCAATCCAACTTAGGACACTTAAGACGGCCGTTTTATAGTAATACCACTTACACGCAATATGTTCGACAGGGGGGCGAAATTGTCCTACCCTGGGGGGGGGGGAATTGTCCGGGGGGTTTTGTCCGGGGGGTTTTGTCCGGGGGGGTTTTGTCCAGGGGGGGAAATGTCCTACACTCGCGAATGAAAGTGTGCGAAAAGTTTGAGAAAAATGAAATGTCGGTGCACATAACGAGGGTTAGGCCAACAATCTGCTACACAAAACCAGTTAAAAGCATTTTAGCACTGGAAACAGCTATAATGCATCATGTAACTGTTTTATATGCTTTAAGTAACAGTGTTGGTTGCTATTGCTACAATATGTTCTCTTAACTTGACTGTATCAACAATCTTGAGTGATATAACCTGCAAATATCACCATGTAAATCTTCACGTACCCATTCGTGCCTAGCGTCCCAAAAAATGGGGAGCTTCAAAATTTTGCTCCTAAAGCATCAAAAGCAAAACTTTTGCAGAATTTGTGTTAGGTATTGTCCAAACTCATCACTTCCAACAAAGTTTTTATATTTTGAGATGATTTTGAAAAATCAGGCACTAAATGGGCTAACGTTGAGTTGTTTTGATGTTCAATTTCTGCTGTTGGATTTTGAAGAACAGAAATACGAGAAACTTGTCGTTGTTTTACGCAACAAAGTTAAAGACCTGTAGATATGCCTGCCTATAACTAGCCATTAGCTACCGAAGTAAAGTTTAGGTCAGATTAGGCTCACACGGTATAAAATACTTGCTAATCATAACATATGTGGGAACGGACTGCACCAGGTTGAATGGTGCTTAGACCTCTATTTATATCTCTTGAAGTATAGGCCTAAGGATGGATCAATATGTCGATAACTTTATTCCATCAACTAACAATTTCAACGTGCATGTAGCCTACTTTGACAATAGCTGTACACCAGTATGACCGACCATTGAGTCGCACATAGGCCACGCCAGTATTTGATGTACTGTTTGTTTCCCACCATACCTTGAAGTGGGTCAGGATGGTAGTGTGGTCACGTCCGGTAGGCAGATTTTCGGGACCATAGGCTAATAATAATAAGTCCATTTGTTTTTTTTACCTCTATTCACGGCAATGGATTCTTTATGTATGAAAGAGACGACGCTTGTTCATTGCACCAAGCGCCCGACCGACACTACAAAGCGCATTGTATATTTGCTCAATGCCACACAAATACCTAACAATGAATTACAGAACACACCTATTCTCCCAAACAGGCCAGTCAAACACAAAAAACAAGCAGCCACACATACACAAATACACAGAGAGAGAGAGAGAGAGAGAGAGAGAGAGAGAGAGAGAGAGAGAGAGAGAGAGAGAGAGAGAGAGAGAGAGAGAGAGAGAGAGAGAGAGAGAGAGAGAGAGAGAGAGAGAGAGAGAGAGAGAGAGAGAGAGAGAGAGAGAGAGAGAGAGAGAGAGAGAGAGAGCGAGAGACAGACAGACAGACAGACACAATAACACAAAAATGTCTGCTTGTATCATAACACATCTAATTTATATCAAGACTAAGTGTCTCAGTCTTCCCTCAGTCTTCAACTGCATATCTTTAATTACAAATCATCAAAGATCAGCAAATAATTCGTCAACTGGAGAAAAGCGGTGGCTAGTACAATGCTCCAGAAATTCCTTCTCAATTTCAAACATTTCACCGCATATACCACATCCAAACAAATTTTCCACAAACGGTTTTGCATCAAGTGATTCGATGTTGTCAATTAAATCACATTC
This sequence comes from Lumbricus terrestris, assembly GCA_949752735.1. Classification (NCBI taxonomy): domain Eukaryota; kingdom Metazoa; phylum Annelida; class Clitellata; order Crassiclitellata; family Lumbricidae; genus Lumbricus; species Lumbricus terrestris. The sequence continues at coordinate 42,901,439 of OX457050.1, read as the reverse complement.
TCGATGACGACTTTTTTGTAGAGCTATTCTCATTTCATTGCAGGCATGAGGCAATTTTCTTTGCATGCGTTCAAATGGTTTATCAATATCATCAGCACTGCACCGAATGAATGGAACAGATAGATTAGCATTTGATTCATTTTTCAATGTATCATCCTTTCGCTGTATTAACTCATGGCATTTATGCTGTTTAGTTGAAGAACTGACATTACAATAAAATTGAGTGCACATGTGTTGCATCTCATCCGTGTGAGTTCTGTGTTGATTTATATCTATAAGTGATCCGAGTCCTTTATCACCAACTTCACAAATGTATGGTATTTCTCCAGTAAGGGTTCCCGTATGACGAGTTAGATCACTGCATAACTTATATGATTCCTGACTTAACTGGCACCTGTGTGGTTTCTCACCAGTATGGGGCCTCATGTGTCTTTTCAGATTAGAACCTTCAGTAAATGATTTCTGACACACCTGGCATTTGTATGGTTTTTTGCCTGTATGGGATCTATTGTGTACTTTCCGAGAACTAGCACGAGTAAATAATTTCTGACATAACTGACATTTGTATGGTTTCTTGACAGTATGGGTTGTCATGTGTCTTTTCAGACTACCACACTCCGTAAATGATTTCTGACATAACTGACATTTGTATGGTTTATCCCCAGTATGGGTTCTTATGTGAGATTTTAGATTATTACTTTCAGTAAATGATTTCCCACATACCTGGCATTGGTATGGTTTCTCCCCAGTGTGGATTTTCATGTGGCTTTTCAGATTACCACCTTCAGTAAATGCCTTTTGACATACCTGGCATTGGTGTAGTTTCTCCCCAGTATGTATTCTCATGTGCACTTTCAGATGACCACCGTGACTAAATGATTTCTGACACAACTGACATATGTATGGTTTCTCCCCAGTGTGGATTTTCATGTGTTTTTCAGATTACCACCTTCAGTAAATGCCTTTTGACATACCTGGCATTGGTGTAGTTGGTTGTAGGACATTAGCCCCCCTGGACATTATCCCCCCCGGACATTATCCCCCCGGACATTAGCCCCCCCGGACATATTCCCCCCCGATTTTACGTAGGACATTAGCCCCCCCGGACAAAGTCCCCCCCTATGTGCAAATCGTAGAATAATGCCGTAACCGATAAGACATGTCACTGGCATTCACATGCAAACGAAAGCACTTAGTGTCATTTAGGTCCTAATTGTATCAATAGGCCTAGGCCTAGACTTAGATTTGAAATGAACGAATGGGAATCGTATGTAGGGCCTACACAGTCTATTTGTTTAGTGTCTTACAACAAAGGTTTGTTAATGTTAGTTAGGCTACGTCTGTGCTTCGTAGACATGGGCTATTAGCGTTGTTTCCATTCAAAATTAGATTCAATACATTAAAGAAATGAACGAATGGGAATCGTATACACTAAGTAGGCCTACTTGTTAGTGTCAGTTATGGCTACAACGACATTTACGTATGAGTTTCGCAGACTTCTTAGCGTTGTTTCAGACCTTTAAAATGTCTTATAATATACATATTAAACCTTCAATTAACTTAACATATTCCTACAGGATGTTAAACTAATGTGTAATGTATAGTTATTCATTCAACATAGGCCCATTAATTACATTTTGTGCATCACTTTTAGGTAATGACATCATGTACTGGGGGGGATAATGTCCTACCCCAGGGGGGAAAATGTCCGGGGGGGCTAATGTCCGGGGGGGATAATGTCCGGGGGGGATAATGTCCAGGGGGGCTAATGTCCGTTTACCGTTTTCAGTTCCGTGTTTTGTGTACGTCTCAACGTTTAAATTAACGCGTTCACTGACGGATGTTTGCAAAAACCTACTTTAATGGAAGCTGGATTGATGAAAATATTCATGCCTAACTGGAGCTGGATTGGCGAAAAATAATTGCTGTCTAAATATTAGGCCTAAGTGAAACGATCATTTAAACCCGGAGTATATAATAACGGATGCTACCATTGAAACTATTGAAATAATTTCGGACGCTAAAGGCAAACATTACCGACATATACAATAACACATATTTAATTGAGGAAATCACAAAATGTGTGCTTGAAAACCTCAAGGAAGTCCCAAACGAGGTAACTATCACGTAGAAATGGAAGCTGGATGAGGATTTCTTATGGCTAAAATGATTAAAAGAACGCTTCAAAGATGGAAAGCTGGATCAAGGTTCTGTAATCGTAGTTGAAATACAAGCTGGATACAAGTTTTCATAGATCTGAAATAGAAGCTGGATCAAAGTTCTGTAATAGTAGTTAAAATAGACGCTGGATACAAGTTTTCATCCATCTGAAATAGAAGTTGGATTCACGAATAGCACGATAAAGAAGTGGAAGCTGGATGAATGTTTTTATAGATCTAAAAATATAGAAGCTGGATTTATGAAAAGAACGATAAAGAAATGGAAGCTGGATGAAGGTTCCAGTTTTGATAAAATAGAAGCTCGATCAACGAGAAATTCCAAGCCTCAGCAATAACCTGAATAATTTGGGACGCTAAACTACCCAATTACCGATTAAAATGTCTTGCCTTAAATTGGAAAGAAACGGAAGCTGGATTAAGGTATTTATATCTCTAAAATGGAAGCTGGATTAAGGTACTTTTATATGTGAAGTGGAAGATGGACTAAGGTATTTTTATATGTGAAGTGAAGCTGGATTGACCAAAATAACGTTTGAGAAATGGGAGCCGGATTAACGATAAAACGCTTCATCCAGATTCTAATTAAGATCTAAAATCCCTTTATCCCGCTTTCATTTTAAAGCTTTTTATCATCAATCCAGCTACAACTTTGCCAAAAAAATTCATCCATCCAGCTCCCAGTTAAGGAAGAACATTCTCAACCATCCACCTCCAATTTAAATCAAAAAGATTTTCATGAATCCAGCTCCAATTTAAGACGACATTTTCATCCATCCAGCTCCAATTTAAGCAAGGACATTTTAATCAATCTGGAGTTTTCTTACAAACAGTTTCAGACAATTATCCCATGTGATTTTCAGCTGAAATAATTAAACTTCCTAAACTGAAGGATTACCGTTTAATTGTTGTGGCAAGTTGAACACATTTGAAACTTGTTCACTGGTGGTGTTATTGGTTTTCTTGGATGGCAGAAAACAGGTTATTCTATCGCTTTAGCGTTCAGAATTACTCGCCAGTGCATTGGTTTTAGCGTCGCACACAAGGTCAACGTTATTGTCGGGTTGATAAAAATTATTATGCTTCGACGAGCTGATTATTCGGAATGCTAAATCGATAGATTACGGGAAAGAGATTAAGGTAAACGTGTAGTTAAGCGTCACAAATTATTTTCACGCTTTTAATAACACAAAAAGCGCCGCAAATTATTTCTGATAGCGTAAATTGTCGTCATTTTTATTTTTAGTATTATTATTATTATTAGTGAGTAAAGTGACCAATTAAAATGTATTGTATCTATAAATTTAAATAGCGGTAATTGGGTAGTTTAGCGTCCCAAATTATTTTGACCATTTCTTTGCAATAATAACTGAAAGACATATACAATAACACATATTTAATTGAGGAAATCATAAAATGTGTGCTTGAAAGCCTCAAGGAAGTTACAAACGGGGTAACTATCGCGTAGAAATGGAAGCTGGATGAGGATTTCTTATGGCTAAAATGTTAAAAAGAACGCTTCAAAGATGAAAGCTGGATCAAGGTTCTGTATTAGTAGTTGAAAAAGAAGCTGGATACAAGTTTTCATCTATCTGAAATAGAAGCTGGATTCTCGAATAGCACGATAAAGAAGTGGAAGCTGGATGACTATTTTTATAGATCTAAAAAATAGAAGCTGGATTTATGAAAAGAACGATAAAGAAATGGAAGCTGGATGAAGGTTCCAGTTTTGATAAAATAGAAGCTGGATTGACGAGAAATTCCAAGCCTCAGCAATAACCTGAATAATTTGGGACGCTAAACTACCCAATTACCTAAATAGCGTCTCTCGAAGAATGACTATTCAAAGACCAATAGAGACGATGGATTTTGATTTGATGCGGTTTCTAAGTTGGGGTATCCAGCATAATCCAAGCCAACGCACTCACACCGAATCCAAAACTGCTTTCATTCATTCATTCATTCATTCATTCATTCATTCATTCATTCGCTGTGATGATTCGTATAGTTCCTCGTTCCAAACCTCAGTGTGGCCAAATAAAAATATCCTATAATGACGGAGGAATGAGAAGGAATTCCAGAAAATGAGTGGAGGAGCATCAATGGGAAACTATTCCAGGACTATAGGGACCTACAACCAATAAGGCACTATTCTGCTATCATAATTATTGCCACAGGAAGGATGCCAGTTGGTGTCGCTGACAATATAATCACAAGTCCACTCAACGTAGCACATCATCAAGCAGAGAAGAGGAACATTGCTGATTGAACATGAAGAAGCTAGCAACCCAGGATCTTGAAGGAATCTTGAATGAAGATGTTATTCCTGCTGAATATTAGGCAGTCATTCCTACTCAGAGCATGGCAGCAACTTACAGACAGTACACTATTAGCATGACGATTTTCCAGTTTTGGAGAATCCTCAGTTCAGAGATGACATATATGCTACTCATGTTCAGCAGTAGTGCAAAAAGAACTTTGTATGTTCCAGAGAAAAGGAAAAAAGAAACATAAAGTCTAAAAATTGATTGGATCGAGTGTGATTTGTGGCCACAATGGTATAACAATAATATATGCTTTAGTGTATCTACAGGAAAGTAAAAGTATGTGATAATGTACATTATCTATATCAGTCAGTTGTAATAATATTCACTAAAGACCATTACTTGAAACTTGGAACTTTTTATGTTACGTTCTTATAAATTATCAGATATGTAATTGATTGATGGACTAAATGGTACTGAATCGATGAAGTGTTTTCAATGTAAAGTTCAGTTTTAAATGGAAGCAATTTATTCGGCATGAACATAATTGGGATATGAAATATTGAAACTCTGCCTGCTATTAATAAATTCACCACCCGCTCATTCTAGTAAAGATAGAAATCATTTTGACCTTAATGAAACAGATAATAAGCTTCATTTATAAACAGTGATGAAATAATGTGTATGTCTTAGTACAAGGTCTTACTAAGGTATTCATGTCTCTCTCTTAATAGGTGCCGGAAATTCTTTTTGCAAGTGCGTGAAGATGTATGTGACAGTTTTTCAGCATGCCTTCAATCAATGATCTGCATCAATGACAACATTAGAGTGGACAACTTTACCTACAGCTTCTAAACCATCAATTCTTTCTTTGTACATCAACATTGTAACTGAAGGAGAACACCATAGTGTGATAATCTACGCATATTTATGACTTCAACCTTTCATCCCAAACGATTACTCTTTCCTCGATGTGTAATTTTTAATTTGTTACAATAATTACTAATGATCATGATCGGACTTGAATCTACAAGATAAGAAGGTATCTACAAATCCAGGCATTATTTCTTTTCATATGGATACTATTTTAAAGAAAAAGGCAAAAAATGCAAATTATGGCAAGAATTGTTGGTATATGCTGGTAATTTTACTGGAGCATAATTATGGAAACCAATTTTTGTGAAAAAACACAGGAACATCAATAACTTGAGAAATCTTAAATTCTGAAGGTGACAATCTGACAGCTACAGTTAGACAGCTACAGTATGCATACACCGGTTATATTGGAAAACAATTGCTGAATTACGTTGGTTGACTGTGAATATGGAAACACATTCTGGAGGAAAAGAATACAAATGTCAGTTATGTTGGAAATCATTCACTACAAGATATCTTCTGAAAAGACACATGAGAACACACTCTAGGAAGAAACCATACAAATGCGAATTATGTCAGACATCATTTACTCAAAGTGGTGGTCTGAAAATACACATGAAAACCCATACCTGAGAGAACCATACAAATGTCAGATCTGTCAGAGGTCATTTACTCGAAGTGGTGATCTGAAGTCACATACGAGAAACCATTCTGGCGAGAAACCATACAAATGTGAGTTTTGCCAGAAATTATTTGCTCAAAGTGGTCGTCTGAAAATTCACATGAGAATACATACAGGGGAGAAACCATACAAATGTCAGTCATGTCAGAAATTATTTACTGAAGGTGCTGCTCTGAAAGTGCGCATGAGAACCCATACTGGGAAGAAACCATTTAGATGTAAGTTATGCCAGAAATCTTTTACTTGTAGTGATCATCTGAAGAAACACATGAGAACCCATACTGGGGAGAAGCCATTTAGATGTAAGTTATGCCAGAAATCTTTTACTTGTAGTGATCATCTGAAAACACACATGAGAACCCATACTGGGGAGAAGCCATATATATGTCAGTTATGTCAGAAATCATTTACAGGAGGTGGTGCTCTGAAAGTTCACATGAGAACCCATACTGTGGAGAAGCCATATGGATGTCATTTATGTCAGAGATCATTTACTAATAGTAGCCATCTGAAAAGACACATGGGAAACCATACTGGAAAGAAACCACACAGATGCAAGTTGTGTCAGAAATCATTTACTCAAGGTACTCATCTAACAAGACATATGAGAACTCATATTCGAGAAAAACCATATAGGACCCCCAGAAATTTGCGCCAAAAAATTGAAAAAATTGCGCGCCAAAAACGATAAATTTGCGCGAATTTTGCGCAAGTTGAAAAATCAAAATGTTCGTTATTTTTTCATTGAATCAGTGTACCAAAGTATCTAACAGTGTTTTTGTCATTTAATGTAAAGCTTTGGCGTACTAGAAATTAGACAATCAAGCCAAAAATGCAGTTATAAAGTTCCTATAACCATAAGATTAATGTATTCAAACGATCGCAAATAATTTTAATTTTGCAAAATTTACGCGCCCACCGAAATATACGCTCATTACAAATGTAACTTCAAAACAGAGCCCTGCGCCGACTTGGCAGTGTCGGCGGCGGCGCGCCGGTCAATTTTGGTCGGCGGCGGCGGCGCGCCGACAGACAAAAATCGGCGGCGGCGGCGCCCTCAAAATGTCGGCGGTGCGGCGCGGCGTCGTGGATTTAGTGCTCCAGGGTCGCATGCTTACTTAACCCTATGACGCACACCTTCCGCGACAACGCATTTAGCACACCTGGGGTCCAATGGACCCCACCGATAACATGGGTTGAAATTTCACAAATTAGGTAGAACTTGGGGATGAATGACTGAAATATATGTTGTACATAGCACATGCACTCATGGAACATGTTTGGGTCAAAATATATAGGCCTAAAATTAACCCTAGGACTACCAAAAGAGGTGTTATCCATCCATTTTTAGGTTTTTTTTAAATCAAACTTGTTTCATATGGAATAAAATGTTGACATTTTAAGTTATTTTAGGGGGTTCATTTAAACACATTTTGATGTAAAATTTGTGGTGATACCCCATACCGTTCAAAAGTTATACCCGATATACCCAAGGTACCAAGATGGGGGTGGAAACCACACACTCAGGTTATCGACTATATTATCTTATCCCTCATTTATAATAAAGATAAAAACATTATACCATTTTATAGAGGGAATGTGGGGCTACATTTTCCTACTAAATAATTTGTCTTTTCATAACCGGAAGTGCTCAAAATAAATTAAAATATCTGAAAATAGTGATTTTTTCATAAAATTTTCCTACCGAGGATTTGTAACTTGCTCAATCATTTTCATCAGTGGTGTAGCAAAAAAATTACGGGATGCCATATATATGTAAGTATGAATGTATGTATGTATGTATGTATGTATGTATGCACGCATGCATGTATGCATGCATGTATGCATGCATGCATGTGCTTTTATTTGTATATATTTATCCGTGCATATATGTGTGTACGTATGTAATCTATGTACATATAGGTATGATTGCATGTGTTATGTTTATAAATGTAAGCTTATGTATGTTTGTATGTACAAATGCGTAGTATGTGTGTATGTATGTTTGTATGTACGTACATATATACATACATGCATAATTTTCATATACATACATACACACATAAATACATATAATTATACGTACGTACGTACATACATACATACACACATACACGCATATACAATACATCAATTCACACATTCATACATATACACATGCATGTATACATACATACATACATACATACATACATACATGCATACATACATACATACATACATACATAGATACATACATGCATACACACATACATACATACATACATACATACATACATACATACATACATACATACATACATAGATACATACATGCATACATACATATATACATACATTTCATATATACATATATTTTATATATACATACCATGCATATATACATACATACACTGACGGATGTAAACCCATGGGTGGGGTAATTGTGGGCAGGGTGTAATGTCTCAATTGGGGTAAGGGTTGGGGGCAATGGTAGGGGTTATGGGCCGAGCGGTATGTCCTGTTCCCATTATGCTATAGTCGATGCATTATGGACCTATCAATGCTGAAGCTTGGGGTCCGTTGGACCCCAGATATGCTAAATGTGCCCTAGGTGTCTTACCCAATTTTCCCCCATTGAACCAAGGACGCTACAGTCTCCCAACTTTTTCGTACATGTAGGGGGATGAATTGTTGAGGAATTTGAATTATTTCAGATTTTTAGTATTTAGAGCAATTGAGATATTCAAAGTTTCGCACCTCTGGGGTCCAATAGACCCCAGGTGTGCGTCATAGGGTTAAAAAAATTTACAAAAGCAACCTATGTTATAAAGATATGCGTGCTCAGCAATTATTTTTGGCAATTATCTGGTCTTAAGTTAATATTCATGAGAAACAGTTATTCTTAGAATAGATGTTTAATTATAAAATTCTACAAAGGTTTAATTTACAAGCCACTTGACAACGTTTTCAAATCCAGGCCTCCCGCTTACGTAACCTACTAATAGAATTTAAAGGACTGTTTGCGCAGTGGCGGCGCTACTTGCCTATTTTACTGTTGACCTGCACTTCAACCCGCCACAAATTCTTGAGGTCTAGTTTCTTGACGCGACCTGCTGAAATTGTATAGCTGCGTGCATGCAGACATGGATACATACATACATACATACATACATACATACATACATACATACATACATACATACATACATGCATACATGAATACATGCATACATGCATACATGCATACATACATACATAGATTAAATGCATGCATAGTGCATACATACATACATGCATACATAGATACATACATACATACATACATACTTACATACATACATACATACATACATACATACATACATACATACCCAAACATACATGCACACACACACATACATACATACATACATACATACATACATACATACATACATACATACATACATACATACGTACATACATACGTACATACATACATACAATACATACATAGCCTACTGTGTTTGCGTACAAATATTGTCTGTCGCAAAGTGGGAGCTATCGTGAATGAATATAAAGTCATGCCATCTTGTCAACAGATGGGGGGTACTTGCAGGTTTTAAAAAATTTTCCTTTGTCAAAGCACACTGAGTAGTAAAATTGATCAGAATTCAGCAACTTTCCTGATTATTTTATGACCCAAAAATCCGACCGACTTCCACGCGAAACTCTTAGTACCTTCTTTAAACCTAATTGCTATGCACAAGTCTTTCGATCTATGCAAGCCAAGTCACAATAAGTTGCACTTGCTTTATGGGAAAATGTTTCTTTTTTCCACATCTGATCTCATTTGTGAGATGTTTCTCAAATTGCTGACTAAATAGGATCTATTGGCTAATTGTCTATCATGCTCCATTTTGCATATAGATTGATTAATATTCGAAAGCTTAATTAATCACCAATTTCGCATAGGTCACGTAGGCCTACAGCGTATGCGTTTGATACTGGTAAGAAAAATAGGAATAAGGTAGTAGCTTGCCGGAAATGGAGAATCAGAAACCTGTACACACGACCAATCGCCTACATAAAATTGCAGAGTGCCACCTCTTTGCAACGTAATAATAACGTGTATCCTAATACAAGAGGGCAGAAGGTTCTGTTCCATCTTAGCATAGGTCGGACTAGCTATCAGGCAAGAACGCGCACACACGTCAGCGCAATTCACTTAGGCCTACCTGGAGTTCTTTTTACCTTCGTTGCTGCCATAATTCAAATCGAAACGCAAAATCCACAAAGTTTAAACGTTAAGAACACTGTTTCAAACGTCAGAAAGAATAAGCAGCAGCATAAGTTTCATAGCATTGGCGCAAAAACGGTGTTGCTATGAATAATCGAAGTAGATAAGAAAAAGATTATATTTTGCACTGACGCAACAAGTTTTTTCACGAAATCATGCAAAAATACAACAAAAAGAAATACAGGAATCAAGGTGGCCTCGGCGGCGCGCCGACAAATTTTCGGCGGCGGCGGCGTCGGCGCGCCGACCCAAGAAAATCGGCGGCGGCGGCGCCCACAAAATGTCGGCGGCGCGGCGCGGCCGGCGCAGGGCTCTGCTTCAAAATAGTATTATATACCCTATATTATAATGAATCACCAAGTTACACAACGTGCTGAGTACTAGCTTCCCGTCTTTGTTGGCACGCCTGACGCCTATAGATTAAACGCGTTCGTTCTGTCATAAGCCGAGATAGCAAGCGACGCTGCTGTGTGACCGCTTTGAGAAACTTCGTCTAACATTTTATTGTGTGGCCGTGAAGTTCTGGAATTTTTTATACTATAAGTTTGTGCGTTACTACCAAAAATCATCGATCTTTAACTAAAAATTCATCTATGATTTCATCCCATTCGGCGGTCGCCATTTTGATTATCGCACATCGGTCGTCGTTGTTATGTTGAACTGTCATGGGCCGCGGTGATTTTAAGTCAATCAAAGATCAATTTAGATAAATTAGCAAGATTTTATCAAAATTTGCGCTAAAATCGCGCGGATTGCCAATTTTTGCGCTGTTGCGCTAAACCTGTAAATTTGCGCAAAAATTGCGCTGCGCAAGATCGCGAATTTCTGGGGGCCCTAACCATACAAATGTCAGTTATGTCAGAAATCATTTACTCGAGGTGGATATCTGAAAGTACACATGAGAACCCATACTGGGGAGAAACCATACAGATGTGAGTTATGTCAGAAATCATTTACTAATTTTGGTCATCTGAAAGCGCACATAAGAACTCATCCTGAAGATGAGATGCAACACATGTGCAGTAAACCTAATACTGAGGGAAGTTCTTCAACTACACAGCTGAAACTCCTTGCAGGAATACAGTCACACGATGATAAACCCGAAAAGGAATTCAATGATAAACCATTTGAACGTCTGTCAAGAATTGTGCTTTATGAATGTAGTGAAATGACAAGTCCACTTCCAAAAAGTCGTATGGGTGAATGTGCTTTCATTAACAAAATCAAATCACCTAAGGATTCAAAATTCATTGTGGAAAAATCGTTTGGATGCGGTTTATGCGATGAAATGTGTGAAATTGAGAAGGAATATCTGGAGCATTGTTCTTGTCATCGATTTTCTCCACCTGACGAATTATTTCTGAACCTTTGATGATTTTGTAATTCTCAATAAATAAACGTAATTGACTATTGATGAATGACGGAGACGCATGATCGTCATTTTATGTAAATGAGATGTGCTGCTCCTCTGCCAAAAGAGGAACGGGCACTGGTCAACTCTATCCATATTTAGCCTATGACAAAACCCCGGATAAAACCCCATCCCATGTGCATATAACTTAGTTCTGTAGTTACATGTTACATCAATCCAGCTTCTATTTAAATGGCAACAGTTGCATGCTGAATTAGTCCAGCTTCCATATGGGGAAAATTCGTTTAATCAGTTCAGCTTCAATTTCAATAGCAACAATTATTCAATTATTTTTATCTATCCAACTTCCATTTAAATAATTATTTTTCATCAATCCAATTCCAATTTAAGCAAGAAAATTTCCTGTAATCCAGGTATAATTTGAGCAACAGTATTTTCGTCAATCCAGTTTCCATTTGAGCAACAATCCTTTAATCAATCCAGCTTCCATTTAAACAAAATGTTTTTTATCAATCCGACTTCTATTTAGCGAGAATTATTTTCATCATTCCCAATTGTTTACGACCAACATATGTGTTTTGAACTTAGGATCGCCTTACCAGAGGTGGGCTAATGTCCTACAACCCTTGTGTTGGGTATTCACAAGGTACCCATTATAAGTACATGTAGGTGTACTTGGTGACAAAGATGCAAAATCAAAACTAATTTGCATCCATTGTGACAAAGTAACTTTTAAAGATGACTGAATATCTTAATATAAATTTTAATTAGTGTTCGTGGACACTAAAATATTCAGTTCTGAGTGCAACTGTTTCAAAACTGGATTGCTACTTTTCTCCATTGTAGCCTACATGTAAATACAGTTTAATACACGAAGCAGATGACGTACGTAGTAGTTCGAAGTTGTTTCGTGTACATCGTAGATTCGTATTTAGTTTGCATTCTTATAATTCCATAGTTTGTTGGATAAATGTTATCGGATTTTTATATAGCGGCTGTCTTATGGCCTCGACCCTGTATTCAGTGTAATGTAGGCTAATGTAATGTGAATCTTCGAGAATTTCTCAGTGCCCACAAAAGCCACATCAGGGAGACCAGCTTATTCACCGGTGCTATATCAAATCAAGTCCGCATGCAATAGCCAGAGCTACTTTTTCGTTCCGGTGCCAGGTCAAAATCCAAGGAGGTCAGCCCAAGGAGATGGACTCACTAAAAGTGAAAGAACTGTTGTCCTGTTTGAAGTTTATTTCTGGAAATTGGCCAGTGCAAAATATGAATTGTCTTTAAGCCTATAAAATTGAGTTTGAAATTCTTACTTGTGACGAAGATTTAGCAAAAAACCTTAGCGGCCTTTTTTATGGCCACCCTTTATGTGTAGCATACTGGGTGTTTCACATTTCAGACTACTGCATTTTTATAACAACACTGAAAATTTGCTGAATATCTTTTGAAATGTGTAGGGCCTAACTATATAGTGATCGAGGTCTATGAAAATTCGATTGTTGAGTCTCGAATTCAACCACATACACGGGTGTGTTGCCTGCTCATGCGTGACAGGGTCTTTTTCAGCTCTCATGTGCATTCTTCTATCCAACTCACCAAATTGCTAATGACAACACGCTTCACTGGCCTCTAATTGTCCCACTGTTGCACTTGTTCCGATGCTACTACACACATGAATTGTATGCTGATGTGTGGCTATCACCCCTATGTACCCATGTGCTGCTGTCAATCTAAACAAATGCGTTTAATGAATGAACTTGTTTATTGCACACACACACACAAGTCAAATAGTATAAACAAGCCTCAACAAACATAGTGCAAAAGGAATCAGGAAAAAGCTGACAGCTTATATAACCCTGACCCCTAGCTTCAAGACTATTTTTAGTGCAAGTCAGTATTAATACTTAACTAAAACTTAATTAATACTTAATTAATTAAAACATAACTGAAAGTAATAGGGATAAACATACAATGCAATAATGATAATAATAATAATAATAATAATAATAATAAAATTGTAATATTAAATCATGTTAATAAAATCATATTAATAGATGGTAATAATAATAATACTAAAATAATAAAAATAATAAATAATAGAAACAGCATATTATTGCAGCAGTAAATCCTCACAGTCTACAAAGGATTAGAGACTCGGAAACATCATAATAAACAGTCAGGATACTAACATACAATGTCTAGAATGCTGCAAGATAAATGCAGGTATAAAGAAAGACCAAAGTTAATCAACATATGCAATAGTTTGAAAACAAAGTCTTTTTAACATTTTTCTTGAAGGCACATACACTATTTTCCCTCTTCACATCATCTGACAGAGAGTTCCATAAACGGGGACCTAGAATTCGGAAGCTATTAAAGCGGCAGGTGGTACGTGCAAAGGGAACAACATATTTACTCGATCCACGAGTATTAAACGAGTGAAATTGAGCCACTGTCATAAAATAATTTTTAAATATGGGGGGTAAGAGATTATTTCCAAATTTGTACATAAGGACGACGATAGACAAATAGTACAGGTCATAAACTTTGAGAATATTAAGTTTACTGAATAATGGGTTGGAATGGGCTAAATAGGGAGAGTTAGAGATAATACGACATGCAGCTTTCTGAAGCTTTAGAATTCGGTCCAAGTTGCAGGATCTGTACGGAGAAGCCCAAATAACACAACAGTAATTGATATAAGGTTCTAGTAAGGTATGGTATAAAAGCTTCAATTTCTCAGTTGGCAGCACATGTCTGACCTTACGTAAAATGCCCACAACCTTGGACACTTTGTTAGTGACCATGTCCACATGTTTGTTCCATTTAAGATTTTCAGTAATAAGAACACCAAGAAATTTAGTTTCACGTACACGAGGGAGATGCACATCATTTACACATATGTCAAAATCTGAGTCAAGAGTCACCTTATTTCCAAATATCATATAGTTAGTCTTATTTAAGTTCAAAGATAATAAGTTGGCGGCAAACCAGTGGCTTAACAGTTTTAAGTCTTCATTCAGAGTTTTAGCTAGCATGAGAGGACAGTGCCCAGTGGCAAAGATATTTGTGTCGTCAGCAAACATGATTAATTTCAAGGCAGTCACAGATTGTAGATCATTTATATACAATATAAATAACAATGGTCCCAATATTGAACCTTGAGGAACTCCACATTTCACAAATAGAGAGGCAGAGGAAGAGTGATTAACAGAAACATATTGTAATCTATTTGATAAGTAGCTACAGAACCAATTAAGAGGCGAGCCTCTAATTCCATAATGTTCAAGCTTATCTAACAAAATCTTATGATTTACAGTGTCGAACGCTTTAGCTAGATCTAGGAAAATTCCTATGGTGAGTTGATGGTCGTCAATAGATTTGCTAATATTGTCTGTGAGCTGAAGCAGCGCCATATAAGTAGACAAGTTTTTTCTAAAACCAAATTGGCTATCCACAAGCAAATCATTTTGAGTTACAAAACCAAGAAGCCTATTATAAACAATTTTTTCCAATATCTTGGCAAAAGGAGATAATATGGAAATTGGTCTGTAGTTGGATACCATAAGTTTATCTCCAGACTTAAAGACTGGAATTACCTTAGCAATTTTAAGTTGATCAGGAAAGACACCATCGACCAGCGATAGGTTAAAAATCTCTGATAGTACGGGAGAGATTTCATGAGAGCATTGTTTTAACGTCGATATCGAAATGTTATCAAATCCTACACTGTGAGAATTTTTCAGGGAAGCTATAATATTGATAATTTCCTGAGGTGAAACCGGGTTAAAGTAAATGGATTGAGGAAGACTGGACTTTAAGTAGTCAGTGTATGGTCACGTCCCGATGTCCAAGCACTTGCGATCGCCTTCTCCTTAACAAGTTTCCGTGTATGACGAAAGAGAGCGGAGGTAGACTTTGAGAGATCTTCGTTGATGTAGACTCTAACTTTACATTGTTTCAGAGTACGTCTCGCATTGTATACCACATCCCGCATTTTCTTAGTAGCGAAACGAACCAGAATGGGTGCTGGGGTTGAGTTGTCCGAGCGTCGTAAGCGGTAAGCCATAGAGATGTCCGCAGGTTGAACGTTTAACTTCATTTCAACGTTTAGTAAGTCGAGCACGGCCTTTTCTGTTTCAGAGTTATTCTCAACGGTTGTTTTCTGGTCACCGCCAGCACCAGCAAGCTCCGAATAGGATCGAACAGGAAGACCAGCAATAACAATGTTCTCTGCCCGGGCTTGACGTTCAAGATCTGTAATCTTACCATTTGCTATTTGAAGCTCACTGCGTAATTTCGTATTCTCGGCCCGAGCTGCCTGAAGGGCCTCCACGAAAGGTGAAAGCTTTTCATCTAATATCGCTCCGATGGCATCGAGAACAGACTTTTCCCGCAGCGCCTTAGTTAAATCACTTGCTAATTTTTCAGTTTTTGACATTTCCGATGAAGCCAATTGTAGACAGCATAAGCGACAGGCGTAGAAAAGGGTTTATAGCCGTTAACCTGAGAAAAAGTTTATTTAAGCATAATTTGTAACGGAATAAATAACCGCCATTGTCACGTGACCATAGACTAGGACAACACATTGATAATTAATGAGTTGTATGTGTATTTTTATGCTTGAATTACTGTTATTCCATACTCTTTGGTCATATGTAGACCTATCCTGGCAGCTGATGGCTAATTACTGGAGAGCAATGCACTTCATGCGTTATCGACGTACCTTAGTTTTTGCATATTCATGAACATGTGCTATCTTTAATTTGTGCTTTTCGCACAGTAACTTGATGTAATCTAGCGTTGTTCATTTATTATGAGCACTTATTTAGCGCCTCAAACGACTCTCTACTCTACCTCCTTTATCCAGGCCAGTCCCAACCCTGGATAAAGGAGGAGAGCGCCGCTAATGGTCTCTGTTACCACACAGTGACGTTAAACTGCAAATATTTCTAGCACCGACCATGCGGTGGTCCGTACGCATAGCCACCGTCTAATGAAAATGTCTGTTTATCATATAATCTGCTCGCTCGTGAATATGTTCAGCGATCGCGAATAAGGTCAAATAATAGAGTGAATAAGTTGGTGCTCGGTGCTTGGCTTTCGAGTGGCGCTCTAGAAATTTCACGATTACAATATTATTAGGTCTACGAAAATGTTGAATCTCTAATATTCAGTAGATGGCAGGATAATCTGTAGCCTGCTTCCTTTATGGTAAGAACACGCAACGCATCTAATATCGATCGCCATTTTGTGTGGATGGACGTTAATGTAAGATAATTATGCGTTTAATTAGAATTTATTATACGACAACTAGCTAGTCTTAGAGTTTTTGGTAAACGTGTATTTTAGCGTCGTAAATTATTTTCACGCTTATAACCGCACAAAAAGTGCCGTAAATTATTCAAAACAGCGTACATTTGACCAACTCATGGAGCAGCATACCTAAAATATGTTCAGAACAAGAATATTAACAGAAATTATGTTTTTAAAATGTCACATTTCCCATGCGAAATCGCCGTTCGAATCGCCATTGAACCGCAACATTTGCCCGGAAGTTGGGGTACGACGTATATTGGTCCATGCGACTATAAATAACGTACGTCAAGACCGGACCTAAGTTCAAAATGAGAAATGGAAGCTGGACGAAGGTATTTCTAGATCTGAAATAGAAGTCGGATTGATGAAAAAACGCTTAAGTAATGGAAGCTGGATGATGGTATTCTTATATCTGAAATAGAAGCTTGGTTGACGAAAACAACGGGCGAGAAATAGAAGCTGGGTTAATAAAAAGATTATAGCTTAAATTGGAGCTGGATTAATGAAAATGTTGTTGATTAAATTGGAGCTGGATGGATCAAGATCTTCTTAATTAAATAGGAGCTGGATTGATGAAAATATTCTTGATTAACGTGGAGCTGGATTAATGAAAATGTTGTTGATTAAATTGGAGCTGGATGGATCAAGATCTTCTTAATTAAATAGGAGCTGGATTGATGAAAATATTCTTGATTAACGTGGAACTGGATTGATGAAAATGTTCCCGATTAAATTGGAGCTGGATTGATGAAAATTAATCATTATTGAAACAGAAGTTGGATTCATAAATCAGCTGATGCAATTGAAAAAGGCTGGACACTTACTTACTTATTTTCGCCTGCTGTCTTCTTGCACACTTGCGGCATGCAACTTCCGGAAAGGGTCAGAATTGAATAACAACTTCGATCGGCGGTTTGTTATGACAAAATATTACAATTTTTCAATCGATTTCCTTCTTTTTAAGAAATTATAAGTACAATAATACATCAGTTAGGCAAAGGCACGTTGGCAGGAGTATTTTAAGACGCTTTTTGTGCCAATTTAAGCGTGAAAATAATTTACTACGCTAAAATACACGTTTACCGAGTTTTTGTCATAAGGTTACAATGCAAATTTCTATAATTGCTGGTATTTTTAGCTTACGTTTTAGCGGAATAAACGATTAGCCAAAAACTGGGTATAGCGCTGATGGTAATGTATCGTTTTAACGGAATTAATAATTTTTTTAATTTTCGGAAAACGGAATAGCGGAATAAAGGTAATTGGGTAGTTTAGCGTCCCAATTTATTTTGACCATTTCTTTGCAATAATAACTGAAAGACATATACAATAGCACTTATTTAATTGAGGAAATCATAAAATGTGTGCTTGAAAACCTCAAGGAAGTCCCAAACGGGGTAACTATCGCGTAGAAATGGAAGCTGGATGAGGATTTCTTATGGCTAAAATGATGAAAAGAACGCTTCAAAGATGGAAGCTGGATCAAGGTTCTGTATTAGTAGTTGAAATAGAAGCTGGATACAAGTTTTCATCGATCTGAAATAGAAGCTGGATTCACGAATAGCACGAGAAAGAAGTGGAAGCTGGATGAATATTTTTATAGATCTAAAAAAATAGAAGCTGGATTTATGAAAAGAACGATAAAGAAATGGAAGTTGGATGAAGGTTCCAGTTTTGATAAAATAGAACCTGGATTGACGAGAAATTCCAAGTCTCAGCAATAACCTGAATAATTTGGGATGCTAAACTACCCAATTACCGGAATAAATTATACGAAATTTTTGGGCAGTCGCATCATCATTATTTTTCAACATTCCGGCTTCTGCCTAAACGGCAGAATAGGTCCATAATTTGAATTCAAGTTTAAGGCAGTTTGTGTGCAGGTTTCAGCTTTCCGTTTTAAAGCATGTCTTCTATTTAAATATTTTAGCATCATGTTTGTCAAGTTTTAGCTGTGCTACTTTTGAAAATTGCAGGTGCCATTAAGATATGGAAGGCACAAGATCTGTAATTCCTGCTCCTGAGTACAGGTGCCTGAGGATCCGATCAGTTACGCTAACAATTTGCTTTTACTGATATATCTGATTTAAAAAATTTAAATAACTCCTGAAACTTTGATCTTCCAATTATTGCTTGTTGGTCAGTTGAATTGGCAGCAAAGGTCATTCTTATGTCATGAGCAGCAATAAAAAATTATGTTTTCTATTTTGAATCATTATTAATTTTGAGGTTTACTGTTATTTGTAGCAAACATGAAGATAGCAAGCACCATTCTTGTAACAATTAAAAATCCAGTTGTAAGACGAGGTCTACAGAACCCAAATCTACACCAAGAACATTAAAGATTTTCTCTCTGTATACAACGTTTCCTATGATCCTACTTCTTCACCCACTTAAGCAAAGTTTTGATTTCCTAAGTATTTCCTTATGGTTCTTAGTCTATGAATCTGAAACGAAAATGTTTAGGAACCAGGCTGTTGGTGGAAAGCCTCTAATAACAATTGGATGAACATTCTTTGCAGGCAATTCATTTGAATTGCATATTGAAATTGATGCTTATAAATAGCCTTTCAAATTTCAACTCTATCTCCAATCTAGTGATTGGAAAAATCATCTGCAATAGAAACAATTTTTTCAGAAACTCAAGGTGATCATATGACTGTTCATTAAAATAACCAGACTTAAGAAAAGCATTGAAAATGCCAACCAGGACAGCAATAGTCTGATGGATAATATGACAACATATTGTACAAGAGACAGGAAATAAAAGTGCCAAATATATCATTTAATCAGTGTAGAATCTAACGAAAGCACACAAGAACTCATCCTGCACAGGAGCCAGCCATGTCGGCGAAACAGTACTGGTGTGAATTGTGTAAGAAATCATTTGATAGTCAGTCTTCTCTGACAATTCACATGAGAACCCATACTGGTAATAAACCCTACAGGTGCCAGACGAGTCAGAAGTCATTTGCTCAAAATAGCGCTGCACAAGCGCACATGAGAACTCATACCGGAGAGAAACCATACACCTGCCGGCTATGTGAGAAAACGTTTGCACAAGATAATCAACTGAAAACGCACATGATAACCCACACTGGTGAAAAACCATACAAATGTCGGATATGTCAAAAATCGTTTACTGTAAGTAGTGCTCTAAAAATTCACTTGAGATCTCATTCTGGCGAAAAACGATGCAGGTGTCATTTATGTCAGAAATTGCTTGCTAATGAGTCTTCTCTGAAAGCTCATATGAGATCCCACACTGGTGATAAACCATACAAGTGTCAGATATGTCATAAATCATTTGCTTGTGGTAATGAGCTGAAAGTACACACGAGATCCCATACTGGTGATAAACCGTATAAGTGTCAGATATGTGAAAAGTCATTTCGTCAGGATGGTTATATGAAAATACACATGAGAACTCATACAGGAGAGAAACCGCATATGTGTCAACTATGTCAGAAAACATTTGTTCAAAGTTGTCAGCTAAAACGGCACATGAGAACCCATACTGGTGAAAAACCATACAAATGTAAGTTTTGTAAGAAATCATTTGCTCAAACATGTAACTTGGCGGAACATTTGAGAATACATACTGGTGAAAAACCATACCGATGCCAGATATGTCAGAAATCATATACTGGACTTAGTCAATTTAACGTTCACATGAAAACTCATACTGGTGATAAACCATACAAGTGTCAGATATGTGAACAGTCATTTAGTCAGGCTGGTTATATGAAAATACACATGAGAACTCATACGGGAGAGAAACCGTATGTGTGTCAGCTATGTCAGAAAACGTTTCGTCAAGATTGCGTACTGAGAACACACATGAGAACCCATACTGGTGAAAAACCATACATGTGTCACATGTGTGAGAAATCATTTGCTGTAAGCAGTCATCTGACTGTGCACATGAGAACCCATACTGGTGAAAAACCATACAGGTGTCACATGTGTGAGAAATCATTTGCTACAAGCAGTCATCTGACTGTGCACATGAGAACCCACACTGGTGAAAAGCCATACAGCTGCCAATTCTGTAAGAAAACATTTGCACAAGGTAGTCAGCTGCCAAGGCACATGAGAACCCATACTGGAGAGAAACCACACAAGTGTCAATTTTGTAAGATATCATTTACTCAAATGGGTAGCTTGATGACACATATAAGAACCCATACTGGTGAAAAACCATTTATATGCCAGTTATGTAAGAAAACGTTTGCTGTAAGTAGTCAGCTGAAATCTCACAAAAGAACTCATACTGGAGAAAAACCAAGTACTTGCCAGTTTTGTAAGAAATCATTTACTCAGACAGGTCACCTGGTTTTGCATATGAGAATTCATACTGGTGAGAAACCATATAGTTGCCTAATGTGTCAGAAATCATTTGCTAGAAATGAGGCTCTGCAAAAGCACATGAGAACCCATACTGGGGAAAAACCATACAAATGCCAGCTGTGTCCGATGCACTTTAGCAATAGTAGTGCTATGCACGTGCACATGAGAACACATACTGGTGAAAAGCCACACAGTTGTCGTTTCTGTCAAAAATCATTTGCTAGAGGTAGTAGTCTGAAAGTGCACATGAGAATCCATACTGGTGAGATGCCATACACGTGCCAATTCTGTCAGAAAACATTTATGCAAGATGGTCATCTGCAAATGCACATGAGAACACATACTGGAGATAAACCGCATGTCTGTCAATTTTGTAAGAAATCGTTTAATCATGCAGGTTCCTTGGTGGTACATATGAGAACCCATACAGGTGAAAAACCGTACAGTTGCCATTTATGTCATAAATCATTTACAACAGGCAGTCAACTAAAGGTCCATATAAGAACTCATACTGGAGAGAAACCATACATATGTGATGTTTGTAATAAGGGATTCACACACATTGGACATCTGAAGATACACAGAGGAAGTCATGCAAAGCTTGCAATCAATGAACATCGAATCAAGAGAAGTTCCTCAGCAAAGCAGTTTCAACTCCATGCACAGTCAAAGGTTGTGAAAATGGGAAGTGAAGTTACTGCCAACGTATCTGAAAATTTCATTACATCTAGAAGTATGAGTGTTATCAATAAACCAAATGAACGTTGCTCCAAGAAAATATGTCCAGATTCTATTGGAATGGCAGACCAGTCACCGGACATTGGAGATGGAGAATGTCTGTTTGTAAGCAACTTCAGATCTCCTGGGGATGCACAAGCGTCTTTGTTAACTTCTTTTGGATGTGGTATATGTGACAAAGTGCTCAAAACTAAGACAGCATTTATAGAGCATTGTTTTGTTCATCAATATTCTCCACCTGACGATTTAATTTCTGACCTGTGAATTTTGTTTATCCATCTTCAATTTTACAAGCATTGTTTTCATCAATCCAATCGCATTTATCAAGCGTTCCTCGCATCGATCCATTTCCTATTTGATCAAGAGATTCATCAATCCACTTCTGAATTGATCTGGAGAAATGGTTCACGACAAATGGTTCACTATGATAATTTGTAATCATTGTGTGTTGTGTCAGTTTGAAATTAATACAGTTGTATAATTGTGATGATTAGATACAGGTAAGATGACATAGTAAAGTTCTGTATAACTAATTATATAAATAGATTATTTTGCAAAAATTTAATATAAGAATTTTGGAATGTAGGTTTTTTTATTATAGAGATACTTTTGGGATTCTTCTTATGGACATGCTTTTGTAAGTACTGTTGTTGCCTAGTTCCAACATGATTATAACACTGTAAAATTCTATAAGTTATTTAAATGAAATGTTATGCTGTAGTTTTTAGCGATGCTGTTCATAATGTCTCTTGTACTGGGCTCAATTCTCGGACACATTTATTGTTATTTATCAAATTTTTCCGCCCAAAATCTTTTGGTGGATTGGATATTTAACGCAGTTTGTGTAGCAATTTAAAGCTTTTTGGGTACTTGTGGGTTTGACGACCAAACAGAAATATAAAATCGATGAAAGAACTAACGTTGTAGCGTTGTTATCTTTAATAAATCCAACTTCTAGTTTGTCCAGAACCATTTTAATCGATCCAGCTTCTGCTTAGACAAGAATTTGTTCGATAAATCCCGTTTCTATTTTGTCACTAAATATTTTTCATCAATTTTTCATTGAAAATTAGTCTTCATCAATCCAGCTTCAATATCAGCAGAATGACTGCACTAACCCTAAAACTAACCCTAACCGACCCTCACGACGCCTAACCTGAGCCCTAACCGACCCTCACGCGATAAATCCCGCTTCTATTTCGCCAGGAAATATTTTAAATCGAATTTATATTTCTGTGTGGTCGTCAAACCCACAAGTACCGCTTTTTGTGTTTAGCGTATATTCAAGTTGTACCATGAATGTAGTGAGTTGAGTTAGTGAAAACTGCTCTTCGATTTTCTCTAAAACATTATGTTTGTGTGTAATATAGATCGTCGTGCTTCCTCACCATTTTGTGTTTTGTTGTCATTGGTAATAAGAAAATGAGCCTTGTGTTGTAAAATTACACAAGAAAATTGCTTTTCATAAAATACATTGATATTTTAAAGTTGGCATTGTTCTTTTTTTAATTTAATTTGGTTATCGTTGCTGGACCATTTTAATGTCCTCAATGCTTTATTTGACGTTGGTAAGTAAGCAGTCTGTTAATGTCCATGACTACTATTACGGTATAGTCCATGCCATTTACAGTTTCACCTGGGCAAAATTGCTTCAGAAGCTTTTTAAACGGTTTCCTGCTCAGAATTTTTTCCTGAATAACATATCCAAATCCCCCCCAAATTCCGACCACGGGGTCACCCCCCAAAATGGGGGCAAAGATATATAGGTTTTTCGTATTTGTATATACTGTATGTAATATCGGATTGCTGATGACTTCAACATGTTAGAAAGCGATGTATTCTAAGAACTGTTTATACATTGCTTGATTGTCACTTTCAGAACATTAATAGGTATACTTGTATACCCTCAATAGATTCTGGGGGCAATTGTGGGCGTCCCCCATGATGTTCTAAGCAAAATGCAAAGTGACCATTTATTACCAATTTGTTTTCTTTTCCAGCCAAATTTTTTGGCGCAAATAGAAGCCAGGAAAAATTTAGCAGCTCTCATTAGCAGTTAGCACGCAGCGTGATATCCCTGCTTCAACTTCATTTGGAGCACGAGCCCAGTGGTCAAGGAGGGGTAAAACATCCAGAGAAAATTTTTCTTGAAGTGTTAATAACTTCTTCAGAAACATACAAATAATTGCAATATTGTCATGATTTTATTGTTAAAACATAACTTATGTGTTCAACTGCACAGGACTTCAGTAAGAAATAAAATAATGAAATTAGAAACAAACAATTTGTGACAATAGGTGATTTGTTCATACCCATCGTCGGCAAATGTCTGGCGTCAGGAATTGCTGCCGCTGCTGATCTATCTATACGTCCGTCCATCTATCTATCTATCTATCTATCTATCTATCTATCTATCTATCTATCTATCTATCTATCTATCTATCTATCTATCTATCTATCTATCTATATATCTATCTATATATCTATCTATATATCTATGATGAATGATACTAGGAGGATCGAAAGAGTCAAAGAGTGATTGAAATATTAGGTGAAAGAGAAATATGCATCAAAGAAATGAACAATGCGGAAATATTCTGGAAAAGATTGAGAAAGAGAAAATGGAGGGAGAAGAGATAAAGACGAGCACATCGATTTAAGAAAAGATTGAACATTGAAGGACAGATACAGAGAGGAATGCACACGCGCGCGCACACGCACATGGGTAGACTAGCGCAAGGATCGATAATTAGAAATAAAAAGGTGAAAGATGGTAGCCTATATTGAGCCAATTACATACACCGATACAGGCAGGTCAAAAATATGGAATGAGATACAACGACATAGCCAAACAGATATAGACAGATAGATAGATAGATGGATGGATGGATGGATGGATCGATTAGATAGATAGATAGATAGATAGATAGATAGATAGATAGATAGATAGATAGATAGATAGATAGATAGATAGATAGATAGATAGATAGATAGATAGATAGATAGATAGTGTTTCCAATTTTAATCAGAATGATGGCGCAGAAAACTATTTTACTTTATTATTTATTTATTTTATTTTTTAAAGTCGAGTCATCGTCTTATTCCGGTGTAAAGGTTTCAAATTACCCATCCTAAACATTACCCCCCGGTAACTTGAAACCGGTTTCAGATTACCTCCCGGAAACTAGATTTGCATCAATCATCGCATTTATTGCACTAAAAAATTCAGGAAAATCATCCCGCTTCTTGTTTTCGTCTGAAGATTTTCATCCCTCATCCCACTTCGTGGTATGTTATCAATTTTTTGATCGAGAAAAAATAATAGCCTCGAAGCCATTTCTCCATTGTAACTTCAGCGGCGTTTAGTATTTTAGTTACAGATGAAAATATTGAAAACAAACCACAAAGTGGGATGACGGATGAAAATCTTCGAAAAAAACAAGAAGCGGGATAATTTTTCTGATATTTTTAGTGCAATAAGTGCGATGATTGATGCAAAATACAGTTTGCAGGGGGTAATGTTTAGGAGGGGGTAATTTGAAACCGCAGATCATTGGCTACCGCTCGGCCCACGTCATCTAAGGGTAATTGGGTAGTTTAGCGTCCTAAATTATTCAGGTTATTGCTGAGGCTTGGAATTTCTCGTCAATCCAGCTTCTATTTTATCAAAACTGGAACCTTCATCCAGCTTCCATTTCTTTATCGTTCTTTTCATAAATCCAGCTTCAATTTTTTAGATCTATAAAAACATTCATCCAGCTTCCACTTCTTTATCCTGCTATTCGTGAATCCAGCTTGTTGCAAACGGGGACGGTAGGAAAAAAATTGTAATAAATAGAAGAAAAACATTTAAGGCAAAATGGTGGGTAATCTACCCTTTTAGCGTCGGTAATTATTCGCCATTGCATGGGTTTTAGCGTTGGCCGAACACAAGTCGGTTTGAGGAAAATAATTATTGATAAAGATGACAGGAAGAAGATAGTTTGCAGTTTTTCCTTTCTTAGACTTTGTAGGTTTGCGAAACTTCAGTTTCAGATTGCAAGAAGAACAGAGCGCAGAAACAAAGTTACCAGTCATGTGACAGTGGTGTCGAACTTTGTTGGAGCCAGAAAAAGCGATAGAGCAAGAAGGACATGCAGCACAACTTTCAAACTGTAACCGCTGCAGCTGGGTAAGTGGAATCATCGGTTTGTTGGTAGCCAAAATTTTATTTATACGATTTTGTTCCGATTTTATATGCGAAAAGAAATGCTCCATCACGTCTGGGCCCGAATACGTGTATGGCTTGTTGTCATTTAAGTGAGGAAAGGAAGAAACGGTCAAGCAGCAGAAGCCGCTAGGAGTGTGTGTGTCTATAATTTTGGTCGATTTTCCGGCGGCCGATTCGTTTGGAGTCAAGTAGCTCTCGAAATCCGAATATATTACATAAGGCACAGGCATTTCATGCTGCGTGTTTGTAAATGACAGATTTGAATTTTCATCGGACGGGTATTGCACGGACTGCAAACCGTGCTTGCCGCATTCCTCCATGTGTGTATGCTTCCCAGCAGCAGTGGTAAAACAGTAAAGACAGTAAGGGCAGGGGAAAATCCTGCCTCCAGTGTGTGAATTGCGCGTATGCAAGAGAGCGGAAAGATTGCGAACTGTTATGTAGTGACGTTTAGCGCCATCGTCAAGCATCAGTAGATTTACAATGTGTTTTCTACCCCTGTGAGCACTTGCATATAGAGGAGTAAAGGACTTGTCATCCGGATTGAAGTACATGACATTGATAGAGTAGTCAGAATTCATGGTTTCGAAGAGATGGATTTGATCAATGGGCATGGGGAACTTCATTCCTTTAGTTTCAAGCTCGCTCAAGTGCCCCGCCTGAGATTAAAAAATATTCTGCACTTTCTGTACAATGCAGTAAATGAAAAGTCAGTAGTCGACTTGAACGCTTATTTTTATAATGTAATGTTAGGTAATGTAAATCTTGGATAATTTCTCAGCGCCCACAAAAGTCACGTAGGGGAGATCAGCTTAACCCTGCGAGTACGAGTGGGGTCAAAAATGACCCCAAGCCCACTTTGGCTGTACACTGCGCAAAATCTGTTCGTGCAAATTTATTTAATATTTGTGACTTTCAAGATGTACCTAGTCTCTATCGAAATATCAAATAATATTTCCCTTGTTTATCACCAGAGGGCGCTGGCAATCTTTTATAGCATTGAGTACCAGTGGGGTCATTTTTGACCCCAATAACTTTTTTTCGAATATTTTCAATGGTATCCTTAGAAATAATTCATAATTATAATTTCGAAGTGACTAGCGGACCGCCAGGCGGCTGTCGTATTTCAATTACTAGCGGACCGCCAGTCACATGTAACCTATCACATGACCCGAGTCACGAGTCTTCATTCTTGAATAATGGCGGCAGTTACCGATTGCTTGTTTTATGTCGGACAAAAGTTTTCTTGTTTTTTCTTGTTTTAAGGACAGAGTAAGTAACCAATCTTCATTTACATGATAGGGTTAGGGTTAGGGATAGGGTAGGGTTAGTCACAAGAACATTTTCTTCAAAAATCGAACTTCAAATTACATAATAATATTCGTTATGGCATGGCCGCCATTCGCGGATTCAGCATGAGACGGCCGCCTGGACTCGTGACTCGGGTCATGTGACAGGTTACACGTGACTGGCGGTCCGCTAGTAATTGAAATTCGAGGGCCGCCTGGCGGTCCGCTAGTCACAGCCATAAAATTTATAAGTCCTTTCTATAGCATTATCTGAAGAAAATCGGTGTTAGATAAATATTTATATACCTGGTCAAGCCGATATGCGAGTCGAAATGTGAACAGTCCTCTGAGTGCTTTCCAGCTATTCATGAGAAATTCAGTTATGCAACAAAATAATTGTGAAATGGACAAGCAAAGAAGGTAATCTGGTGTATGGTGATAGCTGGAAAGATGTAACTGGTAAGGAATTACAGTGCTTCTTGGGGCTCTCCATCTTGACAGGCGTAATAAATCTCGGAATGAATCAGTTCAACAGCTGTGGAGTGTTGAAGACGGTCGTCCTACCTTCAACAAGAGCATGACAAGAACTCGCTTTCAGCAGATCTCTTGTGCCTCGATGTTCCATTTGTCCAAGGGAAAAGGATAAAAGGGCAGCATAATCTGTGCAGCCTGTACAAGCAATGTGTGCAAGGAACATGCCACATGCATGAACGCGACGTAAACTGTAACTGCAATGAACGGATATTTTCTATGTTAGTTTTTAGTATTATTCTGCCATCTAGGGAATATCGGAGATTGCTACATCCACAAATTGTAATTTCCAAATTTCTTGAGCGCTAATCGAATGCCAATCGCAGGGCAACGTCTTATTCACAAGCGATTTGTCTAGTCAGAAGGGTTGCCCTAAAGATTAATGAAAGGGAGGTCGTTGTCCGATTTCCAAAGAAACAGAGTTGGCAGAGTAGCTTTGTTAAGGTGGGTGGCGTTTAGCATTTGGGATGTTTCGCATAGTCAATGCAAGTCTATTCCAGGATGTTGCACCAACCACAGAGAACGAACGCTTCTGCAATGTTGCTTAAAAGTAGGCCTATTATAATGCATGCATGGCTATGTTGTGAGAGTAGGCCCTAAAGCTAGAGAACGCGAGTTATAGTAGATAATTATACAGCAGGCAATATAGGCCTATAGGTAGCCCGTGCAACAACCATCTCTCGTCTTCTCTATGCCTCCTCTGCTTGGTGGGGATACACCACTGCAATTGATCGCCTCAACTCTACCTACAAAGGATTAAGCGATTGGGATACATCGATCCCTTCTCATTATATATTGCCTAATCTGATCTCGACCGCTTGATTCACGATTCAGACGTTAGACGCTTAACCCTTTGGAGGTGAGGTGACCATTTGTAACGCCAGAGGTGAGGTGGGGTTTGACAAACCCCAATATATATTTTTTTTCAAGCCGCGATATCAAATGGAAAATACTAAGTTGAGTTAAACTATTCTTCTATTATCAATAATCAACTAAACAGACGATTACCACGAACAAATATCTGTTTTCAATCCTTATTAGATGGCTAGAAGGTGAACCCATCCAATGTGTACTTAACCCATGCAAGTTTGGGTCCTCATGTGCAACATTATCAAGTGCACGAATAATCATAATATATATATTTTTAATACAACATAAAATGTTTTAGCCATCATTGTCGCCAGCCTTCTCAATGCCAACACAGAATTGACGTGTTCAAAGCACACTCGCATTGCAAATCATGGCTCATAAAATCAACATGTATAATTTTTTCTACGAAAAAATGCAATTTCCTTTAAATATGCAACAAAATTTTAAAAAATTTTCGTTCAAATTGCCTGAAATTGTGGCAAAGTGTCCGTATTTCATATTCACAAAGGTAGAAAAAACAAATTAGAACTGGTTCCATGTTTTCCGCTAAAAATTTAAAGTAGAATGCCTCTGGGGTGTGTCACACCCCATCTCACCTCCAACGGGTTAAAGAGTGTCATCTGGAATTTCAATCATGTACGCCTACTCCGAAGCCTATATCCACCTATTGTTAAAATGCCTTTTGATCTGCGTCCGCGACCACGTGATTTTTAACAGCCTTGAAAAGATGACTTTAAATTCATCTCTCGTGTTCTTTGTAAGACTGTTCCAAGTGTTAACTCTAGGAACCAGAAATCTATCTTTCGCATGCTTTCAACCTAAATTCTGCAGACACTCGTTACATTAACCCATTTCTTTTTTTAAAAATACTTTTTCATGTAATAAGTTGCGGTATGTCAACTTAATTTTGTTTCTGAATAAGCGAAGTATACAGGGTTGGCCATAAAAAGTAGTCATCTACGGTTTTTAGCCCATATCTTGTACAAACACATGAATTTTTAAGTGAAACTTTACAGTCTTAAAGGCAATTCATATTTACGTACAATTGTAAAATTTTAACGAACTATTTCAAACAGAACAAAAGTTATATCAATTTTAGTGAGGCCACCCACCGGGTTTTTTTACGATTCAGAAAGGCGACGCAACGAAAAAAGCAACAAAAACAATTTAAAAGATTGAAGCCTAGATAAGCAGCGAACAGAGTGGATCATTAGCTAACACTTTACAGTGAACAGAGTTATGGGACTAAATACGCTAGTTGATTATTGAATAAACGAAATTACTTACTCACTTATTTTGCTAGAATTATGACGTCACAAACTTCAACGTCTTCACTCTTCAGTAAGTTGGAATTTGAAATTTTCCGTTAACACGTTCATGCTATTCGTCCGACATTTTAAAATCCGCTGATTTATTATTATTTTCCTTCTTCCAAGGAGGCTTAGAGTATAATTCTGGGGTATCGTTTTACAATGACTCGGTAGCAAGTACCGTTTTTTTTATAAATTCGATGAAAAATATTTCCTCACGAAATTGAAGCGGGATTTTGCGCGTGAGGGTCGGTTAGGGCTCAGGTTAGGCGCCGTGAGGGTCGGTTAGGGTTAGTTTTAGGGTTAGTGCAGTCATATATGCTGAAATTGAAGCTGGATTGATAAACAATAATTTTCAATGAAAAATGGCTGAAAAATATTTGCTGACGAAATAGAAGCGGGATTTATCGAACAAATTCTTGCCTAAAGAGAAGCTGGATCGATTAAAATTATTCTCGGCAAACTAGAAGTTGGATTTATTAAAGATAACAACGCTGCAACGATATCTACCGAGTCATTGTAGAACGATTTACCGAGTCATTGTAGAACGCTACCAATTCTGGTAGTTTAGTGGTAATCCTTCAGTTTAGGAAGTTTAATTATTTCACGCTTATTAACATATAATATATGATATAGCATGTTAATAAGCGTGAGAACACCAATACATATTATGTATTGGTGTTCTCAATATGTAATCTATTGTTTGTCACTCCCTGTCGTCGTATTTTTTCGGAAGAAAGTGTCATGCCTTAAATTGGAGCTGGATTGATTAAAAGGTAATTGGGTAGTTTAGCGTCCCAAATTATTTTGACCATTTCTTTGCAATAATAACTGAAAGACATATACGGTAAGCGAATTCGTAGAACATACATGGATACGAGTCCAAGGCTCCGGCGACCCAATAGGAAAGCGAGTTATAAATAGCGTGGCCTGATTTGTAACTTTCGTACGCGAGTAAGTAAATATATTCTGATAATTCTGATAAATATAATCATATTTCACAAGGTAGTATTCACAAAAATACCTGGTTTAGTAATATTATTATATTCCAGTGGCGCAAATTTTGATGAAATGGATAAAAACGGAGCGCGTTTAGAATTTTAGTAATTAATTCTAAATCGAAAACAGGTTGGTGATGGCCTCGCTGCAAAAAAGACCGAGGAAAAGAGCGTTTAATCGGTAAATTGAAGCTGGACGAATGAAAATGTTCTTGCTTACCTTGGAGCTTGACGGATGAAAATGTTCTTGCTTAACTTGGAGCTGGATGGATGAAAATCTTCCTGATTAAATTGGAGATGGATGGATGAAAATAACGCTTGGGAAATGGAAACAGGAAAAAGTTTGTATTTTTACTTGAAATAGAAGCTCGATTGATGACAATGTCCGTCCTTGAATTGGAGCTGGATTAATGAAAATATTCTTGCTTAAATTGGAGCCTGATTGGTGAAAATGTTTCTGCGTATATTGGAACTGAATTAATGAAAATAACTTGGTTGAACAGAGGCTGGATTTTTGAAAATCATCGCTTGATAAATGGAAGCTGGATTAATGAAAAGCGCTTGTGTAATGGAAGCTGGATTAAAGTATTTTTATATCTGAAGTGGAAGCTGGATTAAGGTATTTTATATCTCAAGTGGTAGCTGGTTTAAGGAATTTTTATGTCTAAAATGGAAGCTGGATTATGGTATTTTTATATCTAAAATGGAAGCTGGATTAAGGTATTTTTATATCTGCAATGGAAGCTGGATTAAGGTATTTTTATATCTAAAATGGAAGCTGGTTTAAGATATTTTATATGTGAAGTGGAAGCTGGATTAATAAAAAAAAACGCTTGGAAAATGAAGCTGGATGAAGATTCCTTATAGGTGAAATAGAAGCAGGATTGATGAATATAACGCTTGATAAATGGAAACTGGACCGTTGATTTTCATTCATGTATTTCAACATGCATCCAGCTTCTATTTAAGCTGTTAAGCCGTTAATCCAGCTTTCTTTCATCAAGCGACTATCAATCAAGCATTTTTCATCGATCCATCTTCTATTTCAGATATAAATATACCTTCATCCAGCTTCCATTGAAGGCGTAAAAATATCTGATTCCAGCTTCAATTACTTAAGCGTTTATCATTAATCTAGCTCCTATTTCAGATATAAAATTACCTTGATCCAGCTTCCATTTAATATATAAAAATGCTCTATTCCAGTTTCGTTTCACAAGCGTTTTATCATTAGTCCTGCTTCCATTTCTTAAGCGTTACTTTCGTTAATCCAGCTTCTATTTCACCTATAAGGAATCTTCATCCAGATTCCATTTTTCAAGTGTTTGTTTCATCATGCCAGCTTGCATTCCAGTCATAAAATATCTTAATCCAGCCTCCATTTATCAAGCGATATTTTCATAATTCCAGCCTCTGTTCAACCAACAGTTATTTTCATCAATTAAATTCCAATATAGGGCATACAAAGAAACATTCTCACCAACCAGGCTCAAATTTAAGCAAGAATATTTTCATCAATCCAGCTTCTATTTCAGGTATAAAAATACTTATTCCGGTTTCCGTTACTACAACGTTATTTTCAGGGATCCAGCTCCAATTTAGCAAGAAGATTTTTATCAATCCAGTTTCTATTTAGCAACGCGATTGTTTCGTGTGTCCATCTTCAATTTTTATAAGCATTAATTTCATCAATGCAACTTCATTCAGGAAACGCTCTTTTCCTCGGTCTATTTTTGCAGCGAGGCCATCAGCAACCTGTTTTCGATTTATCACGAGTTATTTTCATCAATCCAACTTCTCTTTCAGCGGCAATAACCATGGCGCAAAACTTCGCAGTGAAAATTTGGCCGTGAACTAGTTATCGGTGAGCCAGTTGTCCGTGAACCAGTTGCTGATCCTGCGCCGCGCACGCTAGTGCACTTCGTCTGGCCATCGATTAGGCCTACAATGAACCTTCTTCGCAGCGCGTATTTTTTTATTTCACGTTACTTGAATAATCATTAGGACTAATTACTCAAATTTCTAAACGCGCTTCGTTCGTATCCATTTAATCAAAATTTGAGACACTGACAAATAATAATATTTCTAAACCAATTGCATTTAACAAGAATATTTACTTACTCACGTACGAAAGTTAAAAATCAGGTCACGCCATTTATAACTCGCTTCCCTATTGGGTAATCAAAGCCTTGGACTCGTATCCATGTATGTTCTACGAATTCGCATACGGTAATGTTTGCCTTTAGCGTCCGAAATTATTTCAATGTAGCATCCTATATTATATACTCCGTGTTTTCAGTGGTTGTAGGACATTAGCCCCCCTGGACATTATCCCCCCCGGACATTATCCCCCCCGGACATTAGCCCCCCCGGACATATTCCCCCCCGATTTTACGTAGGACATTAGCCCCCCCGGACAAAGTCCCCCCCTATGTGCAAATCGTAGAATAATGCCGTAACCGATAAGACATGTCACTGGCATTCACATGCAAACGAAAGCACTTAGTGTCATTTAGGTCCTAATTGTATCAATAGGCCTAGGCCTAGACTTAGCCCCCCTGGACATTATCCCCCCCGGACATTATCCCCCCCGGACATTAGCCCCCCCGGACATTTTCCCCCCTGGGGTAGGACATTATCCCCCCCAGTACATGATGTCATTACCTAAAAGTGATGCACAAAATGTAATTAATGGGCCTATGTCCAGGGGGGCTAATGTCCTACACGGACATTAGCCCCCCTGGACATTATCCCCCCCGGACATTATCCCCCCCGGACATTAGCCCCCCCGGACATTTTCCCCCCCGGGGTAGGACATTATCCCCCCTAGTACATGATGTCATTACCTAAAAGTGATGCACAAAATGTAATTAATGGGCCTATGTTGAATGAATATCTATACATTACACATTAGTTTAACATCCTGTAGGAATATGTTAAGTTAATTGAAGGTTTAATATGTATATTATAAGACATTTTAAAGGTCTGAAACAACGCTAAGAAGTCTGCGAAACTCATACGTAAATGTCGTTGTAGCCATAACTGACACTAACAAGTAGGCCTACTTAGTGTATACGATTCCCATTCGTTCATTTCTTTAATGTATTGAATCTAATTTTGAATGGAAACAACGCTAATAGCCCATGTCTACGAAGCACAGACGTAGCCTAACTAACATTAACAAACCTTTGTTGTAAGACACTAAACAAATAGACTGTGTAGGCCCTACATACGATTCCCATTCGTTCATTTCAAATCTAAGTCTAGGCCTAGGCCTATTGATACAATTAGGACCTAAATGACACTAAGTGCTTTCGTTTGCATGTGAATGCCAGTGACATGTCTTATCGGTTACGGCATTATTCTACGATTTGCACATAGGGGGGGACTTTGTCCGGGGGGGCTAATGTCCTACGTAAAATCGGGGGGGAATATGTCCGGGGGGGCTAATGTCCGGGGGGGATAATGTCCGGGGGGGATAATGTCCAGGGGGGCTAATGTCCTACAACCACTGAAAACACGGAGTATATAATATAGGATGCTACATTGAAATAATTTCGGACGCTAAAGGCAAACATTACCGTATGCGAATTCGTAGAACATACATGGATACGAGTCCAAGGCTTTGATTACCCAATAGGGAAGCGAGTTATAAATGGCGTGACCTGATTTTTAACTTTCGTACGTGAGTAAGTAAATATTCTTGTTAAATGCAATTGGTTTAGAAATATTATTATTTGTCAGTGTCTCAAATTTTGATTAAATGGATACGAACGAAGCGCGTTTAGAAATTTGAGTAATTAGTCCTAATGATTATTCAAGTAACGTGAAATAAAAAAATACGCGCTGCGAAGAAGGTTCATTGTAGGCCTAATCGATGGCCAGACGAAGTGCACTAGCGTGCGCGGCGCAGGATCAGCAACTGGTTCACGGACAACTGGCTCACCGATAACTAGTTCACGGCCAAATTTTCACTGCGAAGTTTTGCGCCATGGTTATTGCCGCTGAAAGAGAAGTTGGATTGATGAAAATAACTCGTGATAAATCGAAAACAGGTTGCTGATGGCCTCGCTGCAAAAATAGACCGAGGAAAAGAGCGTTTCCTGAATGAAGTTGCATTGATGAAATTAATGCTTATAAAAATTGAAGATGGACACACGAAACAATCGCGTTGCTAAATAGAAACTGGATTGATAAAAATCTTCTTGCTAAATTGGAGCTGGATCCCTGAAAATAACGTTGTAGTAACGGAAACCGGAATAAGTATTTTTATACCTGAAATAGAAGCTGGATTGATGAAAATATTCTTGCTTAAATTTGAGCCTGGTTGGTGAGAATGTTTCTTTGTATGCCCTATATTGGAATTTAATTGATGAAAATAACTGTTGGTTGAACAGAGGCTGGAATTATGAAAATATCGCTTGATAAATGGAGGCTGGATTAAGATATTTTATGACTGGAATGCAAGCTGGCATGATGAAACAAACACTTGAAAAATGGAATCTGGATGAAGATTCCTTATAGGTGAAATAGAAGCTGGATTAACGAAAGTAACGCTTAAGAAATGGAAGCAGGACTAATGATAAAACGCTTGTGAAACGAAACTGGAATAGAGCATTTTTATATATTAAATGGAAGCTGGATCAAGGTAATTTTATATCTGAAATAGGAGCTAGATTAATGATAAACGCTTAAGTAATTGAAGCTGGAATCAGATATTTTTACGCCTTCAATGGAAGCTGGATGAAGGTATATTTATATCTGAAATAGAAGATGGATCGATGAAAAATGCTTGATTGATAGTCGCTTGATGAAAGAAAGCTGGATTAACGGCTTAACAGCTTAAATAGAAGCTGGATGCATGTTGAAATACATGAATGAAAATCAACGGTCCAGTTTCCATTTATCAAGCGTTATATTCATCAATCCTGCTTCTATTTCACCTATAAGGAATCTTCATCCAGCTTCATTTTCCAAGCGTTTTTTTTTATTAATCCAGCTTCCACTTCACATATAAAATATCTTAAACCAGCTTCCATTTTAGATATAAAAATACCTTAATCCAGCTTCCATTGCAGATATAAAAATACCTTAATCCAGCTTCCATTTTAGATATAAAAATACCATAATCCAGCTTCCATTTTAGACATAAAAATTCCTTAAACCAGCTACCACTTGAGATATAAAATACCTTAATCCAGCTTCCACTTCAGATATAAAAATACTTTAATCCAGCTTCCATTACACAAGCGCTTTTCATTAATCCAGCTTCCATTTATCAAGCGATGATTTTCAAAAATCCAGCCTCTGTTCAACCAAGTTATTTTCATTAATTCAGTTCCAATATACGCAGAAACATTTTCACCAATCAGGCTCCAATTTAAGCAAGAATATTTTCATTAATCCAGCTCCAATTCAAGGACGGACATTGTCATCAATCGAGCTTCTATTTCAAGTAAAAATACAAACTTTTTCCTGTTTCCATTTCCCAAGCGTTATTTTCATCCATCCATCTCCAATTTAATCAGGAAGATTTTCATCCATCCAGCTCCAAGTTAAGCAAGAACATTTTCATCCGTCAAGCTCCAAGGTAAGCAAGAACATTTTCATTCGTCCAGCTTCAATTTACCGATTAAACGCTCTTTTCCTCGGTCTTTTTTGCAGCGAGGCCATCACCAACCTGTTTTCGATTTAGAATTAATTACTAAAATTCTAAACGCGCTCCGTTTTTATCCATTTCATCAAAATTTGCGCCACTGGAATATAATAATATTACTAAACCAGGTATTTTTGTGAATACTACCTTGTGAAATATGATTATATTTATCAGAATTATCAGAATATATTTACTTACTCGCGTACGAAAGTTACAAATCAGGCCACGCTATTTATAACTCGCTTTCCTATTGGGTCGCCGGAGCCTTGGACTCGTATCCATGTATGTTCTACGAATTCGCTTACCGTATCGCTTACCGTATATGTCTTTCAGTTATTATTGCAAAGAAATGGTCAAAATAATTTGGGACGCTAAACTACCCAATTACCTTTTAATCAATCCAGCTCCAATTTAAGGCATGACACTTTCTTCCGAAAAAATACGACGACAGGGAGTGACAAACAATAGATTACATATTGAGAACACCAATACATAATATGTATTGGTGTTCTCACGCTTATTAACATGCTATATCATATATTATATGTTAATAAGCGTGAAATAATTAAACTTCCTAAACTGAAGGATTACCACTAAACTACCAGAATTGGTAGCGTTCTACAATGACTCGGTAAATCGTTCTACAATGACTCGGTAGATATCGTTGCAGCGTTGTTATCTTTAATAAATCCAACTTCTAGTTTGCCGAGAATAATTTTAATCGATCCAGCTTCTCTTTAGGCAAGAATTTGTTCGATAAATCCCGCTTCTATTTCGTCAGCAAATATTTTTCAGCCATTTTTCATTGAAAATTATTGTTTATCAATCCAGCTTCAATTTCAGCATATATGACTGCACTAACCCTAAAACTAACCCTAACCGACCCTCACGGCGCCTAACCTGAGCCCTAACCGACCCTCACGCGCAAAATCCCGCTTCAATTTCGTGAGGAAATATTTTTCATCGAATTTATAAAAAAAACGGTACTTGCTATCGAGTCATTGTAAAACGATACCCCAGAATTATACTCTAAGCCTCCTTGGAAGAAGGAAAATAATAATAAATCAGCGGATTTTAAAATGTCGGACGAATAGCATGAACGTGTTAACGGAAAATTTCAAATTCCAACTTACTGAAGAGTGAAGACGTTGAAGTTTGTGACGTCATAATTCTAGCAAAATAAGTGAGTAAGTAATTTCGTTTATTCAATAATCAACTAGCGTATTTAGTCCCATAACTCTGTTCACTGTAAAGTGTTAGCTAATGATCCACTCTGTTCGCTGCTTATCTAGGCTTCAATCTTTTAAATTGTTTTTGTTGCTTTTTTTGTTGCGTCGCCTTTCTGAATCGTAAAAAAACCCGGTGGGTGGCCTCACTAAAATTGATATAACTTTTGTTCTGTTTGAAATAGTTCGTTAAAATTTTACAATTGTACGTAAATATGAATTGCCTTTAAGACTGTAAAGTTTCACTTAAAAATTCATGTGTTTGTACAAGATATGGGCTAAAAACCGTAGATGACTACTTTTTATGGCCAACCCTGTATACTTCGCTTATTCAGAAACAAAATTAAGTTGACATACCGCAACTTATTACATGAAAAA
Source organism: Lumbricus terrestris (assembly GCA_949752735.1). Lineage (NCBI taxonomy): Eukaryota > Metazoa > Annelida > Clitellata > Crassiclitellata > Lumbricidae > Lumbricus > Lumbricus terrestris. Next base: position 42,862,929 of record OX457050.1, on the reverse strand, counting down.
GTATTTTTAAAAAAAGAAATGGGTTAATGTAACGAGTGTCTGCAGAATTTAGGTTGAAAGCATGCGAAAGATAGATTTCTGGTTCCTAGAGTTAACACTTGGAACAGTCTTACAAAGAACACGAGAGATGAATTTAAAGTCATCTTTTCAAGGCTGTTAAAAATCACGTGGTCGCGGACGCAGATCAAAAGGCATTTTAACAATAGGTGGATATAGGCTTCGGAGTAGGCGTACATGATTGAAATTCCAGATGACACTCTTTAACCCGTTGGAGGTGAGATGGGGTGTGACACACCCCAGAGGCATTCTACTTTAAATTTTTAGCGGAAAACATGGAACCAGTTCTAATTTGTTTTTTCTACCTTTGTGAATATGAAATACGGACACTTTGCCACAATTTCAGGCAATTTGAACGAAAATTTTTTAAAATTTTGTTGCATATTTAAAGGAAATTGCATTTTTTCGTAGAAAAAATTATACATGTTGATTTTATGAGCCATGATTTGCAATGCGAGTGTGCTTTGAACACGTCAATTCTGTGTTGGCATTGAGAAGGCTGGCGACAATGATGGCTAAAACATTTTATGTTGTATTAAAAATATATATATTATGATTATTCGTGCACTTGATAATGTTGCACATGAGGACCCAAACTTGCATGGGTTAAGTACACATTGGATGGGTTCACCTTCTAGCCATCTAATAAGGATTGAAAACAGATATTTGTTCGTGGTAATCGTCTGTTTAGTTGATTATTGATAATAGAAGAATAGTTTAACTCAACTTAGTATTTTCCATTTGATATCGCGGCTTGAAAAAAAATATATATTGGGGTTTGTCAAACCCCACCTCACCTCTGGCGTTACAAATGGTCACCTCACCTCCAAAGGGTTAAGCGTCTAACGTCTGAATCGTGAATCAAGCGGTCGAGATCAGATTAGGCAATATATAATGAGAAGGGATCGATGTATCCCAATCGCTTAATCCTTTGTAGGTAGAGTTGAGGCGATCAATTGCAGTGGTGTATCCCCACCAAGCAGAGGAGGCATAGAGAAGACGAGAGATGGTTGTTGCACGGGCTACCTATAGGCCTATATTGCCTGCTGTATAATTATCTACTATAACTCGCGTTCTCTAGCTTTAGGGCCTACTCTCACAACATAGCCATGCATGCATTATAATAGGCCTACTTTTAAGCAACATTGCAGAAGCGTTCGTTCTCTGTGGTTGGTGCAACATCCTGGAATAGACTTGCATTGACTATGCGAAACATCCCAAATGCTAAACGCCACCCACCTTAACAAAGCTACTCTGCCAACTCTGTTTCTTTGGAAATCGGACAACGACCTCCCTTTCATTAATCTTTAGGGCAACCCTTCTGACTAGACAAATCGCTTGTGAATAAGACGTTGCCCTGCGATTGGCATTCGATTAGCGCTCAAGAAATTTGGAAATTACAATTTGTGGATGTAGCAATCTCCGATATTCCCTAGATGGCAGAATAATACTAAAAACTAACATAGAAAATATCCGTTCATTGCAGTTACAGTTTACGTCGCGTTCATGCATGTGGCATGTTCCTTGCACACATTGCTTGTACAGGCTGCACAGATTATGCTGCCCTTTTATCCTTTTCCCTTGGACAAATGGAACATCGAGGCACAAGAGATCTGCTGAAAGCGAGTTCTTGTCATGCTCTTGTTGAAGGTAGGACGACCGTCTTCAACACTCCACAGCTGTTGAACTGATTCATTCCGAGATTTATTACGCCTGTCAAGATGGAGAGCCCCAAGAAGCACTGTAATTCCTTACCAGTTACATCTTTCCAGCTATCACCATACACCAGATTACCTTCTTTGCTTGTCCATTTCACAATTATTTTGTTGCATAACTGAATTTCTCATGAATAGCTGGAAAGCACTCAGAGGACTGTTCACATTTCGACTCGCATATCGGCTTGACCAGGTATATAAATATTTATCTAACACCGATTTTCTTCAGATAATGCTATAGAAAGGACTTATAAATTATAATTATGAATTATTTCTAAGGATACCATTGAAAATATTCGAAAAAAAGTTATTGGGGTCAAAAATGACCCCACTGGTACTCAATGCTATAAAAGATTGCCAGCGCCCTCTGGTGATAAACAAGGGAAATATTATTTGATATTTCGATAGAGACTAGGTACATCTTGAAAGTCACAAATATTAAATAAATTTGCACGAACAGATTTTGCGCAGTGTACAGCCAAAGTGGGCTTGGGGTCATTTTTGACCCCACTCGTACTCGCAGGGTTAAGCTGATCTCCCCTACGTGACTTTTGTGGGCGCTGAGAAATTATCCAAGATTTACATTACCTAACATTACATTATAAAAATAAGCGTTCAAGTCGACTACTGACTTTTCATTTACTGCATTGTACAGAAAGTGCAGAATATTTTTTAATCTCAGGCGGGGCACTTGAGATCATTCATATTATGTCGATGCACATTTACAGCGTCTGATCCCGTGTGTTAATTTCGAATTTCAAATATTCACTAGATGGCAGAAGAATATTTCTCAATCCTCCTCAATGTGTTCCATTACATTAAAGCATCGTCTGGGTTCGCTCGCCATTTTGTACGAAGGTAGGGGTGAATAATATTCCGATTTGCGTTCAAACTTAATTTTTAATACGACAACTATTTAGCTCTTAATTTGTAATATGTTTGCGCCTTATTGTCTGCTGACACTTTCCAATGCATCGCTTGGTATTCAATTCAATTCAATTCAATTCAATTGGTTTATTGATCGGTAATGTTCCAGTTTAGGTGCTTTTATTATTTTGCACTGTTATACGGGATAGTTATCAGCAATAGTTTGAAGGAAGACATTGAAAAAGTTTTCCCCTTTGAACTATAAAAGAAAGCTGAAATAGAAGCTGGATGAAAGTTTTTACAGGTGAAATGAAGGTTGGATTGATGAAAAAACGCAAGAGAAATGGAATCTGGGTGGTGGCTCTTTCACAAGTGAAATAGAAGCCGGATTGACGAAAATAACGTATGAGAAATAAAAGCTGGATGAAAGTATTTCTTGATCTGAAATAGAAGCTGGATTGACGAAAATAACGCGGGAGAAATAGAAGATGGATGAAGGTTTATATATATATATGAAATAGAAGCTGGATGAAGGTTTATATATATATGAAATAGAAGCTGGATGAATGATAAAAAGCTTTAAAAAATGGAAGTTGGATGATGTATATATTAGGTGAAATCGAAGCTGGATGAACGAAAATAACGCGGGAGAAATAGGGGCTGAATAAAACAGCGACCAAAGACTAGTGTTGAAGAAAGCAATGCAAAATAATAAAAGCACCTAAACTGGAACATTACCTATTGATCCACCAAAAAAACAAAGACAAGCAGACAATTTTGCTCACAGGATAGTACACACAGTGATTGATTGCGAGTTAACATTAATTTTGCGATTATATGGACAGGTAAGCAACCAATACTGAGTGTGGCAGAACCAATAGGCTACCCGAAGGGAATGATCCCGCTAGTGGGGCCTATTTACCAGAAAATTCATTGGGTAACAATAGAAGATAAAAAGCAGATGCGATATTAATTAATTAATGGCGGTGCTTTGAAAGCAAATGAACAGAAGCAAACGGGATACTTTCCCTCAAAACATATATCAAAAACATAATAATAAGCATGAACATTGGTTAAATAAAGGAGTTCATTTTACATTGTATAATGTGTATGCACGGATTTGGATTTTAAACTGAGCGAGACTCCTGGATGCACGAATACTTTCTGGTATGTTATTCCATAAAAGAGGACCCTGGTACTTAATAGAAAATTTTCTAGTGTTCGTTTTTGCAAAGACACTTATGTAGGCTCTATTATTTCTAATGCCTTTAGTATATAAGTTAGGTCTAAAATAGGATGAGAATGCAATTGGAAGAAGGTTGTTGTCATACTTATACATAAATGGGTAAACGTGTATTTTAGCGTCGTAAATTATTTTCACGCATATAACGGCACAAAAAACGCCGTAAATTATTTCTGATAACGTACATTTCACCAACTGATGCAACAGCACACTTAAAATTTGGAAAGGAGAAGAATATTGACAGAAAATAGGTTTTTAAAATGTCACATTTCCCATGCGAAATCACCGTTCGGATCGCCATTGAACCACAACAATTGCCCGGAAGTTGGGGTAAGCGCCCAAACCATCGACGTATATTGGTCCATGCAACTATAAATAACGCGTACGTGAAGACTTCGGCCTAAGTTGAAAATGAGAAATGGAAGCTGGATGAAGGTATTTCTAGATCTGAAATAGAAGTGGGATTGATGAAAAAGCGCTTAAGTAATGGAAGCTGGATGATGGCATTCTTATATCTGAAATAGAAGCTGGGTTGACGAAAATAACGGGCGAGAAATAGAAGCTGGGTTAATAAAAATATTATAGCTTAAATTCGAGCTGAATTGATGAAAATGTTGTTGATTAAGGTGGAGCTGGATTGATGAAAATGTTGATTAAAATGGAGCTGGATTGGTGAAAATGTTGTTTATTAAATTGGAGCTGGATTGGTGAAAATGTTGTTCTATTAAATTGGAGCTGGATGGATCAGGATCTTCTTAATTAAATAGGAGCTGGATTGATGAAAAATAATCATTATTGAAACAGAAGTTGGATTCATAAAACAGTTGATGCAATTGAAAAAGCTGGACTTTTACTTACTTACTTATTTATCTTTGCCTGCTGTCTTATTGCACACTTGCCGCACGCAACTTCCGGAAAGGGTCAGAATTGAATAACAACTTCGATCGGCGGTTTGCTATGACAAAATATTACAATTTTTCAATCGATTTCCTTCTTTTTAACAAATTCTAAGTATAATAATACATCAGTTAGGCAATAGCACGTTGGCAGAAACATTTTAAGACGCTTTTTGTGCCATTATAAGCGTGAAAATAATTTACGACGCTAAAATACACGTTTACCCATAAATGTACCAGTTTGGATGAATTTGATTTGGGATATTTTTAGCACGCTCAATTGTTGGTATAAGGGGCTAGTGTGAGCATTAAAGGGAGATTTAGTAATAATTCTTATGGCTTTTTTCTGCAGTCTATTTAGCTTAGTTAGGTGAGTGTCGTATGTAGATGTCCAAATGAGGTTGCAGTAACTTAAGTATGGGTGTATAAGTGTAAAATATAATGTTTTTAGTACATGAGGTGGAAGGAGATAGGCTATTCTGTGAATTATGCCTATATTTTTTGAAATTTTTTTGGAAATCTCAGCTGTGTGTATATTCCATTTTAAGTGCTGGTCAATGTGTACCCCTAGGAATTTAGATGAGTATACTTGCGGTATTGATATATTATCAATTAGCAAGTTACTATCAGCAGGTGGAGCAAGTTTTTTTTTACTAGATCTAAAAATTATATAACTGGTTTTTGCAATATTCAGTGAAAGCTTGTTGGCTCTGAACCATTCACTGGCCATTTCTAGGTCATTATTTGCTATTTTAATTAGCTGTTCATAAGGGGGTGGGAGTAAAAAGCATTCGAATCGTCAGCAAATAGGATGTAATGTAAAAAAGTTGCAGAGCTAGGGAGGTCATTAATGTATATTAGAAATAAAAGAGGCCCCAGGATTGAGCCTTGAGGGACCCCAAAAACAATTTTTTGGAAGCTGGATAATTTCCCATTACATGAGACTTGTTGGTGGCGGTTGTTTAAGTAATTTGTAAACCATGTGAGTGCGATACCTCTGATCCCATAATTCTCAAGTTTATTTAACAGGATATTGTGGCTGACGGTATCGAAAGCTTTAGCTAAGTCGAGAAAAATGCCAATGGAATATTCATTATTATCCATAGCATGAGATATTTTGTCTTGTATATCCAGTAATGACATAAAGGTTGAGTGTTCTGTTTGAAAGCCATGTTGAAAGGGGTATAATATTTTGTTCTGGGTGATAAAAGAGTAGAGGCGGTCGTACATTACCCTCTCAAAAAATTTAGAAAAAAATGGTAGTATAGAGATTGGTCTAAAATTTGAAACCTCATTTTTATTACCTTGCTTATGGATAGGTGTAATTTTTGCTAATTTTATGTCCGATGGAACTATTCCAGTTCTAAGTGAACAATTTATCACCTCGCTAAGTGGAGATGCTAATAAGTCCATGAGAGGAGACAATACATATGGATTCAAGTCATCAGGACCAGTGCTGTGGGTGTCTTTGAGGGTTGTGTTGATAGTTAATAGCTCTTGAAAGGAAGTCGGTAGGACAGCAAAGGAATTAAGTGCAGAAGCTGGCATGTAGTCTTGGTATGGCTTGGCTGAGGGTGGTATTTTTTCCGCTAAAAGTTTGGGCAAATTTGCAAAATGAGTGTTAAAAGTATGCGCTATGAGCGCCGAGTCATCAATCGTTTTGCCGTTGATTAATAGTTCCTCTAATTGTATATTCATATTTTCCGACTTAACAATAGATTTAATTAAATGCCACGTTTGTTTTATGTTGCCATTATACTTGGCAAATTCATTGGTATGACTCGGTTTTTCTGGGTTTCTCACCTGATGATATTCCAGACCAAAGGTGATTGTTCAGAAATTCTTGATAAGTGGAAATTGGATTGATGAAAAGGATGCATGCCAACGTAGAGTTAGGACCGATGAAAATGACTATACGGCGCCGAGCGATTAATCGAGAACGTTAAAAGCAACCCGGAAAAGCCGAGTCATACCCAAAGTTGTTGCTGCTGCTAATTTTTATAATTAATTTTAATAATTCGAAATCTATGTTCAAGTCTCGGTACTTGTTTTTTTTATACGACCACCAAGACACCTAGAACTAACGTTGCAGCGTTGTTATCTTTCATAAATCAAACTTCTAGTTTACCGAGAATCCTTTTAATCGATCCAGCTTCTGTTTAGGCAAGAATTTGTTCGATAAATCCCGTTTCTATTTCGTCAGCAAATATTTTTCATCAATTTTTCATTGAAAATTATTTTTCATCAATGCAGCTTCAATTTCAGCATAATGACTGCACCAACCCTGAAATTAACTCTAAACGACCCTCACGACGCCTAACCTGAGCCCTAACCGACCCTCACGCGCTAAATCCCACTTCTATTTCGTGACGAAATATTTTTCATCGAATTTATAAATTTTGGTGGACGTATAAAAAACAAGAACCCCAGCTTCTGTTTAGGCAAGAATTTGTTCGATAAATCCCGTTTCTATTTCGTCAGCAAATATTTTTCATCAATTTTTCATTGAAAATTATTTTTCATCATTCCATCTTCAATTTCAGCAGAATGACTGCACCAACCCTAAAACTAACCCTAACCGACACTCACGACGCCTAACCTGAGCCCTAACCGACCCTCACGCGATAAATCCCGCTTCTATTTCGTGAGCAAATAATTTTTATCGAATTTATAAATTTTGGTGGTCGTATAAAAAAACAAGAACCCAAGTGTCTCCTATAAAATCACAAGTGAAAGTCCTCATGCTATCAATCGATCATTCATGACCCTTCAGAAGACAGCCATTTCGGGTTTAATCCGTCAGTTCAAGCCAGGTCATGGCGAATTCTACTTTGATGCAAAACCTGTGTAAATTATTTTACTAATTTATTTGCAATAATTTGTATAGCGCTTCTTAAAAGAACTAGGCCTACTATTGAGTTGTTAAAAATACAACTATGTTCAAATAAATCTGTCTTAAGATGAGAGAGGGATGATTCAGAAGGGGTTCTGTTAAGAGAACATGGCACCAAGGAGGATGCCATTCCAGTTCGAACAGCCTACTGCCTGAGACATCACAATTCTGCCTAGTGGACTTGCGAGCAAAAGCTATGCAGGTATATTCGTCTACTTCCAGAAAACGACAGGCAGACCGACGTAGGTGTGCATTAACAATATTGGCAGTACATAATGACTACTTGGTATTTATGGTTGAGTTTGTTGCTACATAATAATTTTGTGATGAAGTTTGAGTCTTTGTCAGAGGTGTGTTGTGAGTCCTTTGCTGATGGCTATGCAATGAATACATTGAACCGGAAGTTGCAATCATTTTGAATTTAATGTGAATTTAATTTAATAATTTGAATGTAGAATAACTTCCTGTTATGAAGAATAATTAAATGATTTGTTATGTTTTGAAACAATCTATTACTGAGATGTTGCTTTTTTGATAGATGCCAGAAGATGACATGCAACACTATATTATGACTTTTCAGTGAAAGTTATTTGGAATTCCTTACTCTCAATGATCGTCATCGAAAACATTGAAGTCAAAATATTAACATGGAATGTTAACAATCATCAACTATTTCTTCTTCTGCCCATGCGGCTTCTGATTAACAATGCAAGGGTGTACAATTCTACAAAAGTTTAAAGACTTGTATATATCATCTCAAGTGACAATTTTTTCTGTGTGAAGAATTTTTCATAAAAAAATTCCAGCAGAAATATTTTTGACCCACCTAAGATGTCAAAAGTTTGATCAGCCAAAGATAAAATTTCTGCACATGCATATTGCTTGCAAATGGAAACAACTGCGTGTGAAAGAAAAGCCTTAAACCTACATATATTCAAATTATGCAAAGAATCATTTGCGCATTCTGGTGATTTACAAAACTCATAAATATCACTCTTGGTGCAAAAAAAAAAGAAACTTGGGTCGGACATCATAGGACCAAGGTGAAATTCCAGCAACTCCTATGAGGAAACATTCTACAGTGTAACCATGTGAAGCCCAACTATTTTGGGAATCATTTACTGAAATACTTTAGTTGACAGCGCATAATTTACTGAAAACAATATTGAAGAAACACCACTGAGCATTGTCAAAGATCGTTTACTATAGAAGGTAATCATCAACGATACCATGAGAATCCAAACTGTGGAGAAATCATACAAATGTCAGTTATGTCTGAAATCATTTACCACAGGTTATTTAAAAATTCACATGAGAATCCATACTGGAGTGAAACCATATAAATGTAAGTTTTGTCAGAAATCCTTTACTGCAAGTGATCATTTGAAAACACACATGAGGACTCATACTGGAGAGAAACCATACAAATGTCTGTTATGTCAGAAATCTATTACTCAAGTTGGTAATTTTAAAAGCCACATGAGATCCCATACTGGAGAAAAACCATACAAATGTCTGTTATGTCAGAAATCATTTACCCAAGGTAGTTATCTAAAAACGCATATGAGAATTCATACTGGGGAGAAACCACACAAATGTCTGTTATGTCAGAAATCATTTACTGCAGGTAGTGATCTAAAAACGCATATGAGAATTCATACTGGGGAGAAACCATACAAATGTCTGTTATGTCAGAAATCATTTACTGCAGGTAGTGATCTAAAAACGCATATGAGAATTCATACTGGGGAGAAACCATACAAATGTCAGTTATGTCTGAAATCCTTTACCCAACGTTTCAATTTAAAAATGCATATGAGAATTCATATTGGGGAGAAATCATACAAATGTCACTTATGTCAGAAATCCTTTTCTAATGGTAGTAATCTAAGAAAGCATATGAAATTGCATACTGGGGAGAAACCACATAAATGTCAGTTATGTCAAAAATCCTTTACTACTGGTGATCATTTGAAAATACATATGAGGACTCATACTGGAGAGAAACCATACAAATGTCAGTTGTGTCAGAAATCATTTACTTCAGGTAGTGATCTAAAAAAGCATATGAGAATCCATACTGGCGATAAACCACATAGTTGCCAGATATGTCAGAAATCATTTATCGAAAAAAGTTCCTTGAAGGTGCATCTGAGAATCCATACTGGAGAAAAACCATACATGTGCCAGTTTTGTCAGAAAGCATTTGCTCAATCGAGTTATTTGAAAATACACATGAGGACTCACACAGGAGATAAACCATTTATATGTGAGATTTGTAATAAAGGATTTACACAAATTGTTCATCTAAAGAAGCATAGGAGAACTCATGCGACTGTGAAGCAAGATGTACATAAGAAACCTTATAGAAAGAGCAATTCTTCAGCAAAGCATTACACAGTCAAGGAAGGAACACAGACACATGATCTTCATATGGAAGAAATTGCTAACAGATCTGATGATGTCAACACAAGTAGTTCTACATATGCTGTTGACAAACCAAATGAAGGTTTCACAAACAGCATATATCCGGATTCTGGTGCATTTCCACGTCTTTTAGCGAAATTTAGAGATGGCGAATGTCTACACAATAGCAACTTCAAATCGATTGTGGAAAGAAAAGCGTCTTTGTCCAACGTTTTTGGATGTGGTATATGTGACAAACTGCTCAAAACAAAGAACGAATTTCTCGGGCATTGCTCTAGTCATCGACTTTCTCCACCTGACGACTTAGCTGCATACCTCTGTTGAATTGTGATTCAAAAAAAGTTGGAATCAAAACAATTGTGACTTGAGATTATGTAAGGATGTTATAGAAGTTCTTGCTGCTGTTTTACAGAGATGATTACTGTCACCCTCCTCTTTCATGCAGGTCAGGGCTTTTTAAAGGGCTGTACTGGCAAATTTTGACCTTTTGAGGTGAGTACCTGCTGACTTTGAGAAAATCCACTTTTTGGGGTGCCGTCGAAAAATGTCCACTTCCCGCCCGGAAAAAATCTGATGACTTTTTTAGTCATCATCCGCCCAAAAATAAGCTGTTACCTTTTTTAGTCTTCCTCTTCGAATTTCATAAACTCTTCATTTCAGCCCTGCGCACAACCCTTTCTTTCATTCCCATCATCCGTGGTAAATTACTTCCAATCGGTGGACAATGACCTTCTTTACTAGTTTCAACTGCACAGCCGTGCTTCTGCAACTGCACAAAACCATTTAGAACTGCACACTTTGTGTTGAACTGTTTAAAAAGCCCTGATGCAGGTTTGAGATTGGCAATGTCAGAGTACAAACAGTGGCAGAGCTATTTTGGAAGTCATGAGAGACAAAGTTTTTACTTACATAGTAACATTGTACCACTTTGTTCAGAATACGTGGACAGCGGGCATTCTCATGCAGAGAAACCAACAGTACTTCCCTTTTGGCACCTAAAGTGTTTTCATCCAATTGCATTATTGTTAGACTAAAATTTCTGAAGATTACCATAATAGTTATTAAAGACACCGTGAAGTCGAACGTTCTGGATTTAAACTATCTGACAACTGTGTTGAATGTTAAATACAACTCCTCAAAATATGCTTCTTGAAGGATCGGTTTACTGGATATCTTTGTCTGAGGCTAATTCTGTAAGTGTGTAGGAGCAATTGTTATAGTGCCCCTTCAGGACAGGCCACTATTCAGAGGTGCTCCCGTCACCTTTATTGTCTTTGACATTAAACGAATATACTTATCAACATGGTTAGGTGAGATTGGTAGGCCCTACATATAGGCCCACACAGTAAGTATAGAGGGAATATTAAAGTAGGACTATAATATAAAAAAATTGGAACTATATCAAATCAAAAAAATCAAATCAATTTATTTGGCAACCAAAGCAAAGCAAAACAAATTTAAAATAAATCAGATGCAGCATCATATAAACAAAGTTAACACAATAAAATAAAACAGTGCTTAAATAATGATGCTGATAGTTTACAATTGGTTGCACAGGGGACTCGGAAGGGGTCTTGCAACCCCGCTAGGTGGGCCCCCTGGGCGGAAATACCATGATGAGGAATGCCATTAGGTTGCCATAAAGTGGTCTCAATATATAATATAACGAGACAAACAACATTAAAAAAGAAAATGTTCTGAAAAACCTTAACTAAACATTAAACACCTTAACTAATAGCACGGTTACACATTCGAAGGTCATAGCGCCTATAAGAAAAAATTTTAGGCAGACAATTTACTGAATGGTCGGGATATTGCACAATAGGTTGAAATTGGATATAACCTAGGTCATTACCAAATTAATTCAAAAAGAGTGAAGGAAGGTAATTTAATAGTTAAACTATTTAACTAAGTGGCTAGCAACAATGAATACCCAAGGTGTGTTAAGATAATTTATTGGCTTTTATCGAGTATCAGGGCTCTCAGTCTTAGCTTAAAGAGACTAAGACTATGGCATGGTATGAGATGCCAAACATGAGAGGTTACACCTGTATTTTATGTATATATTTTTGGATATATAAGATATATACTCCCTCGTTAAATGTTTGTCAATGTGAAACATAGAAATGTAATTATTATCCCTAGCTTCTGAGATCTTTTCTTGCGTCTCAATTACAGCCATATAGGTATAGTGCGTGGTTCAAAAACCATACGTGTATTTTTGTATACAATGTTGATTCTTGATTAAAATGGAGCTGGATTGATGAAAATGTTCTTGGTTGAATTGGAACTGGATTGATGTAAAAATAAATGTTATTTAACCCTCATCCGCACAAGGGGGGGTCTGGCCAGACCCCCCTCCATATATTTGCTGCATAACTTTTTTGGAGTGATATTTTCTCAGATTGCTTTTATGACTTTGTTCCTATATTAATGAGCTACAATTAGCATATTTAAACGACCAATTCGAATCAGTGATATGGAAGTTCTGAAGATAATACTGGCCGAGACTACAATGATGACAGTTTGGACAGTGAGAGCAACAATAAAGAATGTGAATATGAAGAGATGCCAATGCTTGCAGGACAACATTCAGATGTTTCTTATAATGAAAACAATGTTGAAATTGAAGATGATGATAAACACGATGATGAGACTGGATCTGATAGTGAAGATAATGATGACGAAATTGTTTATACTGATGAAGCCGAGAGACCTAAATACAAATAAAGATCCGCATAATTTTTGGTAGTCAAAAGCAATGCCAAGAGGACGTGCTCTGTTGCACAATGCAGTAACAGAAGATGCTGAATAAAATAATACGGATACATTGAGAATATTCAAGATAGTCTTGACAGTTTTATAACAGCCGAGATGAAAGACATCATTATTCGACATACAAACCCGAAAGCATCAGCTAACGGACTATGTATGATAAGCCAACATGTTTACATTTTTAGTTTAGTCAGGACTATTCCATTATCTTTTATAGATATTTTCTAGAAAACAGTCATGCTGACTCTGATCATAAGAGCAGTCAGTACTAATTTTACTAAAATTATGGCTTCTTTATTTTGATTTCCAAATTTTATAGATAGACAACTATTGCGACGATGAACAAGTATATGACAAACCGTGACAATTAATGTAACTAAACATTAAATTTCAAATTCATCATAAAACTTATTTATATTCCATAAAGAGACTGAGACATTGTTGCTTTGAGTTACTCTGATATCATATTACAAAATTGGCACATAGAAATTACTATTTCCTATGAAAAACCCACATCAAAACGGGGGGTCTGGCCAGACCCCCCCTTGTTCAAATTAAGTTGCATTTTAGCTTGTTCGGATGAGGGTTAAACAAGCCGAATTGATAAAAACACTTGTTGCTAATCACATAGAAGCTGGACTGATGAAGGAATGATTTGTTCATAAATGGAAGCTTGATCGACGAAAAATAATCATCTAAATAGAAGCTGGAGTGACAAGACGCGTTTCATCAATTACATTCAGAAAATTAGGCTTTTTGCATAGGGTAGGAGGTTTTCTCCGTTTTTTCTAGGCTATCTGTCCGGTGGAGGTTATGTCCGGGGTTAATCTCCGCCGGCCCCCTTCACACACACACACACACACACTTCCGCATAATAATGAGATGTCACGAAAGTAGTCATCGTCTAGTCCCTAGTCTGTTAATTTGTTGATACAGGCTGGAATCTCTTGATATATACTTCGTTTATTCAAGAAAAAACTAAGTTGACACACCGCAACTTATTACATGAAACAAAAACAAAAAGTACTTTAAAGAAGTAAATAGGCTGAAGTAACAATTAACAATTGTCCACAGAATTCAGGCTGGAAGCGAAAGATAGATTAGTTTCTAGTTCTTAGAATTAACACTGCGAACAGTCTTAAAAAGAACACGAGAGATGAAATTAAAGTGACCTTTTCTAGGCAGTTCAAAGTTGTGTGGTCGCGAACGCAGAGCATAAGGCCTTTTAACAATAGGTGGAAATAGACTACGGAGTACATGATTTAAATTCCAGATAACACACTTTAAGAGTCTAAAGTCTGCATCATCAATCAAGCAGTCAAGATCAGGGTAATCAGAAGGGAGGTATCCCAATCGCTTGACCTTTTGTAGGAAGCGTTGAAGTTTGAGACGATCAATTGCAGGGGTGTATCCCCACCAAGCAGGGGAGGCATACAGAAGACGAGAGATGGTTGTTGCACGGGCTACCTCGTGGAGGGCAGAAGAGGGGAGACCATGGGCTCGTAGGACTCTAAGCGCGAAGAGCGACCCAGAGCAGGTACTTAGAACAGCATTGACATGTGATGTTGCTCCAAGATCACCATTGATGGTCACGCCTAGTATGAGCATTGATTTCTCGATTTCCAATTATATTCGCTAGATGGCAGAAACCTACTTCTTTGAGACAACTTCCATTACAATAGAACCCACAGTTAGTATCGTTCGCCATTTTCTGTAGATGGACGTTAAAAATAAGATTCCAGATTAAATACAATTTTCAAGTGGACATCTGGTAAGCTCCTGTAATTCGTTTTATTTGGTTTTGGTTTGTCTTAAAGCCGCAATGCAGATCTCGGTCATTGTTGGTGTAAGTAGGTTAAAAGTTCGAGGTTGAAGTTGAGTCATCACTGCGTGATCGCAGTTGAAAGTCCGAGTGTAGGATGGATGGGTAGATGGATCATGGATGGATGGATCCGGATTATTAAAAATCGATTAAATTAGGCATTCGATTAGGAGAGTTTTGTAATCTATCGTTTTAGTGCAAACAATGGTAATCCTACGGTTTAGGTGCTTTTATTATTTTGCATTGCTTTCTTCAACACTAGTCTTTGGTCGCTGTTTTGGCGCGAGAATATGTTTTTCATTTATCCACCCTATATTTCTCCCGCGTTCTATTTAAGCAATAACACACCTTCATCATGCTTCCAGTGTTAAGGTGTTATTTTCGTCAATCCAGCTTCTTTGTCAGGTATAAAAACACCTCTATTCTGCTTCTGGTTAAACCGTAGTTTAGGCTGATAAATTATCTGTACCGAAGTTTAGGCTGATAAATTATTTGGACATTATCCGAGGCTGCAAAAATGTATATACAAGTAATTTCTGGATCGCCAGGTTCAATCCAGCTTCCATTTCGACTATAAAAATGTCTTTATCCAGCTTCCATTTCAACTATAAAAATGCCTTTATCCAGCTTCCATTTCTTTTGCGTTTTTCGTCAATCCAGCTTCTGTTTCACCTGTAGAAGAACCCTCATCCAGCTTCCATTACTGAAACGTTTTTTCGTCAATCCAGCTTCTATTTCACCTGTAGAAGAACCTTCATCCAGCTTCCATTACTTAAACTGTTTTTCATCAATCCAGCCTCCATTTCACCTGTCAAAGGTCTTCATCCAGCTTCCATGTCTCAAGCGTTTTTCGTCAATCCAGCCTCCATTTCACCTGTAAAAGGTCTTCCAGCTTCCATTTTTTGCGTTTTTTCGTCAATCCAGCTTCAATTTATATACTGCAATTTTTTTCTCGCGTTTTCAGTTTATATTGCTACTTCCGGTTGCGAATGTTCGGAAATTGGAACAGCGCGTTGTTTGGCGCGCTATATTCATGATTGGTGGTGTTTCTTAATTTATCAGCCTAAACTACGGTTTAACCCTGCTTCTATTTGTAAGCGTCTTCTTCGTTCATCCAGCTTCGATTTCACATAATATCTCCATCATCCAACTTCCATTTTTAAAGCTTTTTGTCATTCATCCAGCTTCTATTTAAAATGTAGAAAACCTTCATCCAGCTTCCATGTCTTAAGCTTTTTATCATTCATCCAGCTTCAATTTAAAATATAGAAAACCTTCATCCAGCTTCCATGTCTTAAGCTTTTTATCATTCATCCAGCTTCAATTTCTTAAGAGTTTTATCATTTATCCAGCTTCTGTTTCAGATCTGTTAAAACATTAATCCAGCTTCTATTACTCATGCGTTTTTCATTAATCCAGCTTCTATTTCAGCTTTCTTTTATAGTTCAAAGGGGAAAACATTTTCAATGTCTTCCTTCAAACTATTGCTGATAACTATCCCGTATAACCGTGCAAAATGATAAAAGCACCTAAACTGTAGGATTACCCAAACAATTATGCGAAATGTTTTGACTGGCGCAGCATATTCATTTTTTCTCAATCCGGCTTCTACTTTGGTATGAATCATTCACACCAATCAAGCATCCATTTTGGCAAGAAATCATTTAATTAATCCAGTTTCTATTTCAACAATAACTGCTTTTAGTCAATCTATCTTCTATTTAAATTACAATTATTTTTCATCAATCCAGCTCCAATGTCAGCATTAATGCTTTCATAAATCCCAATTCTATTGTGTTCAAAATTATCCTCATCAATCTGACTTATATTTGGCAAGAATTATTTTCGTCAATCTGACTTGTATGCCATAAACGCTAAATCACATGCAATGGCGAATAATTTATTCCGCTAAAACGATAGATTACCACATTGGTTTTTTCCACTTGCATTTAATGATTTCTTTAACCTTACCTCTGATCGCCACTCTTATTCAACTAGAAAATTAAGTGTTCATGACCTCTACCCTACGCTGCTACGCACATACTAGCACTCGTCTATTCTCTATACAATGTACTGGCTCCCAATGTTGGAATTCTCTCCCTACATATCTTCATTCCCAACTTAACACTAGATTATTTAAGCATAAACTTCGCCTTTATCTACTTAAAACACTTCCTGATATTTTATGGTAATGGTTTCTGCACAGTGGTTTCGCCAAGCCCTTAGTTAAGTCCTTAGTTAAGTCATTAGTTAAGAGCTGTTTTTTTCGTTGTAGGCCTACTCTATTTGTCGATTGCTTATTAATATTTTTTCTCTCTCCCAATGATCTTTATATCCCTACAATTGAATGTGCTGTCATGTTACATTTTAAAATTTCACATGAATAATGGGTGGCCCTATTAGCGGGATTGGCCATCCCTTCTGGGTCTCCCCTTCATAACCAAATTATGTTAAAGTATTGTTCACTGCCATAATTGTATCATGTTTGTTTGTTGTTTTGGTTTAGGACAAAAAATAAAGATTTGACGAGGGCTTATGACAATTATTTTGGTTCAGGGGAAAAAAATGAAAGATTTGACGAGGGCTTATGACAGTTATTTTGGTTCAGGGGGAAAAAATGAAAGATTTGACGAGGGCTTATGACAACATAAACCGTTGCTCTCTAAAAATTTGTTTGGCATAATACAGCGAGTGTAGGACATTTCCCCTGGACAAAACCTCCCTGACAATACCTTCCCCATTTAGCCTTGGGCATTAATCCCCCAGGACAATTCCCCACTCGCTGTGTAAATGTCCTATTTTGATTGGTATAATTTTATCAAACTTAAACTAATTATCCAGGTCAAGGTGCTGTGTCAACTAATTAGTGTCATACCGGTAAACACCTGCCACTGTCATTCAGGTGTAAACTCGTCGTTCTTCTGTCTTTGCTCACACACTATCCAACGCTTGTTTGTGATCTTTAAAGTTGCTGTATGGCATTCTGTTCCATTCTACAGTTCTTTCAGTTTTGAACAATGATGAAAGATTTTCTTTATATCAAACAAGGTATTTCAAAGATGTGTGTACAATTGCATGTCCTTCATCTTAATGCATGCACCACCTATTCGTGAATATGAGGAGTCGAAATCATCTTGAAGCAAATTAACCTTCAGTTTCGAACAACATTTGACAACATAATTTTATGTCTTTAGGCATTGTCTTATTAAGATGTTGATGTTCCTCATTTTAATAGGTGCCGGAAATACGTTTTGCAAGTGCATGAAGGTGGACAGCTTTATGCGTGAACTTCTCACTGCAGTCATTTGAGTAGGCCTACAATCGTTGATCTGAATCAAAGACAACATTAGAGTGCATCTGCTCAAGATAAAAATATCACAGCTGCAATGAGAAAACTAAATTGAAAATAGCCATGCAACTGTCAGTTATGTGGAAAACAGTTGATGAATTACATAAATTGGCCAACTGTTAATATGGAAACACATACTGGATATAAACCAAACAAATGTCAGATATGTCAGAAGTCATTTACTCATGGTAGTAGTCTGAAAAGGCACTTGAGAATACATACTGGAGAGAAGCCATACAAATGTCACTTTTGTCATACATCATTTACTCAAGGTAGTACTCTGAAAGCACACATTAGAATCCATACTGGGGAGAAGCCATACAAATGTCAGCTATGCCAGAAATCATTTACTGAAGGCGGTCAACTGAAAAGACACATCAGGACTCATACTGCAGAGCAAACATCCATATGTCAGCCATTTCAGAAATCATTTACTTATGATGGTGAACTGAAAGAACACAAGATAACCCATACTGTGGAGAAAACATACAAATGCGAGTTATGTCAGAAATCATTTACTCATGGTGGTCATCTGAAAGTTCACATAAGAAGCCATGCTGAGGTGAAACCATACAAATGTTCGTTGTGTCCGAAATCATTTTGTCAAGGTAGTAATCTGAAAAGTCATATGATAACGCATTCTGAAGAAAAACCATACAAATGTCAGTTATGTCAGAAGTCATTTACCAGAGGTGGTACTCTGAAACAACACATGAGAACCCATACTGGCGAAAAACCATGCAAATGTCAGTTATGTCAACAATCATTTACTCATAGTGATCAACTGAAAGTACACATGAGAACCCATACGGGGGATTGTCCATACAAATGTCAGTTATGTCAAAAATCATTTTCACACGGATGTAATCTGAAAAGACACATGGTAATCCATGCTGAGTTGAAACCATACAAATGTCCGTTGTGTGAGAAGTCATTTTCTCAAGGTGCTCAGCTGACAAGACACACCAGGGCCCATTATGGCGAGAAACCATACAAGTGTCAGGTGTGTCAGAAGTCCCTTTCTGATTATGGTTATCTGAAAGTTCACATGAGAACCCATACTGGGGAGAAACCATACAAATGTCAGATTTGCCAGAAATCATTTTCGGCAACCAGTAATCTAAGGCGTCATGTGATATCCCATTCTAGTGAAAAACCATTTATATGTCAGGTCTGTAGAAAAGCATTCAAATTATTGAAAAATCTAAAGCAACACAGAAGATCTCATATAAGTGACATACAGCAAACGTGCAGTAAACCTTATCATAAGGACGGTTCTTCCTCTCAGCAGCTTAAGCTGATTACAGGAATAAGGTCACAGGATGAGAAACTGGAAAAGGAATCAAATGCTGGTCAATCTGTTCCATTCGAAACATTAGGCATTGTGGGCTTTATTGGTAAACTAAGTGACCATATTCCAGGAGAAGTGCCTCATGACTGCAGTGAAATGACAGCAACTCTTCCAATCAGTAGTCTCCAGGGATATTTTATCGTTAGCAAAATCAATTCACCTGGAAATGCAAAACCGTTTGTGGAAAAATCGTTTGGATGTGGTGTATGCGATGATATGTTTGAGATTGAGAAGGAATTTATGGACCATTGTTCTAGCCATGCTGTTCTCCAGTTGACGAATTATTTCTTGACGTTTTTGATTTGTAATTCTCAATAAACTTTTTTAAATTGAATATTGAGGAAAGATGGAAGCACTTGGCTGTGATTTCATATAAATAATAAGTACAGTTAATGTGCTGAGTTACAAACGGATTATATATTCAATATGTATCAGTTTAATTGCGAAATATTTTGTCATACTACGGTAGATTCGCATTCATTGTGATTTAGTAAAATACTTAAAATTTACTGAATAGCCGAACAAAATGTAACTGGTGTTCGTGAACACTGTAGAATATTCGGCTTAAAGTTCAAATATTCGAAGACTAGGCTATATGTTGTCGCGTGTCCAATCTGTCTATATAAACTAGATGTGCGAAGCTGTTTTGCATCAACTTCCAAGTATTTGGTACTACGACAACTGCAGTACTGTGCTATTTACGGGTATATTGTAGGCCTATTTGCATTTTTTAAATTTAATAACAGTCGAATTATACTGTGTGCAAATGTTTAGTTTTTTTACTTCGAAGCAGACACTTCGTCGGATATTGACCATATTTATGCTTAAATAGAATTTGGATTGAAGAAAATAATTATCTTAAACCGAAGTTTTGATTGATGCATGTACATTTTGCTTCATTAAAAATTGGCCATCATGGACTCCCCCCCCAAAGAGTTCGAAAGTAGAATTGGATTCATCTCTTGCTCAACGAATGGCTGGAGAACTGTGATAATTATGGGAACAGAGTACCATTTGTGCCCATTGTTCCCAAATGGGAACAGAGCGCCATCTAGCGGCCGATAGCTGAATTATATAAAAATTAAAGTTCCCTGGACCTAACTAACATTAGCATCATATGTTTATTTCCAAGTATAATAAAGATTGGCCATTTGGCAAAAGCTTGGGCTCTAATGGGTTAACGACAACTGCAGTATGACTGGACGGTCATGAGCGTTATCTCAAGAAACGTTTTCCAAGTGCTTTTTTTCGTTAGCTTTTTCCATCAGTATAGTTGATGATTAATACAAATTGAGACCACACCATAAAAGCTGTGTATTGTCAACCCAAGACGACAAAGGCTACATTAGGCCTACTTGCTTTTTGCATAGAAAGTCACCCAATGTTTGACCAAAAAAAACAGGGCTTAAAGTGTGCCTGGACGGTCATGGACGGCGTCCATCATCATCATCATTGCGGTCCATGGGCTCAGTGCCCGTTGGTGTCAATCGCTTGTTTCACAATTCGTCTCCATTTGTCTCTCTCCAGCGCCATTCTGCTAAGTTTGTAGATTTCCAGTTCGCACCAGTCCGTGATGTCATCCAGCCACTCTCTGCACGGTCTTCCTCTAACCCCCCTTCCGTCCATCATTCCGAAGATGACCTGTTTGATGAGTCGGTCGTTTCCCATTCTGCATAAATGTCCAAAGAAGTTTAGTTTCCTCTCCATTATCAGTTGTTTTATGTTTTTTGTATTTCCCACTCTTGCGCGCACTTCCACATTTGTTATCTTTTGCTCCCACCTGATGTGCAGTATCCATCTGTAGCATCTCATTTCAAATGCCAATAGTTTGTTTGTTTCCCTTTTGCGCAAGGTCCACGTCTCACATGCATGTAGCAGTATACTGAATATGCATGTTTTTATGATTTCCATTTTTGTTTTTATGCTTATTTCCCGACTTCTCCAAAGGTTTCCAAAGGCTGCCAATGCCCCCGCTGCTTTCGCTATCCGGCTTCCTATCTCCCTTCCGCAGTCATTGTCCCATGTTAGCAGGCTTCCCAGATAAACAAATTCTTCCACGTGTTCCAGGCCTTCACCATTGATTTCGATTGGTTTTATGTTCTTTTTTTCTCCGAAGGTCATTGTTTTTGTTTTGCTGCGGTTGATTTTTAGGCCTACCCTCTCTCCTTCCCTGCCTAGAATGTTAACGTTTTCTTGTATGTTGTGGATGTCTTCTTCTGTCGATTTGGAGTTGGACGGCGTCCATGCACTTGTTTTAAAATTTGAACACCGTCCAGCCACTTATTGGCAAGCACAGACTGGCAAGATAAGAGGCGTCCAGGCACTTCTTTTGGAGAGGTAAATGGGCGTCCAGGCACTTATTTTTCCACACTTTATGCACTGCCAAAAAATCACTCGCGTTGTCATCCTCCTTCATCCAGGCTCTCGCCCATCTTCAACTGGATCTTCTAAGTTCTCACGAGTGCCAAGAGGGAGCTAAGCGGGACCCTTAAATACAATAGCCGGACGACCAGGTCTGGAAAACATTATTTACACGGCTGATGCACGTCGCTTCACTTCAATGCAGAAAAACAAGCGTACATTCTTTCTGTCGTCCTTTCAATAATTAATAAACTCAACGGTCGTGAACCAGCTCAGCGGTTCAACGATTGTGATGATAATTATTATCGTTTTATTGAGCTTCCCGCTCACACACCGCAGACCCGCAACCAGTTACAAATATGAAAATAATAAAGAAAACTACAACAATTCAATCAACTGTGGTTAAGCCTGTACCGTATCATGCGCCTGGTTTTCGAGTGGCGTTACTCAAATCTCAAGCGGAGATTTGGAAATTACAATTACGAAAATGTAGGATCTATGATATTCACTAGATGGCAGAATGATCTGTACTGAGCTTCCATTGCTATGAGATCTCGTATCTAATAATTATCACTCGCCATTTTGTATGGAGAGAAGTTAACGTCAGAATTTCATTGCAATTTCTAATTAATGCGACAACTGGTTAGACTTAGTGCAGGCCTATAATTAATTTTTTTTAGAGTTTTGTCCTAAAGTTACAATGCAAATCTCGGTAATTTCTTCTATTTTTGTTTAATAGTTCGCGCTAAAAGTTGAGTCTGCGCTATTCGATTACAGTTGAAAGTTCGGTGTAAAGGTTTCAAATTAATCCCTCCTAAACATTACCCCCTGCAAACTGTAATTTGCATCAATCATCGGATTTATTGCACTAGAAATATCAGAAAAATCATCCCGCTTCTTGTTTTGGTCTGAAGATTTTCACCCGTCATCCCACTTCGTGGTTTGTTATCAATAGTTTCATATGTAACTAAAATACTAATCGCCGCTGAAATTACATGGAGAAATGGCTTCGAGGCTATTATTTTTTCGATCACAATACTGATAACAAACCACGAAGTGGGATGACGGATGAAAATCTTTAGACCAAAACAGGAAGCACTTAGCATTTTTCTGATTTTTTAGTGCAATGAATGCGATGATTTATGCCAATTTATGGATTGATGAAAATATTCTTGCTTGAATTGGAAATTGATTAGTGAATATATTCGTTCTGAAATTGGAGCTGTATTGATGAAAAGCAATTGTTATTTAAATAAAAGTTGGATTGATTAAAACAATTGTTGTTATTTAAATAGAAGCTGTATTGATAAAATGCTTGTTATCAATTATCTACAGAAATAGGCTATTTGCACAGGGGATGAGATTGTCTGGGGTTTTGACTTAGAATCGGTCCATCTGACCTTAGCCTAGTGTTGTGAGGCGGAAACTTTCCTCGGAAAGTTTCATATCTTTCCGGAAAGTTTCGGAAACTTTCCGACGAATCTTTCCGGAAACTTTCCGACATATTTTTCGACCAATAAAATATTATTAAATACATACTCAATTCTAATGAGTCCGAATTTTCTTTCAATATAATGTTACTAAATGCATCAATCACTATCAGAAGTTAGTGTTGTGAGGTGAAAAAATTGTCCAGAAAGTTTCATATTTTTCCGGAAACTTTCCAATGTATTTTTCCGCCAATAAAATGGTATTTCTAAGGAGTCCGAAATTTTCTTTCAATATAATGCTACTAAATACATCCATCACTATAAGCAGTCTTAGGTGGTTATAAGTAATAGTTTATTCAATAGATGGCACTGCTAGTGTTAGTGATAATTGTTCACACAGCCCAAAAATACCGGTACATTTAGGAATTAAATGCAATTAAACTTTGATGTAAATTTAGAGAAAATATTTTTTATCATTCAGTCACCTTCATATTTGCGAGTTATGAAAATATAAGACAGACACAGAAATTGATGCTGTATTACTTCATGTTTGTATCAGTTTTTTTACACATTTCCTGCAACAGAGATGACTGCAGACATGCAAGCAACTTCTATAGGCTACTCTAGTCTGAAATGCTAATGAATAGTGTTTATTGCTCATATTAATTATTTTTAAGTTTAACCTTGTTTGCATCGACAGAAGTACTGTAAATAAAAGGAGTTCACTATAAGAAAAATTTATGAGAGTGAAATTCTTATATTTTCTGAGTTTAATGTATTTTCCGGTTCTTTGGAAAGTTTCCGGAAAGTTTCCGGAAACTTTCCGTCAAAATACTTTTCCGGAAAAGCTACATCACTACCTTAGCCAGTTTCATCCTGAGCCATATTTTACATGACCATAGCTTTTCCATGCATCTCTGCCTTTTCAAAAACACATGCATCTGATCAATATGGTGCCATGCTCTGTGTGAGGCTTTATACCTTTTTTCTTTATATCATCGTTCTGTCTTCCTCTCATAAATGATCCTGTCTTTCAAAATGATGTATTTCTCTGCATTTTTGTATATTGGTGTCGGTGCTGCATCTGTTATCATATGTAGCGATTTCGTCAAAGGACGATTCGTGAACGGATTGTCCATCCACCTTAGAAAGTTTAAAGAATTTTTTTAATTTGTGAACCACAAATATTTTACATTGAAAGGGTAAAAGTGTGGTTCAAACTGGTAAATTATTTTATCTTGTCTGTTTGAAATGAATGCAGGATTGCTGAAAAATAAATATTTTCCTATATGGAATTTGGACTCATAAAATTAATTCGTTGCCTTAGTAAAAACTGGATTGATGGGTATAAATGTCCCCATAATTGGGAGCTGAATGAAACAAGGTATTTGATCCAGTGAAAGCTTGATTTGGATTGATGATAATTATATCACCTAAAAATAATACAAGTGGGCTTGATAAAACAGTTCTTGATTTAATAGAAGTTGCATTAATGACAATAATTGTTATGTAAATATAACTTTGGATTGATGGAAGAACACATGTCACGCCAACGGTTGCTGAATTGATAAGGCAGAAGTCTGATTTATAAAAATATTGCCATAATGATGCACTGGTCAAACTCAGATTCATTCGTTTGGCCAACAGTTCATTAATCGACCATTTGATGAACAGTCCTTTGACGAATAGTCCGTCGTTGCACACCCATTTATAGATTTGCCCATTGATGTCTATAGTCATTCTTTTTCCATTCAGTTGTTCTGAGCATGCATCAATATTCGCTTCTGTCCGCACTGGTGCTTGCTGACATACATGTCTCATCATCTGCGGATTAATTTCCATCATTCACTTTTTTCAAGCTCTTCCAAAATTGCTCAATTTTCTGGTGCACAATTTAGACTCGTCAGAGTTCCACTTTTTGCTGCATCTACACGGGCCTTTGACCTCGTCCTACCTTTAATGTGACAACCATATTCTCTATCCATTCCTTTTAGTGAATCAGTGTATATTGACACCATCTGCAACTGTATTGCATCACCAGGATGACAGCTTTCTGAAGCTCATTTCTTCCCAAGAATATATAGACATCACTCCATAATTGGTCAAAGTCTTCAAGCTTCCATCTGTATTCTCATTTCACTGATTGCCCTGTCTTCCTTCAAATCAATTTGCACTATTTGAAAGTTCAAGGTTCGTATCCGAGGAACCATAGATTACTCTTCCTATGGAATGCGATGCTGTCCCGGGTAGTCCGAGGAGTGCCGCTCATGTTGTTTGGATCGTTTTTTGTAATTATCATCACACTTAGAGATGCGGTATCCAATTCTTTCTCCCTGCAATTTTATTGTTAATCAATCAATCATAATTTACAACATTTTCAAGCGTCGAAGTTCTCATTCGTTTTAGCCTCTGATATTCAACTGACAGGTGCCACGAAGATATGGAGCGGCATTTGTAAGACAAGATCTTCATCACACAAATCTGCACCAAGAGCATTACAGATTATGTACAATAGATGGCTAATATGACAACATTATACAGGAGCTAGGAAATAAAGGTGCCAAATATATGATTTAATCAGTGTAGAATCTATTAAAGCACGTGAGAATTCATCCTGGAGACAAACCGACCATGTCGGAAAGACAGTACTGGTGCGAACTGTGTAAGAAATCGTTTGCTGTAAGTAGTCATCTGAAAATTCACTTGAGATCTCATTCTGGAGAAAAACGATGCAGTTGTCATGTATGTCAGAAATCATTTGCTAATCAGTCTTCTCTGACAATTCACATGAGAACCCATACTGGTAATAAACCATACAGGTGCCAGATGTGTCAGAAGTCATTTGCTAAAAATGGCGATGCACAAGCGCACATGAGAACTCATACCGGAGAGAAACCATTCACCTGCCACTTATGTGAGAAAACGTTTGCTCAATGTAGTCAGTTGAAAAGGCACACGAGAACCCACACTGGTGAAAAACCATACAATTGCCAGATATGTCAAAAATCGTTTACAGTAAGTAGTGCTCTAAAAATTCACTTGAGATCTCATTCTGGCGAAAAACGATGCCGGTGTCATTTATGTCAGAAATTGCTTGCTAATGAGTCTTCTTTGAAAGCTCATATGAGAACCCACACTGGTGATAAACCATATAAGTGTCAGATATGTGAAAAGTCATTTACTCAGGGTGGTTATATGAAAATACACGTGAGAACTCATACGGGAGAGAAACCTTATATGTGTCAGCTATGTCAGAAAACGTTTGTTCAAAGTTGTCAGCTGAAACTGCATATGAAAACCCATACTGGTGAAAAACCATACAAATGTCAGTTTTGTAAGAACTCGTTTGCTCAAACATGTCACTTGGCAGAACATATAAGAATACATACTGGTGAAAACCATACCGATGCCAGATATGTCAGAAATCATTTACTGGATATAGTCAATTTAACGTTCACATGAAAACTCATACTGGTGAAAAACCATGCAAATGCCAGATATGTAACAAATCATTTACTAGAGGCAGCGATCTGAAAATGCACATAAGGTTCCATACTGGCGAAAAATCATACAGCTGTTATTTGTGTGAGAAATCATTTGCAGCAAGAAGTAATCTGACCGTGCACATGAGAACTCATACTGGTGAAAAGCCATACACATGCCAATTCTGTCCGAAAACATTTGCACAAGGTGGTCAGCAGCAAATGCACATGCGAACCCACACTGGGGAGAAACCACATGAGTGTCAGTTTTGTAAGAAATCATTTGCTCAAATGGGTTGCTTGATGACACATATAAGAACCCATACTGGTGAAAAACCATTTAGATGCCAGTTATGTCAGAAAACGTTTGCCCAAAGTAGTCAGCTGAAATCTCACGAAAGAAGTCATACTGGAGAGAAACCAAGTACTTGCAAGTTTTGTAAGAAATCGTTTACTACGTCAACTTACCTGATTTTGCATATGAGAATCCATACTGGTGAAAAACCATACAGATGCCAATTATGTCAGAAATCATTTGTCAATAATAGTCATCTGAAAAAGCACATGAGAACACATACTGGAGAGAAACCATACGAGTGCCAGCTGTGTCCGATGTCGTTTAGCACAAGTAGTACTCTGCTCGTGCACATGAGAACCCATACTGGCGAGAAACCACACATATGTCGTTTCTGTCAGAAATCATTTGCTAGAGGTAGTAATCTGAAAACACACATGAGAACCCATACTGGTGAAACGCCATACATCTGCAAAATCTGCCCAAAAACATTTGCACAATGTAGTTCACTGGAGGTGCACATGAGAACACATACTGGAAATAAACCAAACATGTGTCAGTTGTGTAAGAAATCATTTACTCAAGCAGATGACTTGGTGGTTCATATGAGAATACATACAGGTGAAAAACCGTACAGATGTCAGTTATGTCAGAAATCATTTAGAATCGGCAGTCATCTAAAGTATCATATAAGAACTCATACTGGAGAGAAACCATACATGTGTGATGTTTGTAATAAAGGATTCACACGGATTGAACATCTTAAGACACACAGAGGAAGTCATGCAACAGAGAAGCAGCTTGCAATCAATGAACATCGGATCAAGAGAAGTTCCTTAGCAAAACAGTTTCAACTCCATGCACAGCCAAAGGTTCTGAAAATGGGAAGTGAAGTAACTGCTGAAGTATCTGAACATTTCATTACATATAGTAGCATGGGTGTTATCGATGAACCAAATGAACGTTACTCCAAGAGTCCAGATTCTATTGTAATTACAGACCTGTCACTGGAGATTGGAGATGGAGAATGTCTGTTTGTAAGCAACGTCAGATCTCCTAAGGATGCACAAGCGTCTTTGTTAACATCTTTTGGATGTGGTATATGTGACAAATTGCTCAAAACAAAGAAAGCATTTCTGGAGCATTGTTCTGTTCATCAATATTCTCCACCTGACGACTTAATTTCTGACCTGTGAATTGTTTATCCATCTTCAATTTTATAAGCATTGTTTTCATCAATCCAATCGCATTTGTCATGCGATCTTCTCATCAGTCTATTTCCTAATTCAACAAGGCTTTCATCAATCCACCTTCAATTTATCTCGACAAAATAATGATTTATGACAGAATGTTGACGACAAATGCTTTGTGGAAAAACAGTTCACTATGAATTGTAATCATTCTGTGTTGTCTCAGTTTGAAATTATAATTATTGTTGTATGAGCTTATTTTTCCACATTATATAGTTGCATAATTTGTGATGTTTAGATATAGAAAAGATGACATAGTAACTGCATAACTGTAACGATATAGATAGTTTTTTTTGTGCAAATTTCATATATACAATTTTGGAAAGAGGGTTTTTGCTGACTATAGAGATTATCCAGAGTTTCTTCTTATAGACATGATTTTTGTAAGTTGTTGCCTAGTTGTGACATGATTATAAGATGAAAATTCTACAGATTATTTAAATGTTTAAAATATATGTTATACTGTAGTTTCTAACGATGCTGTTCATAATGTCTCTTGCTCAATTCTCGGACACATTTATTGTTATTTATTAAATTTTTCCGCCCCAAACGTCTGCTGATTTGGCTATTTAGCGCAGTTTGTGCAGCAATTTTAAGCTTTTTGCTTTTAAGCGTAGGCCTGTATTCAAGTTATACATTGAAAGTAGTGAATTGAGTTAGCGTAAACTACACTTAGATTTTCTTTTAAGCATTATATGTGTGTGTAATCTAGATCGTAGTGCTTCGTCGCCATTTTGTGTTTTGTTGTCATTGGCAATAAGAAAATTAGCTTTGTGTTGTGAAATTACACAACAAAAATGCATCACATAAGTTGTGTAACACATCGATATTTTATCGTTGGCATTGTTCCTTATTGTTTAATTTGGTTATCGTTGCTGGATCATTTTAATGTCCTCAATGTTTTATTTGACGTTGGTAAGTTGCTCTAGTCATCGACTTTCTCCACCTGACGACTTAGCTGCTGACCTCTGTTGAATAATTATGATTACAAATATCTTCGATGAAAACAGTTGTAACTTGAGATAATGATGTTGTAGAAATTCTTTCTTGCTGCTATTTCATGACATTGCCATTACAAAGGTGATTCGTGTCGCCCTCCTTCATCCAGGTTTTGAACATAATAATCACGTCAGAATACAAACAGTGGCGGCGTTATTATATAAGTTAGATTTTTGAGTTAGCCTAAGGCGCTGATGAGTCAAATGAACGTTTATCAATACACGAATAATCTGGATTCTTTTGGATGTGGTGTATGTGATGAATTGATTGAGATAGATGGGTAATTTCTAGAGCATTGTTCCAGCCATCAATTTACTGCACATGACGACTTAGTTGCTGACCTGTGCTGAACTACGAAAAATAATGAGTGTAGGACATTTCCCCCCCTGGGCAACCCCCCGGACAAACTCCCCATGGACAAACTCCCCCCGGACAATTCCGCCCCCCCCAGGGTAGGACCATTCCCCCCCTGTCGAAGATATTGCGTGTAAGTGGTATTACTATAAAACGGCGGTCCTAAGTGTCCTAAGTTGGATCGATGAAAAGATTTCTTGCTAAATAGAAGCCGGGTTGATAGAAAATAATTTTTACTTAAATGGAAGCTGTATTGATGAAAATATTCTTGCTTAAATTGGAGCTGGATTGATGAAAATATTCTTGCTTAAAATGGAGCTGGATTGATGGAAATATTCTTGCTTAAATGGAAGCTGGATTGATGAAAATATTCTTGCTTAAATTGGAGCTGGATTGGTGAAAATACTCTTGTTTAAATGAAAGCTGTATGGATGAAAATATTCTTGCTTAAATGGAAGATGGATTAATGAAAATATTCTTGCTTAAATTGGAGCTGGATGGATAAAAATAATTGTTATTTAAATAGAAGTGGGATTAAACGCATTTTTGCCTAAATGGAAGCAAAGTGGAAGAATTGTCCGGGGGGTTAATGTCCTAGGCTAAATCAGGGGGGGAATTGTCCGGGGGTGTTTGTCCGGGGGGTTTTGTCCAGGGGGGGGAAATGTCCGCGCCCCAAAATAATAGCCTCGAAGCCGTTTCTTCATGTGACTTTAACGGGATTATTATTTTAGTTACAGACGAAAATATTGATAACTAACCACGAAGTGGAAAGACGGATGAAAATCTTCAGAACAAAACAAGAAGCGGGATAATTTTTTTTATGATTTTTTGCGTAATAAATTAAGGCGATGAATGATGCAAATCTACGTATCTACGAATGTTCATGTCTTAGTCTTTGCTTTCATACTAAGCAAAAACGACGCATCTGCAGATACGTGGTTCTTGCTTAATTAGTAGGCTATGCCATGCGGTTTCTGCAGATACGTGGTTTTCATACACGCTGGTTCGCTGTGATGAAAATTTATCAAGATAAGAGTTTCTTATTTTTTCCAAGGTCTAGGACCATCAATACATGCAGAAACTGCATCTTAATCAAAATGGCAAAATTTTCAGTTACATGGTTTTTGTTTATGAGGGTAGTATACTCTTTAGCATGTAATTGTTATAATTAGAAAGTCAGTGTACATAGATTATTCTAGAATCCATAATGTAGAATCTGATATTCACTAGATGGCAGAGTAATACCCTTATGGCGCCAGCTTTCATTGCGCCAAAGCACGCATTTAGTATCGCTCGCCATTTTGTACGGATGGACGTTGAAGTCAGATTGTCGTTTATAATTATACAATTGAGAATAAAACAACGGGTAATTTCGTATCATTCAGTTTACACAGTTTTGTCTTAAGCTTGAAATGCAAATTTTTGTCATTGTTGGTGTTGATCGTTGAATAGTTCGAAGTTAAAGTTGAGTCTAGGAGATTACAGTTGGCATTATAATTATTATATGCGAATACCAAGCCTTATAGCACTTCAGAGATATTTTATTTCCGTTGGATGTACGATGAAAACATGATATTACTGCTGACGTATTGCAGTATCATTAGAAGCTGGATGAGCATATTAATTAACAGAAGTAGAAGTTGGATGAGCGACAAAATCATGGTTTTATGCTAAATTGTAACCGTGAAACTAGAGGTTGGATGAACGATCAAAATATTTTTAGTTGAAGTAGAAGTTGGACGAATAACGGAACTGTGATATAGTAGAACTAGAAGTTGGATGAGCGATGAAAAATGACTAAAATATGTTTTAAATAATTTTACGATGCTATAAGGCTTGGGATTCGGGTATATGCTTACAGTTGAAAGTCCTCCAGACCAAGAAGCCTTTCCCCCGTTATATTCAGTTTTATTTAATGAACTCATAGCAGTTACGTATAACTTATTTAAGTTATGACCGTCTCAATCACGCGATTCAGTGATTTAGACGGTTGTGACTAAACCATATGAATATTACGTTGCTGGGTAATCTATCGTTTTAGCGGAATAAATTATTCGCCATTGCATGAGGTTCAGTGTTGATATCGTACAAATTGGGTTAATGAAAAAATAATTCTTGCTGATTAGAAATCGGGTCGATGAAAAAATTATTTTTACTCCAGATAGAAATGGTATTTATTAAAACAAATTGCTGAAATTTGAGGTGGATTGATTTGAGATATTGTATTTAGATGGAAATTGAATCCAGAGAAAAACAGTTATTGTTGCAATATAAGCTGGATTAATTAGATGAATTATTGCTTAAATGGTAACCTGGTTGATGAGAATGATTTGTGCCAAAGTTGCGGATTGTTGAAAAATAATTATCTTGAGCCAATCAAATTTTGTTATATTTTATTCTGTTTAAATGATAGGTCACCCTTTGCTGAATTATTTTTCATGTCTGCAATGCTGTATTTGACATTAGTAAGTATGAAGAAGTTTTAAGTCATGTGATCTGAAGCATAGAGCACACAGCCTTCGAACGATAGGTGGAACTTGCACCGGAGTACAAGAGTTAAGTTCAAGATGGCCGCCTTCAAGAGCCTGACGTTTGCTCATCAATCCATCTTTCTTTAAATGAAAGAAACATTTTATCAATCGATATTCTGTTTAAGGAAAAAAATTCTTACCATTAATTCAACTACAATTTAGCAAGATATTCTTTCGTCAATCCAACTTCCATTTAAATCCAATATTTTCCATCAAAGCCAACAGAAATGAATTGCAAGTTTGTCTCAATGCAGCTTAATCAATTTTAAGTGTGTTGCGTAAATAGAAGTTGACTTGATGGAAAGATTCCTGTATTGATAGAAATTGGATTAATGAGAAATTCCTGGTTAAATAAAGTTGGATTGATGCAATATTTCTTGTTTAAGCAGAATTAGCATTAATTAGAAACATTTATTCCTTGTGAAATCTGATTTGATGAAGGTTATCATTCTAAAACTATTAGACATTCCAAAACTACTTATTTATCAACATCAAGTATGGCATTGGTGACATTAAGATAATTTAGCAACCTAAGCTGCAGTTTTACCAGGTAGCTATATATTGACTTGATTGAGAAATGAAATATTAACTAATGCTTGCTTTAATGCATTGACCAAATATTCACTCATATAAGAATAGAAATTATCCTGACCTTAATGAAACAGAAATTATCATTTAATTTTGAACGGTGATAAAAAAATATATTTTATTTCTTGAAACAGTTTCTTACTAAGATGTTCATGTTCTTCTTCTTCTGAATAGGTGCCACAAGTTCTTTTTGCAAGTGCATGAAGATGCACAGGGCTGTGTGGTAGAACTTCTCAGTGTGATCATTTGAGTAGACCTACAATCATTGATCTGCATCAAAGACAACGTTGGAGTGGACGTATTTACCAGCAGATTTTAAACCATTAATTCTTTCTTCATCAGTAAACATTGCAACTGAAGAACTTTAGGATGTGCTATTCTACGTTTATTTAAGGCTTCAACATTTCATCCCAAAGAATTCATATTTCCTGTGAGGGCAATTGTATACTTTGTTGCACAAAAGTTTGTCATGAGAAATGAAACTAGAGAAAGGTTGCACTTCAATGCACTGAACCAAAAATAATCTACAACTTGCATTATTTGTTTTCAAATGGATACTTTTTATGCCACAAAAATTCAAATTGTGCTAAGAACCAGTTGCATATTTCGGAATTTTTACTGAAAGACATAGACATCCATTTGCGTGAAAAACCGTATTTGCATTAGTTACCGTACTTGGGAAATCATATACTCACTGTTTAAATCTGACACCTGCAGTGAGAAAACTTAATAGAGAGCAGCCTTTCCAAATGTCAGTTATGTGGGAAAACGACTCTGAATTACGTTGCTCGACTGTAAATATGGAAAAACATACTGGAGAGAAAGCATACAAATGTCAGTTATGTCAAAAGTCATTTACTGCAGGTGGTAATCTGAAAAGGCACATGAAAATCCACACTGGGGAGAAACCATACCATTGCCAGGTATGTCAAAAGTCATTTACTCGAGGTGGTCATCTGAAAAGCCACATGAAAATCCACACTGGGGAGAAGTCATACCAATGTCAAGTTTGTCAGAAATCATTTATCCAAGATGGTGGTCTGAAAAGGCACATGAGAACCCATACTGGGGAGAAACCATACAAGTGTCAGTTGTGTCACAAATCATTTACGGATTGTGGTAATCTGAAATCACACATGAGAACACATACCAGAGAGAAACCATACAAATGTCAGTTATGTCAGAAATCATTTACTCATAGAAAGGTTCTGATGACACACATGAGAACCCATACTAGGGAGAAACCGTTTCAATGCCAGGTATGTCAGAAATCATTTACTCAAAGTGGTCATCTGAAAAGCCACATGAAAACCCACACAGGGGAGAAACCATACGAATGTCAGTTATGTGAGAAATCATTTACGGAGCGTGGTACTCTGAAAAGACACATGACAAACCATACTGGCAAGAAACCATACAAATGTCAGTTATGTCAGAAATTATTTACTCAGGCTAGTTCTCTGAAAGTACACAATAGATCCCATATAGGCGATAAACCATACAAATGCCAACTGTGTCAGAAATCATTTTCTGAAGGTGGTTATCTGAAAAGACACATGAGAACCCATCGTGCCAGTGATCTAACTCGTCATATGGGAACCCTTACTGGAGAAAGACCATACATTTGTGAAATTAGTGATAAAGGAACCAGATCACTTATAGACCTAAATCAACATAGAACTCACACAGATGAGATGCAACACATGTGCAGTAAACTTTATTGTAAAGGCAGTTCTTCAACTAAACAGCATAAATGCCATGAGTTAATACAGCGAAAGGATGATAAATTGGAAAATGAATCAAATGCTAATCTATCTGTTCCATTCATTCGGTGCAGTGCTGATGATATTGATAAACCATTTGAATGCATGCAAAGAAAATTGCCTCATGACTGCAGTGAAATGTCAAAAACTCAGCCAAAAAGTCGTCATCGAGAATGTGATTTCATTGACAACATCGAATCACTTGAGGATGCAAAACCGTTTGTGGAAAATTCGTTTGGATGTGGCATTTGCGGTGAAATGTTTGAAATTGAGAAGGAATTTCTGGAGCATTGCACTAGCCACCGCTTTTCTCCAGTTGACGAATTATTTGCTGATCTTTGCTGATTTGTAATTAAAAATAGACACAGAATGTAGTTGAAGACGTGTCTCTTTCATACATAAAGGATCTGTTATTCTGACAGTTATATTGTTTTTGTCAAAAGACATCAATCTAATATTATAAACACTCTGACTGAACTCCAGAACATGGCATATTCAGTTGATGTAAGATGCTTGAAACGGCGGAGTGCTGATTCAAAGAAGACACTTATCCGAGCAGAAATCTTTTTTTGCACACGTTCACAATGAACGTGTGCGAAAGCTTGGTCAAGGCTGTATGTCATATACATGTAGACTTGCAAGAAGACCGACAGAATTGCAAGAAGTTGATCCTAGCCAGTACGGACCTTGTCCTGATTGTCTGGCTTATGTTGCTCTATGCAATTTTGGCGTCATTGTCACTACCACTGTAGGTTTATTGACTCTTCTGGCTCTGATGAAAAGTGCAAAAGAGATATTGTCATGGAGTCACAGGCATTGCAGGATTTTTGTTGAAATTGGGGCTTCTGATTTGTTGCGTACCACGGTGTTTAGGTCATTTCGGCATGATGACATCTCTCGGGCAGCAAAAAGTGACTCCCTCATTGTTGACATCGGAAATTTATAGCGATGAGGTGAGATGACGAGGTTGCTGAAAGAGACGCCGTTCGATTTCTTGCCCTGCAAAACTCTGATTGGACGGATCAGATTTCAGGGGCGGCTACAAGAACACTGAATAGGCGGAAATTCAACAAGCTCAATAACCTCCCCACAACATCCGATGTAAAGAAACTGACATCATATTTAACAACAGAAGCCATCAGAATTTTAGAGAAATACAAAGAAGGCAGTAATACAGCACAGCATTATAGAGAACTGCAAAGACTAACTCTAGCCCGGTTGCTTGTGTTTAATAAGACATGGCCTGGAGCTGTATCACAGCTAAACAAAACGCCTTTATTGAAAGA
Source organism: Lumbricus terrestris (assembly GCA_949752735.1). Lineage (NCBI taxonomy): Eukaryota > Metazoa > Annelida > Clitellata > Crassiclitellata > Lumbricidae > Lumbricus > Lumbricus terrestris. The sequence goes on along the minus strand of OX457050.1, from coordinate 42,827,195 downwards.
CCGAACTGGAAAGTTGACGGAATAGAAGCACTGGCGGAGACCTAGGGGGGGACAGGGGGGGACGGTCCCCCCCAATGGAGGCGTTGGGGGGGACGGCCATGCATTTGTCCCCCCCCCAATGTTTAAGCGTTAGGACATTTACCCAAACACGTCAGTAGAGTTTTAAAGAAAGAAAACTTTAGCAGCTGAAGTTCAAATTTCTAATGATATGAATTCCCGGGCAATCCGGGCTCAAACCAATAGTTATTTAGTCCCACGTTGAATAGTTTGCGAACATTATACTGAGTGGATAAGATACCTCTTTTAACATATTACCGGTTATTATAAAAACCTTGCCAATACCCAACGTCACAACTAATATAAAATTTATGGACTCCATCAGGAAAAGAGAAGTTCAAATTACCCGACTTAGGATGTGGCATGTCCTTAATAACACTTGGCTGAAAGTGTTAGGTAAAAGCACAACAGACCTGTGTTCTAAATGCCAATTGCCTGAAACAACTGATCATACGCTGCTTGCGTGTATGACGAATGATATATCAATCTTACTACTTAAAAAATGCAAGGAGAAAAAAGTGGAATGCACAGTTAAAATTTTTTAAAGACGTCAACAGCCTTTGTAGCAATAAGATGTCGTTAAACTTCTGATTAATAATAATAAGTAACGTCACAACGTCATAATCGGGCTTCTTCTACATTCCCCTCAGGTTTCCTTCCGGCTCGAATCAACCACCAGTTGGACATTGGGAATAATATGAAAAGTAAGTAAGTTAGTATGTAAGTATTTTGTTTATTACTCCTCTTGAAAACGAACAATGCGTCATAGAACATCGTTATTATACATCGGATTAGCAATAGGTAATAAAAAACGTACGATTTAAAATCCCTAGTTAAATACAATATAATTACAAAACTATTATCTTTCAAACAAGTTAACTATTATTTTTTTAAACAGAGAATTCCAATTGGAGATGTCTCTTATACGCCTCTTTTAACTTTACTAAACTATTATCATCAAACAAATTAACTATTATTTTTTAACAGAGAATTCCCATTGGATGTCTCTTACACACCTCTTTTAACTTACTAAACTATTATCATCGAACAAGTTAACTATTATTTTTTTACAATTGGTCAAGTGGCTCAAGTGCCTTGCTCTAAAGTGTTGTAACATGCCGAGCAAATTTCTGTCCAGAGTAACGGCGTCTGTTGTCATGGACCCTGGTCAAATCGGATCCATCCATTTTTTAACAGAGAATTCCAATTGGAGATGTCTCTTACACACCTCTTTTAACTTACTAAACTTTTATCATCAAACAGGTTAACAATTTTTTAAAGAGAGAATTCCAATTGCAGATGTCTCTTACACACATCTTTTAATTTTACTAAACTTATATCATCAGACAAGTAAAATATTATTTTTAAACAGAGAATTCCAATTGGATATGTTTCTTACACACCTCTTTTAACTTTACTAAACTATTATCATCAAACAAATTAACTATTATTTTTTATCAGAGAATTCCAAATGAAGATGACTCTTGCACACCTCTTTTAACTTTTCTAAACTATTTTCATCAAACAAGTTAGCTATTATTATTGTTTTAAACTGAGAATTCCAATTGGAGATGTCTCTTACACACATCTTTTAATTTTACTAAACTTATATCATCAGACAAGTTAACTATTATTTTTAAACAGGGAATTATAATTGGAGATTTTTCTTACACACCTCTTTTAACTTTACTAAACTTATATCATAAAACAAGTTAACTATTATTTTTAAACAGAGAATTTCAATTGGAGTTGTTTCTTACACACCTCTTTTAACTTTACTGAACTATTATCGTCAAACAAATTAACTATTTTTTTAACAGAGAACTCCATTTGGTGATGTCCCTTACACACCTCTTTTAATTTTACTAAACTATTATCATCAAACTTAGTTAGCTATTTTTTTAAACAGAGAATTTCTATTGGATATGTTTCTTACACACCTCTTTTAACTTTACTAAGCAATTATCAATTCAAAGCATTTCGAAATTTGCGGGACACTTTTGAAGTCTTAAACAAAGACTAAATAAAAGCTCTAAAATGAAGAGGAAATTTGTTAATATGACTACCTGAAATGCTACCATTGTAGTGCTGAAAATCAAACTTTTTCGATGTTTGGGGGCATATCTCCCTGCCCAAACCCTCCCCTGCGAGGCGCTTCGTGCCTCGGCGATCGTCATTGGGCCGCTCGTCCATCCCCCCCAAAGTTCGGACCAGGTCTCCGCCTATGAATAGAAGACGTGCGCGAAAGTATGAGCAGGATTGAGCAGGAGTTGTACCAACGAATGGATATGGTGGAAATTCAAGGAAAGGTGTTTAGAAAGATTGCGATTCTTATGCCACCTGATGCAAACAAAGATTACAATGAACAAACTGGCAAACGAAGAAATAAGAACGCAAGCTGGCATCAAGATTGAAAACATAGGCCTATACTTCTTTGCCTGCCAAGGGACCTTGACTAACATCCGTGGTGGGGATGCTCTGTGTAGGGTAGTGCAGGATGCAAAACTTGAGCACTCGGAAAGAATAAAGTGCACAAAATTGCGTAAATATATTGCGACCGTTTCGCAGATACTGGCACTGCACAGCAATGAAATGTGGCTAGCATCAGGGCCTACTACGCCATGGGGGGATGGAAGCAGACTGCTTCCAATTTGGGCCAGGGGGGGAAAGGTTTTCCCCCCTAATGATAAAGTTGAGTATAGAAGATTTCCTTTTGAACATTTTCCCCCGGTATTCTCCAGCATCTGTCATGGACTTCCTCCAGGTAAATATCCCCCGAACAATCCCCTCCCCGTCATAACAGAGGGTAAATCTTCATTTAATTTGACTTTTGCTTAACACTCACATAAATTTGTCCTTGCGCTTCCATCACATTCGCACCCATCAGGGCTTGCCACATGGGGGGGGAGAGTAAGTAGCCAGATCCAACTTGTGCCAGAGGGAAATCCCCCCTAATGATAGATGGGCATAAGCAATTTTCTTCTGGACTCCCTCTGTTCTACTCCTCCCCGCACACCCACGAAAATTCCCCTTGAACGTTCATCCCGCAATCTCAAGGGTAGATATTCATCTAGTATGACCTTTGCTGAATGCTGGACCTTTTCAAACTTCACAGGACTACTACAGTGTTTAACGCACTGCTAACCCATAATGAGAAATTTTAAAATGTTACCAATATATTGTGCAAATAAAAAATAAAAAAATCATGGGGAGGCGACATTTTATGATATCCTAAACCACGTTTCTGAGCATTAATTCATGAGCAATTTTGTGAAGACGACAGCTTTAAGAGGTACAATTACAGCGTGCAAATCCAAAAAAGGAAAATTTTCATGACTTCATCATTCATAAACAGCTAGCAAAAAAGAGCCTAAAACACGCGCTCTAGTCGATGACAACAGCAAAAATGCGTTGGTTTCTGGGGCTCCACCCCACACCCCGCTGGGGGAGCTCACGACGCTCCCTCAGAACCCCTAGTCGCTTTGGGCTTCGTGCCTTCGGCACTCGCAGCTTCGCGCCTTCGACGCTTGCAATATAGACAAAAAGTTTCTGTTCGGGGGGGAATGCTTCCACCTCTCACGGGGGGATAGTAGGCCCTGGCTAGCATCGCATCTTGGGCGTGATTTTTCGGTGCATAACAATTTTTACAAGCTGCAGGAATCATCGATAGAATTGTGCAAAGTGTCGAAATTGCTGCTAGCATGCAGTAGACCGCGACGAAGTAGGAAAATGGGCTGGCAAATCGCTCGAAGAAATAGAACCCAACGGTGTTATAATAATTTATAAATTATTATTTGTGAGGTGTTATAGCATTTCAAATGTGCATTGAGTAAAATAGTTTACCCTGAGCCTCTTCGCGGAGAGACCCTATAGAAGTATTGGGTGATCCGTAACATTACTATTCTTAATCCAACATCCATTGGAAAAATGACAGCAAGAAATCATGTTAATGTGTATCTGAAACAAAACTATTCCCCTCTGTTCTCTTATCTGTGTGAGCTTTGCCTCCCTCTTTCCACTTGCATAGGCCGCCGCGCACTGCGCTCTGCTGTCCATGATGACTTAATGGTTCCTTTCACTCGCTCTGTAACAATGCAGAGGCGTTCATTCTCTGTGGTTGGTCCAACAACCTGGAATGGACTTCCCTTGACTATGCGACACCTCCCAAGCTCTTCTCAATTTCACAAACTGTTGAAGACTGTTTTTTTCGCTTGATCTCGACCGGGAGCGCCTCTGAGTAGGTACCTTGAAGGGGCGCTATATAAATTACGATTGATTGATTGATTGATTGTTTATGTTATAGCATGCGAACTGCACAATGAACACTCCTATGCTCTTTCAAATCGTTCATCATTCATCTCTTTCAATCACTGGTAGCTATTAAGATATTCATTGTATGAAAATGCTATTATTCTGAACTTCAAACTGAACAGTTATTGTCTAAGCATTTGAATGAATCACTTCTCTTACTGGTACATGTCGCCATTCATACTTTCAATCATTGTCAAGCCATACTGCATTGGACACATGCTTTGGATGAATATGCAACTTGTGAGGTACGTGAATTGCATGATGCTTAAGGTTAATTGTGTTCGTTAGTTTCTATTAACATTGACACTGTTTGAATGTGCAACACAGCGAAGTGGTATCAATTTTCTTTCGTTTTATCATCCCTGATACTCTCCATTACGTCAATGAAGGCCGCAGCAGTGGTTTCCTTGTCTGATATTGAACGGAACAGACCGGTTTTATTATTCATAAATTGCCACTTATCTCTTTTTGTCTTTTTGTAGATGCTATTGTTTATCTGTCAGCAGAAGGTTAGAGCGACGAAGAAGTAGAAGTTGCTGAGTCGAAGAAAAAAACATCAACGGTGCAACCTGCAGCAGAAATTAAACACGAGCTGGAAATATACATAAAATTATTATACAGTGTGTTCCATTAAAAAGCAATGCTCTATGGTTTTTTTGCCAATATTTGGTTGAAACATAAGAACTTTGGAGTTTCTAAATTGCGGTGGATGTACAAAGCGAAGTATGGCGTCTTACGAGTCTTGCTAGCGAACTAAATGACACAGAGGCAGCAATGCATTGGCTGGCACGACGTCAGTTGCTGAAAAACACACAAGCCTGTCCACAATGTCATCAACAGTGCCAACTCCAAAACTGTCAGAGGGACATTGATGGTAAGAGATGGTCATGTGAAAGATGTGGAATTAGGAAGGGTGTTCGAGATGGTTCCTTTTTCACAAGAAGTCATCTTGCATTAAGGAACATTATAATCATGGTGTACTGCTGGTCAGCTGACTTACCTCTGGATCAGTCGCAGCACGAATCAGAAATAGGTGAGCGCAAGACTATCACCGACTGGTTCAATTTCTGCCGAGAAGAATGCGACAGGTACTTGAATAGGAATGTGTCGGAGCTGGGTGGCTTTGACGTCAGTGGCAACACTTTGACAGTAGAAATAGACGAGACAAAATTCTTCCATCGGAAGTACCATAGGCGGCGCTTCGATGAAGGGCATTCGGTTTTCGGAGGGGTCGAGAGAGAATCGGGCCGGTGTTTTATGCGCATTGTCCCGAACCGAAGCGCATGTACACTCGAGCCTTTTATTCTTGAACATAATATTTTGCCTGGTACGCATATAATATCTGACGGTCATGGGCATCTTACAGGAATCTTAATCAACTAGGCAATGACATTTATGAACATTCTGTCGTTATTCATAAACAAAACTTTGTGCAACCTGACGATGCAGAAATCCATACACAGAATATCGAGAAGGTATGGATGCGCGCCAGGGTGAGAATTGCCGGGAGGGTTGGGGGTTTCGACCCCCCAGTCTTTCTTAGAGCCCCATGTTAAAGTATGTTTTTACACCCCAATTCCAAGTGGATAATGGTCCAACCCCCCAGTTATTTTTCCACAATTCTCACACTGATGCGCGCGAAACGTAAGATTAGGCGCCAGTTCGGTACAAGCAGGGCCTTGTTTGCGTCGTACTTGCGCGAATTCCAGTATCGATGCTGTGTTCCTAAAGACAAGATGTTTGTACACTTCCTAACAACAGCCGAAAACTACCCAGTGTAAATGACCTTGTGAAGTGTTTTAGGCCTAACTCTTGCGCAATCTTATTATTTGGAATAGTTTGGAAATTGAATGGACATACAACTGCCATTACTGTTAAGCAAGTTTTTAAAACCAAAGCACTGCACTTAGAACATATCATTGTTAAGGGACTGAAGATGGGAAATATCAGTTGTAGTTAGGCCTAATAATATTCGTAGTATCTGTAAACTGTTTTATAAATTGGTATCATTATGTAGGCGTAAGTATGCAGACGATACTCACGCTTACAATGGTCATATGTGTATATTAGGGTGATTCACGACACAATGGAGAGAAATTAATTTTGCCATAATGACTGACATAGTACACATTTTCCCCTTTAATTTTAGTGAACATTGCATCAAAATTTTATTGCAATACTAGCTGGGGTACCCGGCGTTGCCCGGGAAATTTAGGATTCGACCCCAAATTTCCCCCCACCCCACAACAAGCCACCACTAATTCCGACCTCCACCGGTATACCACCCGTGAAATTTTTTTTCGGGAGAAAATTAGCCCCCCAAATTTACCCAACCTCTTCCCTACCTCCCACAACACGCCACCACTAACTCCGACCTCCACCGGTGCGCCACCCGTGAAATTTTGGTTTTCGGGGGAAAAAAATTAACCACCCAAAAAACACCGCTCCCACCCTGCCCCCCACCCCACAACAGGCCACCACTATCTCCGATATCAACCGGTACGCCACCCGTGAAATTTTGGTTTTCGGGAAAAAACTCCCCCCCCCCAAAAAAAAATCCCCTCTCCCACAACACGCCCCCACTTACTCCGACCTCCATCGGTGCGCCACCCGTTAAATTTTGGTTTTCGGGGAAACATTTCACCCCTCTCCAAATTTCACCCACCCCTTCCTCACCCCAACAACACGCACATTGTGATATAAACTAAAAATTAATAATTCGAATTTTTAAAGATTTTCTGTGCATCAAGAACTATTGAAAAAGCATACAGTAACTCGCAACAGAACAGGAAATTTATAATTAGGCCTATCGCAGAATGCACGCATTTCTTTATTCATAATATAAGCCTGTGAGATTTCAAGGCTTGCCTTCATTCGTTTCCTTTTTCATTTTGCTTACTTCAAAGACCTCGATCAGTCAGCCTATATCAAATCAATTTCGTTGCATTACGAATAAGAACATATGCGACTGGGAGGAAAGTGTTGCATATATATATAGAACAGTATTTCACGACCATTCAGTGCATCGCTAAACATGACATTGTATTGCTTTAAATGATTTAACAATCCCATGAGATAGAAAAGCTCCTTTCAGCAAATGTTTCTCTAGGTAGGCCTATGCTTATAAAATCGGTTTCTCAGTTCAATATTTTCAGTTAATTTATGCAGAACTGAAAGTAATGAGAATAAAGATCTATGATGACTCGCAATGAAATAATTGTCGCAACGTTGCTATCCAGAATGAATTCTAACAGAGTGTTTCTGCAGAAATGAAGATCGAGAAAATGTTTTGTTACAGACTTCACACAGAAATGGTTTCTCGCCAGTATGAATTCTTTCGTGAATTTTTAGACATGAACTGCGTGAGAATGTTTTCGAACAGACTTGGCACAAGTGCGGTTTATCTCCAGTATGTGTTCTCTCATGCCTCTTTAGTTGACTGTTACTTCTATGCTTTGCCTCACATAACTGGCATTGGTATGGTTTCTCTCCAGTATGAATCCTCGCATGAATTCGAAGACACGAAGATTCGACAAACCATCTACGACATTCTTGACACTTGTAAGGTTTTTCTCCAGTATGGCTTCTGATGTGAGTTCTAAGACTAGAAGTATTTGAAAACGCTCTCGGGCAAAACTGGCACGGATAAGGTTTCTCACCAGTATGAATTCTAAGATGACGTTTTAGATGACATGATCGAGAAAATCTTCTTCTGCATAGCTGGCATTGGTATGGGTTCTCTCCAGTATGCAGTATACTGTGACATCTTAAACCACTAGGGTTTCTAAACAATTTGTCACAAAACTGACATAAATATGACTTTTCTCCTGTATGAATTAGAACATGACTTTGTAGATGGGAAGAACGAGCAAATGTTTGTTGGCACACCTGACATTCGTTTGGTTTCTCTGCCTTATGGGTTCTTTGATGAAATTGCAGACGATATTTGAGTGAGAATGTTTGAACACATAAATGACATTGATATGGCTTTTCTCCTGTATGTATTGTAGAATGACGTTTTAGATTCGCAGAGATGGCGAATGATTTTTTGCAAATCAGACAAGGAAATAGTTTTTCTCCAGTGTGTCTTCTAACATGGTACTGTAGCTCATTGTATCTTCTAAATTTTGCCTCACAGAATTGGCATTTGTACGGTTTCTCACCAGTGTGAATTCTAACATGATCTGTCAGATGAGAAGATTCAATAAAACTGTTACGACATACCTGGCATTGGTACGGTCTCTCTCCCGTGTGGATTCTAACATGCCTCTTTAGAGAAGAATGCTGAGAAAATGACTTTTGACATACCATACACTGAAACGGCTTCTCTCCGGTGTGCGTCCTTTCGTGAACCTGCAGTATTGAGAGACGTTTAAATGATTTTTGGCATAATTGACATTGACTTGGTTGCTGCACATTATAGGTTCTAATGTGGTCTGTTGTACTAGATTCGTTTCCAGTATGGGCTCCAAAATATGTTTTCAGACCAGAATAGCTTGAGAACGTTTTCTGATATGCCGAGTGAATGTTTGCTTTCTCTGGAATATGAATTTTCATGTGTCTCTTTAGACCAGGCGCACTTCGAACACATTTCTTACAAAGCTCGCATTCATGTGTCTTTTCTTTGGAACTGATTTCTTCTTGTTTCTCTATTTGAATCATCCGGCCAAATAATTCAGGTAATAGCTGGGAACTGTGCGTAGATGTGTGTGTTGCGTTTTCAGTAGAGTTTGTGAGGGATTGTTTGCACAAACTACTTTCCGACATCACGAGATATAATAACAATTAAGAATCTTTCTAAGACAATGCTTCGCATGTGATTTTAAACAACGACATAGAGTTGAGAGCATTGCACTCCCTTTGACAGGTAAGTCTAGCTGCAGATTGTCATGTTCAGAAGAAAATAACAAAATCCCAGCTTGACTCATTAAAAAATCTGCAACAATACTACATTTCGTTATGTTTATTCGAAACATGTTTTTTGCAAAGTTGCTTTTGATTACCATACTATTGAAAAATAAATTCTTAACATTAAGAACTGATTAAAAACATAAAATGTGCACACTATTGTCGCTCACACTTTTGTTATTAGGCCTGCTATTGGTTAGTATTTAAATTTGCTCAGAAAGCCTAAAGCACGCATAATACTCCAGAGTCGAGTCGAGTGTTAGTTGCTAGTCGAGTCGATACTTGACTAACGATCGACTCGACTTTCAAGTCGATCGAGTCAGCGATGTTTTGATCGACTCGACGCCGAGCTAGGATCAATCAATCGAGTGCGGCGTGTAATCAACGCAGTCTATGTAAATAATGTAATCTTGGTTTAATTAAGAAACATGACACATGAAATGAACAAGAGCAGTCGTTTAACTCTCGGGCTACCAAGAGGGAGGTATCCACTCCCTAGGTTTTTTCATATTAAACTTTTCCGTATGGAATAAAAAAAATAGCATTTTAAGTAGATGTAGGGGTTCATTAACACATATTTTGAGGCAAAATGTGAGAAAATATCTCTCACTGTTCAAAAGTTGTGCACGATATCCCGAGGTATCAGGTTGTGGTGGTATCCCCCTAGATTATTGGCTATATCTAAGCCGTCATTTATTTTGAAGAAACACGAATTATGCGATTGTATAGAGGGGACGTGGGGCATCCTATGGTCATAAATTTGTCTTTTGAAAACCGAAAGAGCTAAAAAAATAAATTTCAATGTGTGAAAATGGGTGATATTTTCATATAATTGTCTTGTTTTTTTTTATTATAGGCTAACGTAAACATCATTTTTGGTACTTGTTTTTTATACGACCACCAAGACACCTAGAACTAAAGTTGCAGCGTTGTTATCTTGCATAAATCCCACTTCTAGTTTGCCGATAATCCTTTTAATCGATCCAGCTTCTGTTTAGGCAAGAATTCTTTCGATAAATCCCGTTTCTATTTCGTCAGCATATATTTTTCATTAATTTTTCATTGAATATTAGTTTTCATCAATCCAGCTTCAATTTCAGCATAATGACTGCACGAACCCTAAAACTAACCCCAACCGACCCTCACGACGCCTAACCTGAGCCCTAACCGACCCTCACGCGCTAAATCCCGCTTCTATTTCGTGAGAAAATATTTTTCATCGAATTTATAAATTTTGGTGGTCATATAAAAAACAAGAACCTCATTTTTTTCAAGAGAAAAAGAAATTATGCCATTCTATAGAGGGAATGTAGAGTCGCTTTTCTATACTGATTAATTTGTCTTTTGATAACCAGAGGTGCTAAAAATAACACAATTTTGAAAAAATTCTTACAACGCAAACCGATATTTCTGCGCTTTGGCAATCCCGATACACGGTTAAGAATACTAAGAACAGAAAAGTTAATAAAATCTGGGCAAACTGACATTCATTTTCGGTTGATGAAAACCGGAAATATGAGCTAAGTCGCTGAAGCAATCATTATGGCTGAAGTTAGTGACGTCACGAACGGAAGGTAGGACCACAGAATAGATAAAGCGTAGCCAGAAGTCTGACTGGGACGTATTTCAATGCTAAGCGGTGTAATGCCAGCATAGTCTATGGCGACTGCAGCGCTCCCAGCGAAATACGTGAACTTTCGCTCAATGCTACCGCACGGATAGCCGGTGTTTACCTAAGAGCAGATGTTTACGCTGCGGTCTATCTACTAAATTGTGCCAGAGGCTAAATGTTGAGTTAATAATTATACTTCTTGGGACTGAATTACTTTCATGACTGATGTATCTTAGGGCCAAACGACTTTGGCGAGTTGTAGAGTTTGTTTCAATGGCGATCAATACCCGCTTGTTTTCGGCGGTTCTTGTAAGACCCGATCAAGTCCTCCACGAGGTACTCCACCCACCCCCACCCAGCGAAGCAAGAGTTATAACCTACACCCCAGATGCCATGCTCGGGTACTTTCTATGACCACATGACTTGTGAAATGTTTATTCTTCCCAAACAAATAGGGCGTGGGTGTCTGTCTAGCATTTACTATTGATGAATTATAAGTTATTGCTAAATTTTAAGGACATGTTGTTGAAATAATAATCGTCTAGGTGTCCACTGGTTTCCTGTTCTTTTTCCATTGCAAGGTACTGCTACGAGTCTTAAGAATTCAACAATGATTTGTGTATTCTGTAATCTCCATTCTTGTGAATTGTTTAAACTGCATAATTGTACACTGTAACCGGTTGCGGTGTGTCAACTGGATTGTTTAAATAAAGAGAATATTATTATTAAACCCCTCTTTGCTGCATCTTCCCACTCTCCAAGTTCTCTGTGCAAGGACTGCCATGGCCCAACACCATGCCTTTGCGGCCCTTCTCTGTGGAATGACTGCCACCCTAAATCCAGCGTAAGAATATTAGTCGGGGGTACCATCCTCATTCCTTCACAGCTGTTCTTTGAGTTGTCATGCTCTGAATAACTAATACTGTCAATCTCGGTGCTTTGTAGATTCTCATAATGATATCATCATCAACCATGGGCTCAACGCTCGTAGGTGTCCAATGCCATTTTAACTATCCTCCTATATGAGTAGCTACGCTACTTTGGCCATGTAACCAGAATGCAGGATGAGAGATACCCAAAGATAGCTGTCAACGGATATGTACATGGTAAAAGAAAAAAGGGAAGACCAAAGAAGAGAAGGTTCGACATGATACGAGAGGACTGTCGGGAGATAGGTTGGTCCTTACAGGAGGCTACACACAAAGCCCAAGAAAGAGAGAAGTGGAGATTTTCGATAGCTGAGCGGCTGTCATGTGCGAAAGCATAGTCAAAGCCATAAGTCAAGTCATTTGATATGATTAAACACAATGTGAGTATCTGAAGAATACTTTTTTATAACATAACTCTTGCAACCATGAAACATGCAGTGAAACGTAAAATATTTAAAGTCAGGGAATTATACCTGAGTTCATATCAACAGTACATTATCAAACAAGCAATCATTAAGTACAACGGAGCCCTACAAAAGCAACAGCTTACACAAGGTTGAGCCCTGACTCAAAATGCAACTGTTTACATTGAGGGGGTTCAATTGTTTCAAGTGATTAAATTAATTAGAAAATGAGAGTATAATTATTAGCAAACGAACTCCTAAGTTTGATATCAGTCCTACAATTCAGAATATAGGTAACTAAGATGAGTGTTATTTCTGAATATCAACAAACACAAAAACATCAATGTCAATAATGGTATTTACGTAATAGTACGGTAATACGATTACACAAAATTACCAACTGTCGCTAGTTATGAGACAAAATAGCACACTTTTTATTCTTCTTCCCAGTGCTGACTTTAACATCTTTTATATCTCTATTGAAAAACCGAACTTTGTAAAAAATCATCAAATTGACGAAACTTGTCACAAGCTTAGCAGCATCAATCTCCATGCATTCACTTGGTAATGGAACTGTGTTTGTTACAGCATCCACTACGTCATGTCGAATATCAGACAAGTTGCACGCATTTTTTAAGTTAAACAGCTTCAAAAACACCGCATTGCACTGACAAATAAATGAATAGAATAGGGCCGATGGCACATACAACGAATGAAAGACTCGTGCATCATTACACTTGTAAGCCTTGAATGACAAGAAAACTTTTCTGTCATCATTGCACTCGTTGCTTGAATCACAAAATGCAGCTTTACATGCATCACAATTGTGCCAGGTAAACAATTTTCTTAGCAAATATCCACAAACATACATCAGCGCATTTTGTTCGCACAAATCGCTAGGTTCTGGAAGGTCAGAAAATGAAAAATCAATAGAGCAACCGACAGATTTCTGTGCCAATGTGCATGATGACACAGTGCTCAATTTAGACAATGTCACCAATAGCTGATCACCATCAGAAAAACAATTGCCACTACGACTCGGTTGCAAGAGACTGTTGAAGCAGGCCTTGCGATATGCGTTCTGAAAAGAAATCGAAAGCCATGATTTGATGATAAGTCATTCCACAGTAATAATAATGCATTAATATTACTTCGCCAACCTTCAAAACATTTAACTTGTGCAGTGATATCACGTCCAGTGGACACAGTTATCACACGCAAAGTTGACAACCAGGACTGTACATCCAGCAAAATGCAACGATGTTTTGATCTTGCAGATAAGCTTCCTCTACACACTTTTGTACAATACACCTCAGAACTATTGAAACAATCAAAAAGAGTGTCAAACTTCTCAGCATATTCAGCCGTGCCCATGGCAAGAGGTGTTAACGAACCAATAGAACAATTTGTTTCAATTGCCGCCGCTACAGAATGACTTAATGTTTGAGCAGCAAGTTTAACTCGCATCTTAGAAAATGATGTCAAATGAACGTGCTGGCTACTGAGACGCGGTGCTAAGCGGTAGTTTCGTTTGGCATCAAGACTGTACAAACTTCTAACATGATCCAATGTTGCAACATTTTTGCCGCTGTGCACATTGTTTTTTTCCAACACATTTCTGGCACTTTTCAGTAGATGACAAGGGTCATAAAACACAAAAACAGTCTGGTCATTCACCTTGATAAATGGTTCAATAACAGTAACACCCATGTTCTTGTAAGCTGCAACAAAGTTTGAACCTTGATCACTAATCACAGCCTTCACGTGCAGACCAATTGCATACAGTTGTGTTAAACAATCTAGTAGTAAGTTCTGCACTTTATCTGCCTTAACAGCAGATGATGAGAACATGAATGCAAAAGGCTGCTTCCAATTGTCACGCAGGCCACGCACCATAAAACAAAGACAACTGGAAGCAAGAGCATTACTCTGAGATTTATTACCAAAGTCTTCATAGCCAATTATACGGTCAAAGCGCCTATCATATGTAAGACCACGACGTAGCGACATTTCGTCTAATAAAAGAACACAACTGCGATTATCCAGTGACAATGAAGCTACCTTCTCCTGCATAACAGTTACAATGGCATCAGAAAAACCACAAGAAACACTAAAATTTCTGACCCATTTACATAGACTTGCCTTGCATGGCAAAATAAACAACTTTGCCAGTAACCGATATGCCTGTGGACTCTTATAGTACAATGACAACGCCAGCAACTTACATTCATCATTCCACCTTCTACCGCGAGGTAAAACACCACTGAGTTTAAGTTGAGCTGCAATGAAGCTGTATGCAGGACCGGTCACATGCTTGGATATCTCTGTCAGTAAGTCGTCCTTGGACAGTGCTGTCCTTGAAATTGAAGTGGCTGATAGCTTCACATTACTTCTGTGCAACCTGACACGGAATCTGTTTAGAGATCTTCGGAGTTTCTGTTTACGTGGTGAGGATCTGGTGCATAGCCCAGCTCTTTGCTTATGAAAGGATGGAACATGAGGAACAGACAAAGTAGAAGTACTAGCATCACTACCACAGGTCACATCACCAACACAGGTCACATCACCACCACAGGTTACATCACTTCCACAGGTCACGTTATTAACAATATTTGCATCACACAGAACACTTACACCGACATTAGAGCTTTCAAAGTCTGTCTGTCTTCGTTTTGTGGCTGGCTGGTAGGTTCTTGATGTTGGTGGTTTTCTTTTAAGCGTTCGCAGCGGTGGTGGATTTGGAACAGCGAATATTGTTGGTTCAGCATTCCACGTCAGCCGATTCTTGGACTCTCGGTTGTTGAACTGACTGTCCTCAAAATGTTCAGCGCAGAGGACGTAACCTTTGCTCAGGCGATCACATGACACATTTATAAGATCCTGTCTCCTCGTATTCTGAACCCACTTTTTGCACCTGTCAACAACATAAAAACACTTGATTATCGTAATTGTAATCTCCAAACTGGGTCGGTTGCCATAACATCAGAGGGGCGGAACAGCTACAAAGGCAGTCAAAACCACGGTAAACGTGCACACTGGATGCCCGTACTCCAAACACGGTTGACAACGAATGCATTAAATTAGATCGCGGCGACCTAACGACGGCATCGCAACATGTATCCCAGCATGCAAAGCGCTCATTAAGTAAGTAGCCGGGTCATTGCCTGCATCCAAGATAAGTAAGTAAGTAATCGAAATAAAGGGCTATGGTTATATATTCAGTATATTACAGTTTAAGAGTAAATAAACCAGCGCTTTGCGAAAGAAGTCTGCGCTTTCGAAGCTATAATTTAGCTGATGGACACGAACATTTTCGCTAGTATTATTTTGAACACTTAGGCAGAGGCGTATTTCTTCTGAGTATAAAAAACTTGAAGGGGCGCTAAAACAAATGCACATACATTCATAATCATGATCTCATCGGAGTAGGCCAGTCAAATTATTCAGGACAGTGTAGGCTTAAATATCCTCATGATGACCTCATCTCACTTTTGCACGTAATTTCTATCAACCTTTACTTTAGTGAACAGAATAGCATTAATTGTTGAATGCATCACAGAACAGAGTAAACGCTACGCTATATCGGTTCTCTTACTACACTTAAGCAGGCCTACCTTGTTTCATCTTTCGGGAAGCGAAAAAACGATAAACATTTCTTTTTCATTCGGTTGTTTGCACACCCTATTGCTGCACAATGCTCTCCGCCAGACGTTCTCATTATTTTATTCAATTTTCACAAGTTTCACATAGAGAAACAGTAAAAATAAGTCACGCTCGTAACATTATTATCCATCATGGAAATATGGCGACGTGCATAGACTATACAACTTTTTAGATTAATTTCCGAATTACAGTAAAAGCTTGGAGTTGGACTTCTGGCTACGCTTTATCTATTCTGTGGTAGGACTATCCAAATCCAAAGCGCGAAGGGGATTATGCATTTATTCAAGAGGTGTCATTCAGTGTATTCTAAGAAATCGGGTTTATGGGGGGACGAGAAAGTTCCGGACATTTTTCGACGGACGACTGGGTCGCCGATGACATCTTGGTCGTTTTTAACATAAGTTCATTCAGTGCGGTGCACCGAATGCCCCATGAGTCCTGAGAAGAGATTTGTCGCCATTGCTAAAATGTCGGATGCAAAATTAATCTCTGTCTCACTTGAAATTAATGAACGATAAGCAAGTGCGACAAAGATATTTTTGAACAGTTTTCAAGTGCTGTCACGCAGTGGCGGCGTAAGGGGGTTAGGGGGCTAAGCCCCTGTTAAATGAGGCTCAGCCCCCCCCAATGCAAAAAGCAGAAAATGTCTATAACCGCTCACTTCGTAATAAGGAAAGTAGACAATGACCAACGGCAACAAAATCAATTATATTATCATAGCGTAGATGCTTAGGCCTATGCCAGTGGCGGCGTTGCTGCTACCAGTTTTCATTGTGTTAACATTTACATAATTTTTTTTTCTTTTATTATTACATAAATTTATTACGCGCGGAAGGTCACACCAAAGTGTGAATCTGAGGCGGATTTGGGACCCATCTGACCAAAACCAAGCGTAAGTCGCATTCTGTACAATTTGAGTGTCATATATCTTCTAAAAGAATAGAGTCTCTTCTTCAAAATGACACAGATCTTGTTGCTCTACCATGTTCCTGTCCAAAGTTATGAATAAAAAATATGATTCGACCGTTCAAATTACAATTCTGAGAAAAATGCATTTAAAGTTTCCCATAACCTTGGAATGCAAGAGTCTTTAGCAACCATGTTCAGAATTAAATTGCATGTGCAACAAATAAACAGATTGCATAACAGGCTAGAGGGAAGTCTGGGCTTTTCTATCATGCCTAATTTGTTATGCTAGACATACATGTATGCCGAATATGGCTTTTAATGGCGGGAAAGTGGAAAATGGCGGGAAAAGTCAATGAATGTTTAAACCACAAAATCATCACAAATATCATTAAAAATAAAAAAAAATCCAAATTTTTTTCTTTTAATGTGTGTAAAACATATTTATTTATCATTTTCTGTTAAAAACAACAAATTGAAAATTTTTTTTTTTCACATTTTGGTCATTATCTCAGAACCGTGTGTTGCGACTTACGCCTGGTTTTGGTCAGATGAGACACATTTTAGATCTACTTCACCCACCAATATTTATATCATAGCAAGTCTGTTAATGCATTTAGACCTCGAGCATTGCTAAACTTCATTCATTTCAACAAAACTGCAAAGCATCAAAAATATTTTCAGTAAATATTGAAGATATTTACACATCTCTGTTCAATTCAGAAGCTTGAAGGCATGCACCGTTGTGTCCATTATAAATACCAGTGTTTAAAATCTGAAACAAAATGAGTCTTCAAGGTTTTCTTGAAGAATGACAACAAAGATGACTTGCGAATAAAGTTCAAATGTTAATTCCATTCAGTCGGGCCAGCTAGTGCAAATGCAGTTTGCAAATGTTCGGACTGAACGTGTGAGCAGAAAACACTGCCATAACAACGTTGACGGCCGAGCTAGACGTCCTACTTAGAAGTATACCAAATCGCGGCTTCTCTCTTAACCGTGCTATTAAATAAATGCACCTAATGAATATTAGACAATAATATTGGTTGCCATAATGAGCGACGGCCGAGCCAGAGTTTCTTGCATTGAAGTCTGTGATTACTTTGAATAGCCAGACCAGCTACCCGACGGTTTTTATTCAAACTACGCGTAATCGTAATCTCGAAATTTGTAAAGCGCCACTTGAAAGCCAAGCGCGGGGCACCAGCTTATTCACGAGCGCTGCGTTGAGTTAAAAGGTTGTCTGTGAGAGTTGTCCGTGGTGGACCGGGTGGGGAACGGACATTTCCCCCCTGGACATTTCCCCCCCGGACATTTCCCCCCCGGATATTCCCCCCCCGGACGTTTCCCCCCTACCCTAGGACATTTCCCCCCCCGTATGCGAAAACCATTGTTTTTATGGTCTTCAACATATGAAAAAGCGCTTGAGAAATGGAAGCTGGATGAAGACCTTTTACATGTGAAATAGAAGGTGGATTGATGAAAAAATGCAAGTGAAATATAAGCTGGATGAAGGTATTTTAGATCTGAAATAGAAGCTGGATTGATGAAAAAATGCAAGTTAAATAGAAGCTGGATGAAGGTATTTTTAGATCTGAAATAGAAGTTGGATTGATGAAAAAATGCAAGTTAAATAGAAGCTGGATGAAGGTATTTTTAGATCTGAAATAGAAGTTTGGATTGATGAAAAAATGCAAGTTAAATAGAAGCTGGATGAAGGTATTTTTTGATGTTAAATAGAAGCTGGATTGACTTAGGGGGGGGAAATGTCCGGGGGGGAAATGTCCTAGTCGAAATCGGGGGGGGGAAACGTCCAGGGGGAGAAATGTCCGGAGGGGGAATTGTCCGGGGGGGGAAATGTCCAGGGGGGAAATGTCCTACACCCTTTGTGTACACCCGGTCCGGGTCGCTATACCATTATTTAGTTACAGCTGTCAGAGATGAATTTCAGCAGAAGCTACTGTGAATAATTCTTGATTGTAGTTTCAATTAAAGTCATTTCCTTCTAGTCACGCAGTCTTCTAGATAACCTTTGACAAAATGAACGAAATAATTCAGATTGGCGGTTAGTTGTTAATATTGTCCGGATTAAATCCTGACTTTTCAAAGAAAGTGAATAATCGATTGTAAAAACAGCAAAGTAGAAATTCAGGAACTCGTCAACAAATCCGTGAATGAGAAATGTTTTTGGCAGAAAATATAGAATAGGCCTACGTAGTTTTCCAATTCTTCCTTTCAAACCGATAAGTTGAATGCGAAATGACACAGATGACATCGTATAAGAAAATAATTTATAACCGTTTCATGTTTCACGTCTTTTTAGCTTTAATCCTTCAGACGAAAGTTCAGCAAAGGTCGATAAATAATTCACACGGTGGTGTATTTTCGTGGTTCATACAATGCTTCAGAAATCCCTGTTCCATTTCAAACAATTCGTTGCATATACCACATCCATAAGGTCCGACCATAATAATTGGCGTCTTGTTTCCAAGTGACTTAATTTTATTGATAGAAATGCAATCATCTACCTTGACCTTCTTTGACAGATCAGAAACATTGCTAACAGAAGAACTCTGTAGACATTCAGGATTTTCTTTTGCATGAGTATTCATGTGTATGCTTAATTTAATAATATCTGTGAATGATTTTACGCACACCTGGCATTTGAATAGTTTTTCTCCAGTATGGGTTCTCATGTGATTCCTCAGCTGTCCACATTGGGTAAATGCTATCTGGCACACCTGGCATTTGAAAGGTTTTTCTCCAGTATGGGTTCTCATGTGATTCTTCAGAGTTCCACTTCTGGCAAATGCTTTCTGGCATGCCTGACATTTGAATGATTTTTCTCCAGTATGGATTCTCATGTGATTCTTCAAATCACTACCAAAGGAAAATGATTTCTCACATAACTGGCATCTGTTCGGTTTCTCTCCAGTATGGCTTCTCATGTGAGATTTCAGATTGTAATGATTAGCAAATGATTTCTGACATAACTTGCAGCAGTATGGCTTTTCTCCAGTATGCATTTTCATGTGTCTTCTCAGATTAGCGCCTCGGGCCAATGATTTCTGACATAACTGGCATTTATACCGCATTTCTGCAGAATGGCTTCTCATGTGACTTCTCAGACCACTGTCATTGGCAAATGATTTCTGGCAAAAATGGCAAATGTTAGGTTTTTCGGCTGTATGAGTCCTCATGTGTGTGGATAGATAACTACGATTTGTAAATGATTTGTGACACACGTGACATTTGTATGGTTTCTCTCCACTGTGGCTTCTCATGTGTCTCTTCAGAGAAGCACTAATGGCGAACGATTTCTGACATACCATACATAAAAATCGTTTTTCTCTTAGACTATGAATTTTCAGGCGCTGATGCAGACAACCTTGTCTTCCAAATGATCTCACACACAAGTGACATTTATATGGGTTTCTTCGGTATGTAACCTTGCATGATCTCTCTGTCTAAAAAATGATTACTCGCATAACTGACATTTGAATGGCTTTTCTCCACTAAGGGCTCTCATGTGCATCCTTACAGAACAAGACTGTTTACAGGATTTCAGACATAACTCACATTTGTAGGCCTATGGTTTCTCTCCAGCATGAGATCTCAAATACTTTTTCAGATGACCAACCCCTTTAAACAACTTGTTGCAGTTTTTGCATTAGTGTCTCATTTATCCAATATCGAATCTCATGATAATTCAGCAATTCATGTGAATGAGACAATGTCAAGCTCTCAGCATAACACGTTCATGAAATGAATTAATTCTTGTCATTTATAGACTCCTTCTGTGCTGATTCTACCACGGTCCACAGAGCAAATACAAAGCCATGTTAAAGTTATCCTGGGTTCATCCATTTTTAAATATACGAATAACACCATGTGACCTTGCAGATGCAATGCTTCATGATGTGCTAATGACCATTGTGCAGTGTTTACTTCACCCGTAAATGACTCACCCAAAGAATTTGACAAAATGATGATAGTTCTTAAGTAAATTAGAGCCACTACGAAAAGAGCGGTGAAATAATATTATTACTGAAGCTCCACGTCATTGCCATAATTTTCCAAACTCCAGTTTCTTAGATTATGCCAAATAAACAAGTTTCAAGTATGCAAGATTTGTTTTCAATGATATTCTGCTGGGTATTCTTTTTATGCACATTGGCAATGGTTCCAGTAAAGATTTGACTGATTTATATGATTTTTGTTTAAAAACACTGTCATTGCAATGCAGAAAAATTCACATCCCCTATCTAAACTCCCCTCTATGTGCTACACGCCTCTGCAAGTGGACGCCTGCAAAGTCCCCCACAAACATGGATCGCCCAAGAAGGGGAAACAATATTAAACAATATTAAACACTGCCATATTGTGGCCTGCTTGTTATATGCGTCGCCAGAATGCCGTGTTTTTGTGAGGCATCTGGAGTGCAGTAGGCAAGTCCTTGATGGACCATCTAGTTCGACTTCGCTACCTTCCAGATAATATTTCTTCGTCGTCACTGTCTGTATTTAGTAGTTTCTGCTGTCGTTTACCTTTCTTTCGTCAATTCGCTCATTCCTTGATAATAACTCAACAATGGAACATCTGCGTAGAAAAGCAGATAATAACATAATTCCGTTATTAAACAATCCCGTTGACAGACCGTATAACCAGTCACAGTGTGCAGTTATGCAATTGAAACAATTCAAACAACAGACAAAGTAGACAAACAGTAGACAAAACGCAAAAGACAGAAAGCATAAATGTTAACTACCAACATAACAACAATCTACAATAATAGCAGGACTCTACAAAGCACGTCCACCCTGTGGAGCTCGAACTCGGGTCCGCTGATCACATGCCACATGATGCCAGTGTGTTATTCAATGCGCCAATGCCACCACCTTCTTCAACGCTGCATTTACGGACCCTGGCCATGTTCTAAGCCTGCTCCGATCATGTTAAAGGAAACTCACCCATAGGCGTAGAAGGCGGGAGCAAGTGGGGGCAAAAGCCAACCCCCATTTCAGGCAAGTGTTCTATGGGGCAAGTATACCCAGGAAAATATTAAACAAACTATGATTGAAGTCCAATGCTCTTCATCACACCACATCATCTCCTAGTTCCAATTTGCCCGAATCGAGTTAGATATACTAGCTCACAACAACCGTGGAAAGAGATAGAAGATTTTCTTCGGGGTTGTCCTGCCCTGGGGTTGTCCGGGACGGAGTTTGCCCATGTCCTTTTGTCCGGGGCGGTAATGTCTGTTCCCCACATTTAAGCATAGGATCCAATAAATTCTGCTGTCATGCAGATTATACATATATGCGAAGATTATGCCTTTGAAGGGTATCACACATTAATCCCCCTGATTAAAAACCCTAGACAAAACCCCAGGTTGGGACAATGCCCCTGGGTAGTACATAAATGCGTATAATTGGCAATCCTCCGAACGGCGGTCTTACGATCAAAATATATCTGTTGGCTGTGCACAAGTTGGATTGATGAAAGGAATTCCCGGTAAATAGAAGTAAAATTGATTTAAAAAATCATTTTTACTTAATTGGAAGCTGGATTGATTAATATATTCTTGCATAAATTGGAGCGGGATTGATGAATATATGTTCTTCCTTAGATTGGAGCTCTAGTGATGACAATGTTCTTGCCTAAATTGGAGCTGGATTTATGATAAATAACTGCTATTTAAACGGAAACTGGTCTGCTGAAACAAATGTTTGCCTAAATGGAAGCTGAGCTGTATTGTTGGAAAATAATTGTTTTTTAAGAGAAGTTTGATTCATAAAAACAATTGTTGCTATTTAAACAAAAGCTAGACTGATGAAACGAATTTTGCCTAAACGGAAGCTGGGTTCATGACAAATAAGTGTTATCTAAATAGAAGTTGGATTGATGAAAACAATTGGGTACTTGTCAGTTTCACGACCCCCAAGAAATAAGGTTCCATATAGGTGAAATAGAAGCTGGATTGACAAAAATAACGCTTGACAAATGGAAGCCGGATTAATTATAAAGCGCTTGAGAAATGGAAGCTTGATGCATGTTGAAATACATGACAATTATCAATCCAGCTTTCACTTATCAAGCATTCTTTTCATTAATCCAGCTTCTATTTCAGATATAAAACCCCATTATCTAGCTTCCATTTCACGAGCGTTTTTCGTCAATCCAGTTCCAATTTAAGTAAGAACATTTTCATCAACACAGCTCCAGTTTAAGCAAGAATATTTGGCATAACTCCGAACGGCGGTCCCAAATTAAAATTGCTGTGTTTCCATGCTATTTTCATACTGCGCACACCCCCGTTGCTGCACACAGCCTATTTATGATAGATTACCAAATATTATGTACGACGATAAAATACACGTTTACCACAGACCAAAAAAAGTACGATAGGCAAGCCTGATTCTTAAAAATCCAATACACAACTCCAAGCTAGCGTGAAAAAATACATAATAAGTCGTCGAAAACGAATAAAAAGAAGACAACAGTCTTTCTGTGTTGAAAACAATACTATTTTCACAACACAATTAGGTCTATACCTCGCTAAACCTTTCATGACAAATGGCTTAGAGTAAAAAGTATTCTATTAACATTGAAATAATAGCTGGATGACCAATGATTCTGCCATCTACTGATTGAATATTCCATGATCAGATTCTTACTATAAAAGTAAAAGTAAAAACAAGGAATCACGTATCTTAACAAAGGCCTATCTAACATTTCATCCACTAGTAGTATCTTTAAAAAATGGTGCGTGGAGTTTTGTAACTTAAGGATACAGATTGCATGAGGTCTGGCACTGCATGCTAACCTCAATTGCTTCTGCCTACCTTTGTGAGCTCAGTAGCCTAACTCTAGGCCTACTCTTAGTTTTTGCTATTTCCGCTCTTCTCGTTCAACTGAACAAAATCTGCTTTCAGTTCCTGTGGCTCGTAGGCTACTTTCACTATGCAAAAACCGTACTTTCTCGGTGGTAGGACCCTCATTCTTAATTGGTTTTCCTCTGACACTCCGCTCTCTTTTTAAAAATACTTCTCAGGCTTTACTCTCTCATCTTAAGACAGGTTTATTTTGTCGCGTGGAGTTTGGGAGCGACTCTGAGTAGCCACGAAGAGGCGCTATACAAATAGGCTACATCTAATGAATGAATGAATCTACAAAACGTTCACTTTGATACTAACACAATAATCATCATCTTAATTATCAGTGTGCTTCCATTAGGCCCTAATCGTGCAAATGGGTAATATATCGTTTTAGCGTCGGTAATTATTCGCTAGCTGAAGCATTGTAATTTTTAATCAATCCAACTTCTAGTTTGGCGAGCATTCATTTCATCGATCCAGCTTCTGTTTAGGCAAGAATTAGTCTAATCAATCCCGCTTCTATTTCGTCAGCAAATACTTTTCATCAATATAAGTTTTATTTAATTCAAAATTATTGTTCATCAATCCAGCTTCAATTTCAGCAGGATTATTATTTTTATTAATCTCGCTTCTATTTCATACAAATTATTTTAATCAATCCGACTTCTATTTATCAATAATTATTTTCCTCAACCCGACTTGGGTAGAGTTCTAGAATGACTCGGTAGACACCAAGAACTAACGTTGCAGCGTCAATTGTTATCTTTAATAAATCCAACTTCTAGTTTGCCGAGAATCCTTTTAATCGATCCAGCTTCTCTTTAGGCAAGAATTTGTTCGATAAATCCCGCTTCTATTTCGTCAGCAAATATTTTTCATCCATTTTTCATTGAAAATTATTGTTCATCAATCCAGCTTCAATTTCAGCAGAATGACTGCACTAACCCTAAAACTAACCCTAACCGACCCTCACGACGCCTAACCTGAGCCCTAACCGACCCTCACACGATAAATCCCGCTTCAATTTCGTCAGGAAATATTTTTCATCAAATTTATAAAAAAAGTTACTTGCCACCGAGTCATTATAGAATATAACCCCCGACTTGTGTTCGGCCAACGCTAAAACCCATGCAATGGCGATTAATTACCGACGCTAAAACGATAGATTACCTGCAAATGTTTTTACGCCATCTTAAATAATTATTTCATGTTCATAAATTAAGTTTTATTAGCGACCGGTAGAGTAACATGGTTAACACGCTGGCGTAGAGGGTGTCACGACAACTCGTCTACCGACAACTCGTGACTCGTCTAACGACAAGTGGTCTCCGGACAATTCGTCTACGACAACTGGTCTACAGACAACTGATCCACCGGTTGAGAAATGGAAGCTGGATGAAAGTTTTTACAGGTGAAATGGAGGTTGGATTGATGAAAAAACGCAAGAGAAATGAAATCTGGATGATGGCTCTTTTACAGGTGAAATAGAAGATGGATTGACGAAAATAACGCATGAGAAACAAAAGCTGGATGAAAGTATTTCTTGATCTGAAATAGAAGCTGGATTGATGAAAAACGCTTAAGTAATGGAAGCTGGATAAGGGTATTGTTTTATATATGAAATAGAAGCTGGATTGACGAAAATTACGGGTGAGAAATAGAAGCTGGATGAAGGTATTTTTAAATCTGAAGTAGAAGCTGGATGCATGTCGAAATACATGAATAAAATCATCAATCCAGCTTCCATTTAAGCTAAGAAACCATTTTCATAAATCCAGCTTCTATTTCATCAATACTATTCGTCTGTAGACCAGTTGTCGTTAGACCAATTGTCCGGAGACGAGTTGTCGGTAGACGAGTTGTCGGTAGACCAGTTGTCGTGGAACCGGCGTAGAGAGCGGGAGGTAGCGAGTTCGAGCCCCCATTTAATTGGGCGGACATGCGCATGCTTTGTAGGCTGAGTTAACGCCGTGTATTGCAGGGTGTCTGTTCAGTTTGATGTTAATTAAGAATAGTGCATAACTCATAACTCAGTGCATAACTTGTACAAGTTGAATTAAAGAAAATTATTATTTAGTTTACCATGAGATATATTGAGTCGGCGATTGGGATTATCTGTGACCTACCTAGGCCTACAAAGGAAGTTTTTCTTAGAGACCAGGCAATAATCATACTTTAATAGTTCACTATGAGTTACAACTAGGCTATTGGTTCCTCGTAGACGCGAAATAGTGCCATTTACAATATAATTGGTTTTATACAGGTTTCACTAAAGTTTGCTTGCTTTAACCCTCAGACTACAAAACTTTTTGGGACATTACCAAGGGCGTGGTTGGATTTTGTTTTTGGTTTGATACATCATTATCTTGTAATAAGCCAATGAATTCTTGAACAGACAAATGCATGAACTATGGATGTCATGGTAGGAAGGGACACAGATCTGTGAATGACCCTGAGACGACAGAGGTGAATGTAAGAGGCGTGTGTAAGGTTGGTTACATGTGCTGCGGATGTCAGTGAGCTACTAAACGTTTAGAGATTCATTTCTTAACATTTCTGAATGGCATATTTAGTATGAAAATATATCAATGCATCTCGAAATAATGCAATTTTTAACATGGGATCAGTCAACACAAAATGCACTTGTCGCATCGATAAATACAAGATTCAGGAGCAGCACATCTCATTTACAGAAAATCACGATAAAGTCATTCAACTACTTATATTTATTGGGAATTCACCTGAACAAAGTGTGCCTTCAGTTCCTTGAACTCTAGCGACCGTCATGATCAGTTTTCTCCATTGCTTTCTTTCTGATGTCGCTTCCCTTAGTTCTTCCAGATTCATTCCTGTTGTTTCGTGAACCTCATCCATCCACCTTTTCCTCGGCCGTCTTTGTTTTCTTCTTCCATTTCCGTATGCCAGCATCATATCTTTTTCCAGTCCATTTGAGCGCATAACATGACCAAAGAAACCCAACTTTCTTCTTAGCACTGTTTGTTGTAGCGATTCATCGTTTTCGATACCAATCTCTATGCGTACCCAATTATCATTTGTCCTTTTTTCCTTCCAAGATATTCTCTGCATCTTCTTCCAAATCCACATCTCACAAGCGTTAATCTTTTTTCCCCATTTTCTTGGTCATTGTCCGTGTCTCACAACCATATAATATTGTCGGTATTATCAAAGCCCTCACCAGTCTTTTTCGTGTCTACATGCTAATGGGAATTACAAGTCAGAAACGATAAGTAAATAATTCGTCAAGCGGAGAAAAGCGATGGCTAGAACAATGCTCAAGAAATTCCTTCTCGATATCAAACATTCCACCACATATACCGCATCCAAACGATTTTTCAAAAAAGGATTTTGCATCCTTAGGTGATTTGATTTTGTTAATGAAAACACGTTTAAGAACACGACTTTTTTTGCATTCATGAATAACTATTCTTGACATACGTTCAACTGGTTTATCATTAGGTTCCTTTTCAGGTTTATCATCGAGCGACTGTATTCCTGCATGGAGTCTCAGCTGTATAGTTGAAGAACTTCCCTCATTATTAGGTTTATTGCACATGTGTTGCATCTCATCTTCACGATGGGTTCTCATGTGTGCTTTCCTTTGACCAACATTGGTAAATGATTTGTGACATAACTGACATTTCCATGGTTTCTCCCCAGTATGAGTTCTCATGTATACTTTCAGATATCCACCTCGAGTAAATGATTTCTGACATAACTGACATTTGTATGGTTTCTTTCCAGTATGGGTTCTCAAGTGTCTTTTCAGATTGCTACTATTAGTAAATGATCTGTGACATAAATGACATCCATATGGCTTCTCCCCAGTATGGGTTCTCATGTGAACTTTCAGAACACCACCTTCAGTAAATGATTTCTGACATAACTGACATCTATATGGCTTCTCCCCAGTATGGGTTCTCATGTGTGTCTTCAGATGATCACTGCAAGTAAAAGATTTCTGGCATAACTTACATCTAAATGGTTTCTCCCCAGTATGGGTTCTTATGTGTACTTTCAGAGCACCACCTTCAGTAAATAATTTCTGACATGACTGACATTTGTATGGTTTCTCCCCTGTATGTATTCTCATGTGAATTTTCAGATGACCACTTCGAGCATATAATTTCTGGCAAAACTCACATTTGTATGGTTTCTCGCCAGAATGGTTTCTCGTGTGTGATTTCAGATCGCCACTTCGAGTAAATGACCTCTGACAGATCTGACATTTGTATGGTTTCTCCCCGGTGTGGGTTCTCATGTGTATTTTCAGACCACAACTTTGAGTAAATGATGTCTGACATAATTCGCATTTGTGTGGCTTCTCCCCAGTATGGGTTCTCGTGTGTACTTTCAGCTCATCACCACGAACAAAGGATTTCTCACATAACTGACATTTGTATGGTTTCTTCTTAGAGTGTGTTCTCGCGTGTCTTTTTAGATTAGCACTTGTAGCGAATGATTTCCGACATAACTGACATTTGTATTCTTTTCCTCCAGAATGTGTTTCCATATTCACAGTCAACCAATGTAATTCAGCAATAATATTGTGTTCCAATATAACCGGTATATGCATAGCTGATCTAACTTTAGCTGTCAGAATGTCACCTTCAGAATTTAGGATTTCTCAAGCTATTGATGTTCCTGTGTTTTTTCATGAAAATTGGTTTCCATAACACTCTAGTAAAATTACCAGCATATACCAACAATTCTTGGCATAATTTGCATTTTTTGGCCTTTTTCTTCAAAATAGTATCCATATGAAAAGAAATAATGCCTGAATTTGTAGATAACTTCTTATCTTGTAGATTCAAGTCCAATCACTAGTAATTATTGTAACAAATTAAAAATTACCCATCGAGGAAACAATAATCGTTTGGAACTAAACATTGAAGTCATAAATATGCATAGAATGCATAAGCTTCACCATGGTGTTCTCCTTCAGTTACAACGTTAACGGACAAAGAAAGAATTGATGGTTTAGAAGCTGCAGATGAAGTTGTTCATTCTAATGTTGTAATTGATGCAGATCATTGACTGAAGGCTTACTCAAACGACCATGCTGAAAAGCTGTCATATAAAGCTGTTCATCGTCATACACTTGCAAACAGAATTTCCGGCACCTATTAAAATGAAGACATGAATATTTTAGTGAGAACTTGCGCTAAGACAAACAAATTATTTCATCATTGTTTATAAATGAAGCTTATTATCTGTTTCATTAAAGTGAGTTTGATTTCTATCTTCATTAGAATGAATAGGTGGCGAATGTATCAATGAATGACATTTCATAAGACATTTTTATTTGGCCATGCAGGAAGTATACACTATACAAATCATCACAATAAATGAATGAATAAATGCAGCTTTGGATTCGGTGTGAGTGCGTTGGCTTGAATTATCCGGGATCATGGGCGGAGTTTTGTTTCCGTTTGGGGGAGGCTACAAATCTTGTCCAGAAGGCGCGGCGCCTAAAAAATGTTTCGTTTCGGTCAGGAAAAAGTTGATGGCTTTTTTTAGTCGTCAAGTTCAGATCTCATGGAAATGACCGTGTATTTCCTGGCCGAAAAAGTTTATGACCTTTTTTAACCAGTCAATATAGGCATGGGCGGAATTTAGTTTCCGTTTTGCGGGGACTAAAAATAAAAATTTGGTACACAAGGCGCGGCGCCGACAAATTTTCTTCGTTTCGGTCGGGTAAAAGTTTATGACCCTTTCTTAGTCATTAGTTGAAAGTGCTTGGGCTGGTGGTTAAGACAAAAAATAGACCATTTACACGGTAAAAACATGGCACACCTGGGAACGGCGGTCCCAAATTATAAAATTCCATAAATCGATAGTGCGGAGTATTGGATGGGCAAAAAGTGTGGGTTTTTCATCCAGCCTCCATTTCTTAAGCGTTTCTTCACCAATCCAGCTTCTATTTCAGATCTAGAAATGGC
Organism: Lumbricus terrestris; assembly: GCA_949752735.1. Taxonomy (NCBI): domain Eukaryota; kingdom Metazoa; phylum Annelida; class Clitellata; order Crassiclitellata; family Lumbricidae; genus Lumbricus; species Lumbricus terrestris. Next base: position 42,797,567 of record OX457050.1, on the reverse strand, counting down.
TTCATCCAGCTTCTATTTCTCATGCGTTATTTTCGTCCATCCAGCTTCTATTTCACCTGCAGAAGAACCTTCATCCAGATTCCAATTCTCTTGCGTTTTTTCATCAATCCAGTCTCCATTTCACCTGTAAAAGGTCTTCATCCAGCTTCTATTTCTCAAGCGTGGTTTCTATGCGCCCATCCTATACACCGCGCTATTACGACGTCGGGTTGATTTATTTCCCAACGGAATGCCGTCAAAACAACGTAAACAATGACGTAAAAAGCCCGAGAAGCTCGTAAGTAAGTGAATAAGTAAAGAATGAAGAAAATAAGTGAATAAATGCAGCCTTAACTGTAGTTGGCTCTTCCTCTGACGAAAATACATGTTTCAGAATTTGGGACCGCCGTTCCCAGGTATGCCAAAAACATGACTATGGAGCTTCTCGGGGGGCTTAGCCCCTGATAAACTCCGCCCATGTCCGGGATACTCCAACCTGGAAACTGCATCATATCAAAATCTATTGTCTCCATTGGTCTTTGAATAGTCATTCTTTGAGAGGCGCTATATTAGTTTATAGGAGCAATACAATGTAATCTCAACCCCACAATCGTTTAATTGACCAACTCATATTGCTAATTAAAACAATGTTGAAAACAGCAAAGTTCATCATCAACTACGAACAGTGTTCCCGTGGATTTTAACCAATGAATTGACAGATTAACATTAAGACAAAATTAAAGACAACTAAGTGCATTATCTTCTTTGATGACTACTTGCTCGTCTTTCAAGCAGCATTTTAGTATTTTGATTCCCGGATTTTGGTGGTAGATAAAATGCTGACAAATCAGCATTAGATAATCAGAATAATACTTCTGGCCTGGCAGGAAATCAGCATTTTGTCCGTAACCATGAAACTGAATCCAACGACAAACAATGGCTTTCTTGTCTGAAGAACTTGCGACTGTAGTGCAGACTCAACTTTAAACCACAGAGCTATTAAATTTGAAACGCCAACAATAACCGAGATTTGTGTTTTATCTCTAAGACAAAACAATATAAAATAAATGACAAGAAATGACCAATTGCGTGTTTAAACAAACCTAACTACTACCGTCCATTCGTACAAAATGGCGAGCGATAGCCTACTAGGTGAATGTTCATTTGTAATGGAAACTGGCTTTTGAAAGTATGGTTTTGCCATCTGGTGAATATAAGAGATTATTAGCAAATTGGTCAAAGCTGGGACCAGACGATAACACATGCATATATAATTATATGCGAGGTTAGGCATTGTAACTTTAGAGGTGCGGAGGGGTAATGACACCCTAACACATGATTTTTATTTGCAAGTCGCGATATCAAATGGACAGCATTTGTAATTGTAATCGATCATTATATATCGCCACTTAAAGAACTCCTCAGAGCATAATTATTAAATGATTATGCACCTGCCTGTGATCGCCCACACTGTCCACACACATGGTGGAAGGAGGGTGAACATTGGAAAGACACAGTAGGCCGTCATTTTTCTGACTATTGCTTATATGTGCATTTAACAAAGGAGTTGAATATAATTGTGATAGTGATTGATTTAGTCAAGTATCGAACTCGATAAGACCAATTGCGGAATATTGATGATCAGTGAAACAATCATATCGAACTAGATTAAACTATGTAGGCCCTATAGTTTATTCGGACTTCAATATAATTTATAAACATTTATGGAGCGCCTAGATAGGAAGGTGACTATAGCCTAGTGCAGCGACAGGAGGAGTCAGAGCTTACAGTGGAGAGAAGCAGGAATCTGATAGAGCAACTTCTCAAAGAGAGGCCCCAATAAAACTACTGAGTGGACTTGAACCCAGATACATGTAAGTACCTAAGCAAAGGTGCTGTCGTCGTTCAACAAACGAACGAACGTAGGACTGTGTCCAAATTTTGACCGAACTATTCCTGGTAGAAATGAGGAGGAACTCGATCTGAGATTAGAAGCTGAAACCTTAATACTATCTGAAACCCTTAAAAAGGGGGAAGGACCCTTGAAGTCTTGTTCCAAAGATAGATCCATGGAGAGCACGGTTGACTTGTTTTCCCACCAACAGTAGACTACACTAGTTCGTTGGTGAATATAGAAGAGAATATAGAAGAGAAAGGCGACAGAACAAGAACGTGTGGCCACCTAGCGAACGGGGCGAGCGTCAGACAATATTAAATAAGATTCAAGATTCTGAAAATAAGTTATGACTTCATAATATTATATCTAATTAGCAGTAAATAATAATATTATTATTAAATAGTTGTATGCAGCAGCACGCTTTCTCAGTGGATGGCCCTTGAACATGGAATGTGCATAACTGAATGCTAAATCCTTTGGTGTATTACAAATTGATATCTAGTTATGCCAGAAACAATTTACTGATGGTAGTGCTATGAAAATGCATATGAGATGGCATAATAATAATAATAATAATTATTTCTGCCTATGGAGAGGCACTGGATTATTTCTGCCTATGGAGAGGCACTGGATTATTTCTGCCTATGGAGAGGCACTGGATTATTTCTGCCTATGGAGAGGCACTGGATTATTTCTGCCTATGGAGAGGCACTGGATTATTTCTGCCTATGGAGAGGCACTGGATTATTTCTGCCTATGGAGAGGCACTGGATTATTTCTGCCTATGGAGAGGCACTGGATTATTTCTGCCTATGGAGAGGCACTGGATTATTTCTGCCTATGGAGAGGCACTGGATTATTTCTGCCTATGGAGAGGCACTGGGTTATATATGCCTATGGAGAGGCACTGGATTCTTTCTGCCTATGGAGAGGCACTGGATTATTTCTGCCTATGGAGAGGCATTGGATTATAGCTTCCTATGGAGTGACACTGGATTATATCTGCCTATGGAGTGGCACTGGGTTATATCTGCCCATGGAGGGCATGCGCGTTATGGGTGTATGTGTGTGGTGGTTGTGGGGTGATGGTGGTGGTGAGACAGGTGTCGATCTCTTGGCGCCGCATGTGGCTGCCTATATAGAGTTCGTCAATCACTTGTCTCTGAATGGGTGTTTGTCGTTGTCAAGGCGCCCTTGTAGCAGCATGGCCGCGTTACGGCGCCTTAGAAATTGTCGCCATTATTATTATTATTATTATTATTATTATTATTATTATTATTATTATTATTATTATTATTATCTCAGACCAAACACAAAATCCAAGGGTTAGTAGCCACCCTTCCTTTGGTAGTCCGCGTTACAAAAAGCTTGTTAGCCCGAGGGTTAGCATTATTTTGACTAAGCTTAATGACAATGGTTCTTGCTTAAATAGGATTTAGTTTTATGATTTTTTCTTAAATGGAAAGAGGAATGGTAAACGTAGTCATTGATAGACTGCTTACTTACCAACGTCAATTAAAGCATCGAAGGCATTAAAACGATTGATATAGACGAGAAAGCCGACAGAACAAGAACGATAACCAAATTAAACAATAAAGAACAATGCAAAGTATAAAATATTATATGTAATGCATCCTGTGTCGTGTAATTTACAACCCAAAGCTCATTTTTTTTATTACTAAAGACAACAAAACACAAATGGTGAGAAAGCATGACAATCTAGATCACACACAAATATAATGTTCAAGAGATAATCGAAGCGTAATTTACGCCAACTCAATTTAAAAATCACAAGGTCCAAAGTACAACTTGAATATACGCTTAACAGCAAAAAGGTTAAAATGGTTGCACAAATTGCACTAAAGGTATCGTTCTACAATGACTCGGTAGCAAGTACCTTTTTTTATAAATTCGATGAAAAATATTTCCTCACGAAATAGAACCGGGATTTTGCGCGTGAGGGTCGGTTAGGGCTCAGGTTAGGCGTCGTGAGGGTCGGTTAGGGTTAGTTTTAGGGTTAGTGCAGTCATTCTGCTGAAATTGAAGCTGGATTGATGAACACTAATTTTCAATGCAAAATGGATGAAAATATTTGCTGACGAAATAGAAGCGGGATTTATCGAACAAATTCTTGCCTAAAGAGAAGATGGATCGATTAAAAGGATTCTCGGCAAACTAGAAGTTGGATTTATTAAAGATAACAACGCTGCAGCGTAGTCTACCGAGTCATTATAGAACTATTACCGAGTCATTATAGAACGCTACCGCACTAAATAACCAATCCAACAGAAGCTTTTGGGTGGAAAAATTTACTAAACCATAAATGTGCCCGAGAACCGAACCCAGTACAAGAGACATTATGTCTAGCATCGTTAGAAACTACAGCATAACATTTCATTTAAATAACCTGTAGAAATTTTAGTCTTATAATCATGTCAGAACCAAACAATAACTTACAAAAGTTATAAGCAGAATCCCCATAGTACCTCTATGATCAGCAAAAAAACCTACTTTCCAAAATACTTATATTAAATTTGTGCAAAATAAACTATTTATATCGTTTCAAGTATACAGTTACTATGACATCTTTTCTATATCTAAACATCAAAATTATGCAACTGTATTATGCGGAAAAATAAGTTCATACAAGAGTAATTTTATAATAATCTTTGCTATAATTTCCAACTGCCACAACACACAGTGATTAGAATTGATGAAAATAGTGTTTGTAAAATTGAAGATGGATAAACAATTCACAGGTCAGAAATTAAGTCATCAGGTGGAGAATATTGATGAACAGAACAATGCTCCATAAATGCCGTCTCAGTTTTGAGCAATTTGTCACATATACCACATCCAAAAGATGTTAACAAAGACGCTTGTACATCCCCAGGAGATCTGACGTTGCTTACAAGCACACATTCTCCATCTTCAATCTCCGGTGAAAGGTCTGCAATTACAATGGAACCTTGACATATTTTCTTGGAGTAACGTTCATTTGGTTTATCGATAATAACCGCACTACTAAATGCAATTAAATGTTCAGATACGTCAGCAGTAACTTCACTTCCCATTTTCACTTGGCTGTGCATGGAATTGAAACTGCTTTGCTGAGTAACTTCTCTTGATCCGATGTTCATTGATTGCAAGCTGCTTCTCTGTTGCATGACTTCCTCTGTGTGTCTTAAGATTTCCAATCTGTGTGAATCCTTTATTACAACGAAGTGACTAGCGGACCGCCAGGCGGCCGTCCAATTTCAATTACTAGCGGACCGCCAGTCACGTGTAACCTGTCACATGATGTCGAGTCTTGATTCTTCAATAGTGTTACAATGGCGGCAGTTACCGATAGTTTATTTTATGTCGGACAAAAGTTTTCTTGTTTTAATGACTTAGAAAATTGCAAAAAAGAGTATGAAATGAGTAACTTTTGTAACCTAACAATGCGGGATGCAAAAACGTTGCAATCCATGATGAAGTATGCACCAAAGAAGGCAGCACGTGCAAAGAAGGAGCTCCGTTATTACTCGCTTCGATTATGCTGTACATATGGTGGCAAAAAATTCAAGAAACAAGGAGAATGAACGTTAAATTAATATCAATAGCCAGCTTCTACGGTACTTATGGGTTAATTCACCTGATTTATTTCTTTTGCCGGGTAAAATATTTCCTCACGAAATAGAAGCGGGATTTAGCGCGTGAGGGTCGATTAGGGCTCAGGTTAGGCGTCGTGAGGGTCGGTTAGGGTTAGTTTTAGGGTTAGTGCAGTCATTCTGCTGAAATTGAAGCTGGATTGATGAACAATAATTTTCAATGAAAAATGGATGAAAACTATTTTGCTGTCGAAATAGAAGCGGGATTTATCGAACAAATTCTTGCCTATAGAGAAGCTGGATCGATAAAAAGAATTCTTGGCAAACTAGAAGTTGGATTTATTAAAGATAACAACGCTGCAGCGTAGTCTACCTCGAGTCATTATAGAAAAAAAATCAGGTGAATTAACCCATAAGTACCGAATCTAAAAATACCTTCATCCAGCTTAAGGGTTAAACCGTAGTTTAGGCTGATAAATTCTTTGTACCGTATTTTAGGCTGATAAATTATTTGAACATTATCCGAGGCTGCAAAATGTATGTACAAGTAATTTCTGGATCGCCAGGTTCAATCCAGCTTCCATTTCAACTATAAAAATGCCTATATCCAGCTTCCATTTCTCTTGCGTTTTTCGTCAATCCAGCTTCTATTTCACCTGCAGAAAAGGTCTTCATCCAGCTTCCGTTACTTAAACGTTTTTTCGTCAATCCAGCCTCCATTTTACCTGTAAAAGGTCTTCATCCAGCTTCCGTTACTTAAACGTTTTTTCGTCAATCCAGGTTCCATTTATATACTGCAATTTTTCTTCTCGCGTTTTCAGTTTATATTGCTACTTCCGGTTGCGAATGCTCGGAAATTGGAATAGCGCGTTGTATGGCGCGCTATATTCATGATTGGTGGTGTTTCTTAATTTATCAGCCTAAACTACGGTTTAACCCAGCTTCTATATCTCGCCAGTTATTTTCGTCAATCCGGCTTCTATTTCAGATATAAAAATACCCTCATCCAGCTTCCATTACTTAAGCGTTTTTTCATCAATCCAGCTTCTATTTCAGATCAAGAAATTCTTTCATCCAGCTTTTATTTCTCATACGTTATTTTCGTCAATCCAGCTTCTATTTCACCTGTAAAAGAGCCATCATACAGATTTCATTTCTCTTGCGTTTTTTCATCAATCCAACCTCCATTTCACCTATAAAAACTTTCATCCAGCTTCCATTTCTCAAGCGCTGAATCAGTTGTCTGTAGACCAGTTGTCGTTAGACAAATTGTCCGGAGACCACTTGTCGTTAGACGAGTTGTGGGTAGACGAGTTGTCGTGACACCATATACAATACATACATACGTTAGACTGTATCTTGCTTCTTACTTTTACTGGCGGTCCGCTAGTATTCAGCATTAGACGACCGCCTGGCGGCTTGCTAGTATTCCGTATTGGACGGCCGCCACTGGCGGTCCGCTAGTATTTGAAATTCGAGGGCCGCCTGGCGGTCCGCTAGTATTTGAAATTCGAGGGCCGCCTGGCGGTCCGCTAGTATTTGAAATTCGAGGGCCGCCTGGCGGTCCGCTAGTCACAGCCTTATTACAAACATCACAAATGTATGGTTTCTCTCCAGTATGAGTTCTTATATGTATCTTTAGATGACTGCCTGTTGTAAATGATTTCTGACATAACTGACATCTGTACGGTTTTTCACCTGTATGGGTTCTCACCAAGACATCTGCTTGAGTAAATGATATCTTACAAATTTTACAGACATGCGGTTTATCTCCAGTATGTGTTCTCGTGTGCAGTTTCAGAGTAGTACCTTGCATAAATGTTTTCTGGCAAAATTTAGGAAGTGTATGGCATTTCACCAGTATGGGTTCTCATGTGCATGCGCATAGCACTACTATCACTAAATGGAATCGAACACAGCTGGCACTTGTATGGTTTACCCCAATATGGGTTCTCATGTGCATTTTTAGACTTTCACCTCTAGCAATTGATTTCTGACACATCAATCACTTGTATGGTTTTCACCAGAATGGATTCTCATTATGCGAAACCAGTTAGCCTGACTGAATAAATTATTTCTTACAAAACTTGCATGTACATGGTTTCTCTCCAGTATAAGTTGACCTTTCAGAGGACTGCTTCCTGTAAACGTTTTCTGACATAAATGGCATATGTGTGGTTTTCACCAGTATGGGTTCTTATATGTGCCTTCAAGCCACCCAATTGAATAAATGATTTCTTACAAAACTGACACTTGTGTCGTTTCTCTCCAGTATGGGATCTCATGTGCCGTTGCAGCTGACTATCTTGTGCAAATGTTTTCTGACATAAATGGCATATGTGTGGTTTTCACCAGTATGGGTTCTTATGTGCCTTCAAGCCACCCAATTGAATAAATGATTTCTTACAAAACTGACACTCATGTGGTTTCTCTCCAGTATGGGATCTCATGTGCCGTTGCAGCTGACTATCTTGTGCAAATGTTTTCTGACATAACTAGCATATGTGTGGTTTTCACCAGTATGGGTTCTTATATGTGCCTTCAAGCCACCCAATTGAATAAATGATTTCTTACAAAACTGACACTCGTGTCGTTTCTCTCCAGTATGGGATCTCATGTGCCGTTGCAGCTGACTATCTTGTGCAAATGTTTTCTGACATAAATGGCATCTGTATGGTTTTCACCAGTATGGGTTCTTATATGTGCCTTCAAGCCACCCCATTGAATAAATGATTTCTTACAAAACTGACACTCATGTGGTTTCTCTCCAGTATGGGATCTCATGTGCCGTTGCAGCTGACTATCTTGTGCAAATGTTTTCTGACATAACTGGCATATGTGTGGTTTTCACCAGTATGGGTTCTTATGTGCCTTCAAGCCACCCAATTGAATAAATGATTTCTTACAAAACTGACACTCGTGTCGTTTCTCTCCAGTATGGGATCTCATGTGCCGTTGCAGCTGACTATCTTGTGCAAATGTTTTCTGACATAAATGGCATATGTGTGGTTTTCACCAGTATGGGTTCTTATGTGCCTTCAAGCCACCCAATTGAATAAATGATTTCTTACAAAACTGACACTCATGTGGTTTCTCTCCAGTATGGGATCTCATGTGCCGTTGCAGCTGACTATCTTGTGCAAATGTTTTCTGACATAAATGGCATCTGTATGGTTTTCACCAGTATGGGTTGTTATATGTGCCTTCAAGCCACCCAATTGAATAAATGATTTCTTACAAAACTGACACTCATGTGGTTTCTCTCCAGTATGGGATCTCATGTGCCGTTGCAGCTGACTATCTTGTGCAAATGTTTTCTGACATAACTAGCATATGTGTGGTTTTCACCAGTATGGGTTCTTATATGTGCCTTCAAGCCACCCAATTGAATAAATGATTTCTTACAAAACTGACACTCGTGTCGTTTCTCTCCAGTATGGGATCTCATGTGCCGTTGCAGCTGACTATCTTGTGCAAATGTTTTCTGACATAAATGGCATCTGTATGGTTTTCACCAGTATGGGTTCTTATATGTGCCTTCAAGCCACCCCATTGAATAAATGATTTCTTACAAAACTGACACTCATGTGGTTTCTCTCCAGTATGGGATCTCATGTGCCGTTGCAGCTGACTATCTTGTGCAAATGTTTTCTGACATAACTGGCATATGTGTGGTTTTCACCAGTATGGGTTGTTATATGTGCCTTCAAGCCACCCAATTGAATAAATGATTTCTTACAAAACTGACACTCGTGTCGTTTCTCTCCAGTATGGGATCTCATGTGCCGTTGCAGCTGACTATCTTGTGCAAATGTTTTCTGACATAAATGGCATATGTGTGGTTTTCACCAGTATGGGTTCTTATATGTGCCTTCAAGCCACCCAATTGAATAAATGATTTCTTACAAAACTGACACTCATGTGGTTTCTCTCCAGTATGGGATCTCATGTGCCGTTGCAGCTGACTATCTTGTGCAAATGTTTTCTGACATAAATGGCATCTGTATGGTTTTCACCAGTATGGGTTGTTATATGTGCCTTCAAGCCACCCAATTGAATAAATGATTTCTTACAAAACTTACACTCATGTGGTTTCTCTCCAGTATGGGATCTCATGTGCCGTTGCAGCTGACTATCTTGTGCAAATGTTTTCTGACATAAATGGCATCTGTATGGTTTTCACCAGTATGGGTTCTTATAATTATGTGTCCATATCATTTGAGCAAATGATTTCTTAAAAAAGTGACACTCGTGTGGCTTCTCTCCAGTATGGGTTCTTGTGTGTACTTTCAGATGACAAAGTCTTTGAACAAACGTTTTCGAACACAAATGTGGTTTCTCTCCTGCATGAGTCACAAATGACTTCACATACCTGACACTTATACGGTTTATCACCATTATGAGATTTCATATGAGTTTTCAGAGAATACAAATGATTTATGAAATAAATGGCACCTGCATCGTTTTTCACCAGAATGAGAATTCAAGTGCATTTTCAGAGCACTACCTGAAGTGAAGTTTTTTTTACATAAATCTGACATTTGTATGGTTTGTCACCAGTGTGGATTCTCGTCTGCGTTTTCCGTTGATAAGGTGTATAGTGTCTCTCCGGCATGAGTCCTCATGTGCGCTTGTGCCACCGTACCACTTTGAACAAATGACTCAAATTGATGTTATCTCACACTTATCACCTGTATACATGTGATCTCATGAGTTTTCAGAGAAGACTCATTAACAAATGATTTCTGACATAAATTACACCTGCATCAATAAAATCATGAATATCCAAAAAGGTAAAATATTCCAATTCGCGCAATAAATTCGAGTAGGGACTAGGAGGAAGCCTTTGCTGGAGCAATACAGTATAAGCTTTTCCAGTCGTTTAACATTCTCTATTCCGAACCACCACAGATGGCACTTTATGTGAAAGTAATTTTAAACTGCCCAATTCCTGTATTCTAACGAGAAAGTCAGAAGTTCAGCAAAGGTCGACATATAATTCATTTGTTGGTGTATTTTTATGCTGAGAACAGTGCTCCAGAAATTTCTGCCTCGTTTCAAAACGATCACTGCATATTCCACATCCATATGTTCGCGAAATAAATGTTCCATCATCTTTGAAAGATTTCATTTTGCTGAGGCAAATTCTTTTATCAGTATGAGTTCTCATGTGAAGCTTCAGACTAGAAGCTCGTCCAAATGATTTATGACATAACTCACAAATGTGTGGTTTTTCTCCAGAATGTACTTTCGTGTGTTTCTTAAGGCTAGACCCATCTGCAAACGATTTCTGACAGAACTGGCATCCATACGGTCTCTCTCCAGTGTGAGTTCTCATGTGACAAGTCATATTATACAATTGGCTAAATGATTTATGACATAACGCACATGTGTATGTTTTTTCTCCAGTATGTGTTTTCATGTGAGTGCTCAAAGCAGAAACTTGTACAAATGATTTATGGCATAACTTGCACTTGTAGGGTTTCTCTCCAGTATGAATTCTTGCATGACACTTCAGAGAGTGAGCTGCTGCAAATGATTTATGACATAGCTTACATTTGAATGGTCTTTCTCCAGTATGTGCTCTCATGTGCATGCTCAGGTTAGAAACACTTGCAAAGCATTTCTGACAGAACTGACATAAATATGGCTTCTCTCCGGTATGAGCTCTCATGTGATTGCTGAGCGAGTTTTGTTCAGCAAAACATTTCTCACATATTTCGCATTTGTGTGGTTTCTTCACTGTTTCTCCAGTATGGGTTTTCATATGATTCTTTAGAAGACTAATATCTCTAAATGACCTCTGACACAGATGGCATGCAAACAGTCTTTCTGTAGTATGAATTTTAATGTGGCTCCTCAGAGAACATTTTTTGCCAAATGATTTCTGGCATAAATGGCAACTGTATGGCTTTTCTCCAGTATGGATTCTCATATGCATTTTCAGACTAATAGATGTGGCATAAGATTTCTGACATAAATGGCAAAGGTAAGGTTTTTCTCCAGTGTGAATTTGCATGTGTCTGGCTAGATTACTGCTCTGTGTGAATGATTTTAGACACACCTCGCATTTGTAAGGCTTTTCTCCGGTATGAGTTTTCATGTGAGAGTTCAGGATAGAATGTACCGCAAATGATTTCTGACAAACCTGGCATACAATTGGCTTTTCTCCAGTATGGCGTTTCATGTGTCGATTGAGAACACTCCACTGTACAAAAGATTTCTGACATAGCTTACATCTGTATGGCTTTTCTCCAGTATGGGTTCTCATGTGACTCTTCATATAACCAGCATATGCAAATGATCTCTGACAATATTTACATTTGTATGGTTTTTCTCCCAAATGTACTCCCATGTGAATCTTTTTCATTGAACCAGTGGTGAATGATTTATGGCACAAATCACACTTGAATTCTTTTATTCCCATATGTATGTTGACGTGGATTTTCAGTGGGTTAACATCTGAAAAGGATCTGTGACATATATAACAAACGTATGGCTTTTCCACTAGATGAGTTTTGATGTGTTTCTTCAGATTATGCTTCTCTGCAAATGATTTGAGACATAAGTCACATCTGTATGATTTCTCACCAGTATGCGTTTTCATGTGTCTCTTCAGACCGACCTTCTGTGAAAACGACTTCCCACATGACTGGCATTTATATGGCTTTTCTCCAGTATGAATCCTCAAGTGCATATTCAGCTTACCAGCCCATTGAAATGACTTTTTACAGAATGTGCATTTGAATCGCTTCTCCCTTCTGTTAGATCGCATTGTTCCTGTTCTAATAAAATCAGTTGACTACTTAGACGACATAATTATTTTCATAGTCTTTCTATGAGATTTCATTCACATCCAGAAGTGATAAGAAAGAAAATGATTTCTTGGCCATCCAGTGCAGGCCTGAAAATACAGAATAGACAAATCTCCTGTAGGAAAATATTTCATGTTAATGCTATCGCCTAGATAGCTCGTACATTGCATACCAAGTGATTGCATATGTAGGCCCTACGTGAAATTAGGCTACTTAGGTATTCTAAGGTGATGAAGTATCTACTGCATTTTGCGAGTGGAGAGCAATATTCCAGAGAAACCATTTTAATCTAAAGTGGAATCTGAGTTGATGAAATAATGGTTTGCCTAAATGGAAGTTGGGTTGTTGAAACTAAGTTGATGCTTCCATAGAAGTTGATTGATGAAAAAATCGTCAGTGTATACAACGCCATACTTGACCTGGATAATGAGCAGTGTACTAATAATTATTGTAAAAATGTTCATCAATAAAAGAAATCATCATAAATCCAACTTCCACTTAACCAAGAATGTTTCTTCAAACACAATCTTCAACTTATGCTAGAATCTTTCACATCAATCGCACTTCTACTATTAACTTACATTCATCAATCCAGCTTCTATGGTTGGGCACAATAAATTCCATCAGTAATTGCTGCATTATTTTTTTCATCAGTTCAACTTCTACCTGGCAAGAATCTTTTTCACTAATCGATGTCCTGTTTAGGTGGGAAGTTATTTTATCCAACAATTTTTTATTGATGAAACATCCATTTCAGTAATAATAATCGACTTTTATTTCAGTGAAATTTTTTTTAAATTAAACTTATATTTAATTAAAAAATTACATCAGCATGATTTCTACTTAGCAACAATTCATTTCGTGAATGGAACTTTGATTCGACCAACGTTAAAACCCATGCATTGGAGAGGCACTGTACTGTATCTGCCTATGGAGAGACACGCGCGTTATGGGTATACATGTGTGTGGTGGTTGTAGGGTGGTGATGGTGGTGGGACACGTGTCGTTCTCTTGGCGCCGCATGTGGCTGCCTCTGTAGAGTTCGTCAATCGCTTGTCTCTGAATGTGTGTTTGTCATTGTCAAGGACTCCTTGTAGCAGCATGGCTGCGATTATAGAAATTGTCGTCATTATCATTATTATTATGAATACAGTATTCACTGCAAATCAAAAGTTTTGAAATATCGTTATTGTGAAGAAGGCCAAATCGTTCCTTTGGTGAACACTCTTACGCTAGAATAGAAAATCTTGGATTGGTTGGACAAAGTAAGTGCCTAGCAATCCTGTTTTGGGTAAACGTGTATTTTAGCGTCGTAAATTATTTTCATGCTTATAATGGCACAAAAAGCGTCTTAAAATGTTTCTGCCAACGTGCTATTGCCTAACTGATGTATTATTATACTTAGAATTTGTTAAAAAGAAGGAAATCGATTGAAAAATTGTAATATTTTGTCATAGCAAACCGCCGATCGAAGTTGTTATTCAATTCTGACCCTTTCCGGAAGTTGCGTGCGGCAAGAGTGCAATAAGACAGCAGGCAAAGATAAATAAGTAAGTAAGTAAAAGTCCAGCTTTTTCAATTGCATCAGCTGTTTTATGAATCCAACTTCTGTTTCAATAATGATTATTTTTCATCAATCCAGCTCCTATTTAATTAAGAAGATACTGATCCATCCAGTTCCAATTTAATAAACAACATTTTCACCAATCCAGCTCCATTTTAATCAACATTTTCATCAATCCAGCTCCACCTTAATCAACAACATTTTCATCAATCCAGCTCCAATTTAAGCTATAATATTTTTATTAACCCAGCTTCTATTTCTCGCCCGTTATTTTCGTCAACCCAGCTTCTATTTCAGATATAAGAATGTCATCATCCAGCTTCCATTACTTAAGCGGTTTTTCATCAATTCGACTTCTATTTCAGATCTAGAAATACCTTCATCCAGCTTCCATTTTTCATTTTCAACTTAGGCCGAAGTCTTGACGTACGCGTTATTTATAGTCGCATGGACCAATATACGTCGATGGTTTGGGCGCTTACCCCAACTTCCGGGCAATTGTTGTGGTTCAATGGCGATCCGAACGGTGATTTCGCATGGGAAATGTGACATTTTAAAAACCTATTTTCTGTCAATATTCTTCTCCTTTCGAATTTTTAAGTGTGCCGTTGCATCAATTGGTGAAATGTACGTTATCAGAAATAATTTACGGCGTTTTTTGTGCCGTTATATGCGTGAAAATAATTTACGACGCTAAAATACACGTTTACCCTGTTTTGATTTCAGCGAGATTGTTTGTATAAATCCCACTTTTATTTCAGTATAGATTATTTTCATCAATCCAACTTCTATTTACGCTGAAACCGAAGCGATAGCGAATAATTTACTGATGTATACTTGTATAGTTTACAATGAAAGCGCTCGAAGAAATACATAATTTATAGCCTACCTAGCGGCTTTACTATCTGAATGACTGTAGTGTGATCTTAGCCCATGTTAGCTACATCGGTAAGAGAGCTGGCGGCCGCGCGTCTGTGGAAGGGAGCGTGCGGGCCGCGGTTTGAATCCCGAAGGTGGCTATTTTCAGAGATTCAAAATCTCGGGCTAGCATGGTCCGAGGTCATAAGACAGCCGCTATATAAAAATCCGATTACATTTACATATTACATTTTCAGAGAAAATCAATAAGCTCGAACAATTAACCTGGTTAAACCGTAGTTTAGGCTGATAAATTATTTACGTTGTCGATATCCCGTAGTTTAGGCTGATAAATTAAGAAACACCACCAATCGTGAATATAGCGCGCCATACAACGCGCTATGCCAATTTCAGAACATTCGCAACCGGAAGTAGCAATATAAACTGAAAACGCGAGAAGAAAAATTGCAGTATATAAATGGAAGCTGGATTGACGAAAAACGCTTGAGAAATGGAAGCTGGATGAAGACCTTTTACAGGTGAAATAAAAGCTGGATTGACGAAAAAAAGCTTGAGAAATGGAAGCTGGATGAAGGTTCTGCTATAGGTGAAATAGAAGCTGGATTGACGAAAAAACGCTTGAGAAATAGAAGCTGGATAAAGGCATTTTATAGTTGAAATGGAAGGTGGATAAAGGCATTTTTATAGCTGAAATGGAAGCTGGATTGAACCTGGCGATCCAGAAATTACTTGTAGCCTATATACACTTTGCAGCCTCGGATAATGTCCAAATAATTTATCAGCCTAAACTACGGTTTAACCATTAACCTTATAGTTACGTTTTGAAAATGTTTTAAAAACTATAAGGCAACGTTATAAAAAAAACAGGTGGCGTAGTTTTCCGTAAATTTGACCAGTTTCTGCAACAGAAATTCTAAATAAAGCGAAACTCCGAAAACATTCTTCCATATAAAATGGCGAGCGATGCTTGAATAAATTATAATTATTGTAAAGAGTACAAAGACAAAGAGAAGGCGCACTTAGACTGTATGTTCTGCCATCTGGTGAATTGTCTAGAATACTGCAACAAAAAGCAGGTGTCACGCCAATTGGTCGCATAGGGCCTAATACCCGAATCCCAGGCCTCAAAGCACTTCAGAGATATTTTATTTCCGTAAACTGGAAGTTGGATGAACGATGAAAACATAATATTACTGATGACGTATTGCCGTATCTTTAGAAGCGTTACGGGGGTCGGTGGGTGGGGGAAGCTGAACGTTACGTAACGCCTTGAAAAAAAATTATTATATAAAATTACCATGGAATGACACTTTAACCTTTACACATACAAATTATTTTTTGCGCCAGCCCCTCCAGATCCGAATAAAATTGCATTAAATATTTGGTACAACATAATCACTTTAACATTTTTCTTCGCCATATAACACTATTCAAAGTGTTTATACATTATCATGCATAGGATAATGTTGAGGTTGTCAATTGAAATTTCCAACTTCATCCTACTTGAATTGTACTTGGGTGTGATACCGTTCGAAACAGGTGTCCGGGTGGAGGCCCGGTTGACGGGGACATGTCTTGCAGTGAAAGTTAGTAGCCTACGTCTGCGGCACCCAGGTGTCTTCCTGTCGCTGCACACCGCGCAGTCCTTATCCTTATCCATGTGGGTTATGATGTGCAGTTTGCCATTGAGCCGTGTGATCTTGTCAGTCGAACTGGGCCGTCCACGACGAAGTTCGGTTGCACGTACGTTGCCGACAAGCTGCTCAATCATCTTGCGGCGAAAGGTGATGTGCGACACTGCAGCGACGTTCTGCTGCTGCCTGTTTATGTTATAGGCCTACAGTAGGAAGCTGTTGACGCACGCCACCTCCAACAGCCAGAAGAAAGACTTTCTCCACCACTTGACAGATCTTCTATTGAAATTATAGCTGGAACAGAGGTGATCGGCGCGGTCCACAGCACCCATCTTCGCGGTGTAGTCGACAATGACAGTTGGCTTCTGGACCTGCACAACACCAGCTCTACTATGACGCTGCACAGGCTGCACTGCTGAGCCATGGAACGTGCTAAGCATCAGCACTGGACGCTTGTCTTGCCACAATAGAACCGTTGTGTTGTTGTCTCTCTGAAATGCCAGAACCTCGCCCGCTTTCATCTTTTTCTTCTGTTTCAGTTCAACTGGTAAACCATGACTGTTCCAGTGGTCTAGCTGTATCTTGAGTTGCAGCAGTTCCTTCGCCAGGTGATATCCTGTGTAGAAGCGATCAGTGTATAAGTGGTAGCCACTGCCATTCGCTTTCTCCAACAGTTCCCGACACAGAGTCAGCACGATCCGTGACGTGATCGATGTTTAAACTTCGTGGCTTTGATTTAAAACGTAACCGAAGTAGGTCTACATTGTATGTAGCCTATCTGAAAAAGATATAGGCAGCAGACGCCAGTTACATGCCAGGTCAACATAATGTGCTTCCGTTTGTGCAAACCGAAACCGCGCTGTTCGATATTGTCTGGATCTGTGATAGTTTAACCAACGGAACAACGATGTAGGCCTATTTTCCCTTTGATTCCTGTCATCGAAGATTCGAACCATTTTGAAGCATATTTTACCTAGTGGACACGAATCTCAAACATTTTAAATTCATGCTCAACAGAACTCATCAATATTTCTATTAACCATTATAATATATCGAAGTGTCCAGACTAAGCAAATAGTTAGTTCATCTTAATTTTGATTAGACCAATTAGCCTATTAATGAACAATTTAGTCAGTGAAACCTTTCAGTAGTGTTTACAATTTTATTCTTAAGATAGGCGTAAAATTTAAGAAAATTGCAGTTCAGGCATGACGATCATTTAACATTCTGTATATTTTAAGCCTAGTCTACTGTCAAATAATATTTCACTTAGCCCACTATATTAAATTCGCTATAAAAATATGAATTATATATACGAATTCGCATAGGCCTATAGGTCTGGTAGCCCTAAATCTTAACTGATTGTTCGTAACAATCGTTACGTAACGCTGGGGAGGGTGGGTGGGTCAAGGGAAGCGTTACGAAGCGTTACAGGGTGGGTGGGTAGAAAACGGTTATTTTCGGCGTTACGTAATTATGCAATGACCCCTAAAGAGAAAGCCATTATAGGCTATTAGAAAGTCTGTGTACATAGCTTATTCAAGAATCCATAATATAGAATCTGATATTCACTAGATGGCAGAGTCATGTCCTTATGGCGCCAGCTTTCATTGCGCCAAAACACGCATTTGGTATCGCTCGCCGTTTTGCACGCATGGACGTAGAAGTCAGATTGCCGTTTATAATATTATACAATTGAGAATACAACAACGGGTCATTTCTTATCGTTCATTTTACACAGTTTTGTCTTAAGCTTGCAATGCAAATGTCGGTCATTGTTGGTGTTGATCATTGAATAGTTCGAAGTTAGAGTTCAGTCTAGGAGATTACAGTTGAAAGTCCTCCAGACCAAGAAGCCAATGTTTTCCGTTATATTCAGATTCATGTAATGAACTGATACCAGTTACGTGTAACTTATTTAAGTTACGACCGTCTGAATCACACGATTCAGTTATTCAGACGGTTGTGGCTAAGCCGTATAATTATTACGTTTCTGGGTAATCTGCCGTTTTAGCGGAATAAATACTGCATGAGATTCAGAGTTGATGGCATAGGCTACAAGTCGGAATTAACGAAACAATTCTTGCTGAATAGAAATCGGGTCGATGAAAATAATTTTTACTCCAGATAGAAATGGGATTTATGGATACAAATTGCTGAAATTTTAGCTGGATTGATTATTGTTATTAAATGGAAATTGGATCCAAGGAAAAACAGTTATTTTGGAAATAGAAGCTGGATTAATTAGATGAACTCTTGCATAAATAGAAGCCTGGTTGATGATAATGATTTTTGCCATAGTTGCGGATTGTCGAAAAATAATTATCCTGCACCATTCAAATTTTTATAAATTTTATTCATGTTAAACGATAAGTTATTCTTTTCTGAATTAGTTCAATGTCTTCAATGCCGTTTTTGATATTAGTCAGTAATAAGAAGTTATAGGTCATGCGATATGGAGCACAGAGCACACATTCTTCGAACAATAGGTGGAACAGGCACCTGAGTACAAGATTTAAGTTCAAGATGGCCGCTTTCAAGAGCCTGACGTTTGCTCATCATATTCTATCCATCTTTCATTAAATGAAATAAACATTTTATCATTCGATATTCTGTTTAAGAAAAAAAATTTACCATAAATTTAACTACAATTTAGCGATATATTGTTTCGTCAATCCAACTTCCATTTAAGTCCAATATTTTCCATCAAAACCACCACAAATGAATTACAAGTTTCTCACAATGGAGCTGGATCAATTTTATGTGTTTTGCCTATAAAGACGTTGACTTGATGGAAAGATTCCTGTATCGATAGAAGTTGGATTGATGAGAAATTCCTGGTTAAATAAAGTTGGTTTGATGCAATATTTCTTGTTTAAGCAGAATTGGCATTAATTAGAAACATCTAGTCCTTAAGTGAAATATGAGTTGATGAAGGTTATAATAGACATTCCATAAAGTTCTGCGTATTTACCAACATCAAGTATCGCATTGGGGATGTAGGACATTTCCCCCCTGGACATTCCCCCCCCTCCGGACATTTCCCCCCTGGACGTTTCCCCCCTGATTTCGACTAGGACATTTCCCCCCGGACATTTCCCCCCCTTTAGATCAAAACATCGGACCGCTGAATGTTGCTAAGTACACAAGTTAAATTATTGACTAAAAGAATTCTCGCTAAATAGAAGCCGGATTGATACATAATAAATTTTACTTAAATGGAAGCTGGATTGATGAAAATGTTCATGTTTAAATTGGAGCTGGATTGCTGAAAATATTCTTGTTAAAATGGAAGCTGGATTGATGAAAATATTCTTGCTTAAATGGAAGCTGGATTGATGAAAATATTCATGTTTAAATTGAAGCTGGATTGATGAAAATATTCTTGCTTAAATGGAAGCTGGATTGATGAAAATATTCATGCTTAAATTGGGGCTGGATTGATGAAAATAGTATTGTTTAAATTAGAGCTGGATAGATGAAAATAGTCTTGTTTAAATTGGAGCTGGATTGATGAAAATATTCATGTTTAAATTGGAGCTGGATTAATGAAAATGTTCTTGCTTAAATGGAAGCTGGATTGATGAAAATATTCATGTTTAAATTGGAGCTGGATTGATGAAAATATTCTGCTTTAAATTGGAGCTGGATTGATGAAAATATTCTTGCTTAAATTTTTGTTGTTGAAGACGATAAAAGCAATGGTTTCCGCATACGGTGGGAATGTCCTAGGGTTGGGGAAACGTCCAGAAGGAAATGTCCGTGGGGGGAAATGTCCGGGAAGGGAAATGTCCAGGGGGGAAATGTCCGTTTACCGGGATGGACAATCCCGCTAATAGGACCACCCATTATTCATGTAAATTATTATTTTCTAAACATGACAGCACATTCAATTGCAGGAATAATATTATAGGTAATTGTGCAGTTTAGCGTCCCAAATTATTTTCATGTGCAGCTTAGTGTCTTGAATTATTTTAACCATTTCTTTGAAATAATAACTGAAAGACATATATACAAGAACACATATTTATTTGAGGAAATCATAAAATGTGTGCATTAAAACCTCAAGGAAGTCTCAAAACAGGGTAGCTTTCAACGTGCATCCAGCTTCTATTCCAGATCTAAGAAAACACTCCATCAAGCTCCTGTTTCTCGTTCGTTATTTTCGTCAATCCAGCTTCCATTTCAGATATAAAAATACCTTCATCCAGTTTCTATTTCTTATGCGTTATTTTCTTCAATCCAGCTTCTATTTCACCGGCAAAAACCTTCATCCAGCCTCCAGTTGTCTTGTGTTTTTTATCAGTCCAGCCTCCATTTCACCTGTAAAAACTTTTATCCAGATTCCGTTTCTCATAAGTATAAGTAAGTAATGGAAAGAAATAGTTAAAATAATTTGGGATGGTGAAAATAATTTGGGATGCTAAACTGCACAATTACCCGAATATAAAGATCATTAGGGGGAGAAAAATTATTAATAAGCCAGCGACAAATATTTAGAGTAGGCTTTGTCCGGATGGCGGACATTTCCCCCCCTGGACATTTCCCCCCCGGACATTTCCCCCCCCGGACATTTCCCCCCCTGGACGTTTCCCCCCCCGATTTCGACTAGGACATTTCCCCCCCGGACATTTCCCCCCCTTAAGTCTATTTAAGATCAAAAAATACTTTCATCCAGCTTCTATTTAACTTGCATTTTTTCATCAATAAAGCGTCTGTTTAAGATCAAAAAATACTTTCATCCAGCTTCTATTTAACTTGCATTTTTTCATCAATCCAGCTTCTATTTCAGATCAAAAAATACCTTCATCCAGCTTCTATTTAACTTGCATTTTTTCATCAATCCAGCTTCTATTTCAGATCAAAAAATACCTTCATCCAGCTTCTATTTAACTTGCGTTTTTTCATCAATAAAGCGTCTATTTAAGATCAAAAAATACTTTCATCCAGCTTCTATTTAACTTGCATTTTTTCATCAATCCAGCTTCTATTTCAGATCTAAAAATACCTTCATCCAGCTTTATTTCGCTTGCATTTTTTCATCAATCCAGCTTCTATTTCAGATCTAAAAATACCTTCATCCAGCTTTATTTCGCTTGCATTTTTTCATCAATCCAGCTTCTATTTCAGATCTAAAAATACCTTCATCCAGCTTCCATTTCTCAAGCGCTTTTTCATATGTTGAAGACCATAAAAAGTTAAAAACAATGGTTTCCGCATACGGGGGGGGAAATGTCCTAGGGTAGGGGGGAAACGTCCGGGGGGGGAAATGTCCGGGGGGGAAATGTCCGGGGGGGAAATGTCCAGGGGGGGAAATGTCCGTTTACCGCTTTGTCCAGGGGTTACGCCTAAATGTCCTATACTTGCTGAAACTCGTGCATTGGCGAATAAATTACGGCGCTAAAAGGCGTTAAACGACTATACGGCAAAACCATAATTACAAAGTAAGAGCTGACCGTAGATTCGTATTAGAATTGTGTGTTAACGCAAATCCGAATAAAATTTCATTCGTACAAAATGGCGACCGATCGAAAAGACTTGGATAAACGTGTTTACTGAATCTTCATCATCATCATCATCATCATCATCATTAACCATGGGTTCATCGCCCGTAGGTGCTTGATGCGCTCTTCACGGCTTCCCTCCATGTGTCTCTGTCCCTTGCCATGTGGCTTAGATGTTGTAACGAATCTTTTCCACACCATGCCATTACATCGTCAATCCATTCTCTGCAGGGTCGTCCTCTTCTGTTCTTTGCTTCCATCGTGCCAAACATCAGCGTCTTGAGTTTTCTCTGGTCATCCATTCTACATATATGTCCAAATAGTTGTAATTTCCTACAGATTACTCTTTGTAGCAAAGTTTCTCTTGGGCCTATTATACTGTATAGTTCTTCATTTGTCATCTTCCGCCTCCACCCGACTCTCAGCACCCTCCGGTAGCATGTTCGTTCAAACGCCAATGTTCGTCTTTCGATTTCCTTGGTTATGACCCACGTCTCACAGGCGTACAGAGCTCCACTGAACACACAAGTATCCAGGACTGCCAGCTTGGTCTTCAGCGCTATCTCTTTACTCTTCCAGATCTTGTCCAATGCAGCGAGAGAAGCTTTGGCCTTGGCGAATCTTACTGAATCTTGCTCGACAGGAAATAGAACATGGCTTCACAAAGTTTTATACTGCCATCTAGGGAATATCGGAAATTGCTACATCCACCTATCGTAATTTCCAAATTTCTTGAGCGCTAATCGAATGCCAATCGCAGGGCAACGTCTAATAATATTATTCACGATCGCTTTGTCTAGTCAGAAGGGTTGCCCTAAAGATTAACGAAAGGGAGGTCGTTGTCCGATTTCCAAAAATCAGAGTTGGCAGAGTAGCTCTGTTATGGTGGGTGGCGTTTAGCTTGGGAGGTGTCGCATATTCGAGGATGTTTGACCAACCACAGAGAACGAACGCCTCTGCAATGTTGCTTAAAGTATTATTATTATTATTACACAAATTTATTACGCGCGCAACGTCACACCAAAGTGTGAATCTGAGGGGCGGATAGTTAGCCGGTGAGCATTTAATGAATGTACAGTTGTACACATGGAAATTGATCCAAGGGATTCCCGCAACCAATCAGACAATGAGCTTGAATTTGCCTAATGAATATTCTTGTTAGGCCTCTAGCCATAAGTAAGAAATACGAATGAGCTTCGGAACTTCATAATTATTTTTTTGGAATAATTCGCTTCAAGAAGCATATAACTCGTTATGCAAAGAGTTATCGTAATACATGCATGTAAGTGACATTGTGATCTAGTGACATTGCGCGTGTGCAAGTAAATTTGGAAGAAAACCTGATTCTTATGAATGAAGCGCTGTTAAGTCATTAGGAACTTGATTTCTATTTTTAAAACGGAAAATCCGTGGTGGAAATTGGATCGTTTATTAAGGAACTTTCTACAAGAAAATAGGGTGTCTAACGACAAAATTAAAAAATTTTAAAATGCTTTTCAAATACTTCTGTCTAATTCCGTCACTGGTTGCACTCTGCAAATACCAGTCCCATGCCTGAATAAAGAAGGAGGGAGTCGCTAGTGAGCTTCGTTATCAAACAGTGACGCTAAACTGCAAAATATTATCATATATACTATTACATATCTGCAGATTCTGTGAATAGAAACAGCTGCAACTATCACCATGATCATCCAATCTCAAAACAAAACTAGGGCCTACTCGATCTGAAACGGAAGCTGGATTAAGGTATTTATATCTCTGAAGTGGAAGCTGGATTAAGGTACTTTTATATGTGAATTGGAAGCTGGATTAATTTATTTTTATCTCTGAATTGGAAGCTGGATTAATTAAGGTACTTTTATATGTGAAGTGGAAGATGGATTAAGGTATTTTTAAATGTAAAGTGAAGCTGGATTAATGAAAAACGCTTGAGAAATGGAAGTTAGAAGAAGTTTTTTCTGTATCTGAAATGGAAGCAGGAATATGGTATTTTATATATGAAGTGGAAGCTGGGCTGATGAAAACCGCTAGAGAAATGGAAGCTGGATGAAGGTTCCTTATAGCTGGATTGACGAAAATAACGCTTGAGAAATAGAAGCCAGGTTAAGATATTTTTATATATCTTCAATTGAAGCTGGATGAAGGTATATTTATATCTGAAACAATCCAGTTTCCATTTCTTAAGCTTTTTATCATTCATCATTCATCCAGCTTTTATTTCAGATATATAAAAACCTTCATCCAGCTTCTAATTAAGATATAAAATGCCTTGATCCCGCTTCCATTTCTTAAGCTTCTTATCATCCATCCAGCTACAACTTAGCCAAGAAAATTTTCATTATATTAGAGCGACGTCGATTTGTAAAGGAGAAAGAGAGTAAGAGACAGTGCCCCGCTGTGGGATACCTACTACAGATTCTTTCTATTGCTAATCGACAACTTTACCGACATGCTGAAGACACCAAAGTCAAAGACACCTACGGTAAAGTATGATATGAATTTAATATTTCACTTATTACTTACATGTACCATTCTCTATCTCTCTTGCTGTCTTTCTCTTTCTGTCTCACTGTCTCTGTCTCTGTCTCTGTCTCTCTCTGTCTCTCTCTGTCTCTCTGTCTCTCTGTCTCTCTCTGTCTCTCTCTGTCTCTCTCTGTCTCTCTCTCTCTCTCTCTCTCTCTCTCTCTCTCTCTCTCTCTCTCTCTCTCTCTCTCTCTCTCTCTCTCTCTCTCTCTCTCTCTCTCTCTCACTGCCTATCTCTGTCTCTCACTGCCTATCTCTGTCTCTCTCTCTCTGTTTTTTCCATAGATGTAAAAAAAGTTTTCTCCCGTTTTTTATTCTCTCCCAAAAAACGTCGTTTTTTCGTTTTTTTATTTTTCGCGTCGTTTTTTATATTTTTTATATAACTTTATTTATTTATTTACTGTCCATTATTATTTTCCTTAATTTAATTTTTGTCTGATATTCCATACGTTTTCACCGTAGTCTCAAGGATTCAGCTAACTATTATGGTGTCGTTATGGACTTGTGTAAGTCATCATTTGAGAAATACATGTAATAGGTCCTTACAAGATATTAAATTTGTGAAAGTTGTTTTTATATAAAATTTTTAGCCTTTAATTAATATTTATAAGTAACAATTTTAGGTACAAATGTACAATATATAATTTAGCACACATCTATGGTTTTTGCTTCTGATTAGATTTTAATTGCGTTATAGGCCAACTGTCGATCAGCATGAACTTATGTGGACTTATGCTTACAACTTAAATTTGAAAAGATATCAATACCCGGTACCTTTAATTTTCTGAATTTCATATTAAACCAAGTTATAAGAAAAACAAGTGTGGTAGATTAATGTTAAGCTTACTTATACCAATTAATCTTGGCCTAGTAATAAAGTTGTGTTATTTGCAGATTAAGATAAAATTGCATTTATAAGCAAGGTTTTTAACCTTAAAATGAAGTTTCAGATGTAACAAAGGTAAATTATTTTCCGTTTCCGTTTTTTCCCGTTTTTTGTCGTTTTTTATTTTTTCGAAAAAAACCCCACGTTTTTTCCGTTTTTTTAATTTTATTTTCATCGTTTTTTACATCTATGGGTTTTTTTTCTCTGCATTGCTCTCTGTCTCACTGTCTAACTCTCTCTGTCACTATCTATGTATCTGTCTGTCTGTCTGTCTCTCTCTCTACCTCGTTCTCTGTCTCTCGCTCCGTGTTTCTGTCTGTCTTTCTATAGGCCATGTCTATGTGTTTATATCTGTCTCTGTGTACATCTGTCTATCTGTTTCCTGTATCTGTCTCTGCCTCTCTATTTCTATCTGTCCCTATCTGGCTCTTTATCGCTCTCTGTCTCTCTGTCTTTCTCCCTGGAATAGGAAAGAAGGAGGAAGAGGAAGAGGAGGAAGAGAAAGAGAAGGACAATGAGGAAGAGGTAGAAGAAGAGGAAGAGGAGGAATAGGAAAGAAGTGGGAAGAGGAGGAGGAGGAGGAGGAGGAGGAAAGGAAAGAGGAAGAGGAGGAAGAATAAGTGTAGGGGAAGACGAGGAAGAGGCGGAGAATGAGGAAGAGTAGGAGAAGGAGGAGGAGGAAGAGGAACGGAAGACAAAGAGGAGGAATAGGAGGACGTGAAGGGAGAAGAGGACGAGAAAGCCGGATACGCGACACAGCTGGGACTGGAACATCTGTGTCTATCAAATGATGAGAGCGGGATTAGACCGGCATTGAGGTCTGATCAACTCATCACGTGAAGTCCCATGAGAAGTATAGGCTCAAATTATTGCCGTTGCTATTATCAGTGATGTGGTCTCGAGACCGCGGTCTTGGTCTCGAGACCGTCTCGAGACCAGAAAATTTTGGTCTTGGTCTTGGTCTTGAATGTGGCGGTCTTGGTCTTGGTCTTGAAGGTACGGTCTTGGTCTTGGCCTTGGTCTTGAAGGCCCGGTCTTGGTCTTAAAGATCCGGTCTTGGTCATGGTTTTTTAGCGTCGGGGCTCGATCATAAATTCGTTTCAATAAAATTTGATGCCAGTTTCATTTGGTTACCTTCGGTCATTAGACTGACCGGAAATTCTGCGACAGTAACTGACTTCCGGTGGTAAATCTTTCGCGGTTTTCGGTAAGTGTTCGAGCCTCGAGATCTTGACATAAAATCTCAAAAATGTCCAGTTATCCCTGGATGCTAGTGCCTTAGTAGCTAAATGCATCGATGCAATTGCTCGAGGTAACATTTGTACTTTTGAAAACATTGAGGAGCAAGGATTTGGCTGGCTTTATCCCTTGTTGGAAAAGTTTTTTTTATGTTCCTGCCACATCTGCTCCAGTCGAGAGAGTTTTCAGCTGCAGCGGTTTGTTCATGAGACCACACCGGACAAGACTTGGCGACAAAACTTTGTGTGATTTGGTTCTGATAAAATGTAACAAACATCTAATCTAAGATCTACCCGGTAATTAAGTGATCCAGCCGGTCTTGGTCTTGGAACACTCGGTCTTGGTCTTGGTCTTGGAACACTCGGTGTCGGCCTTGGTCTTGGTCTTGGAACACTCGGTCTTGGTCTTGGTCTTGGAACACTCGGTCTTGGTCTTGGTCTTGGTCTTGGATTTTTGGTCTTGTGCACAACACTGGCTATTATTATGAGTATTATTATGTAAGCTTATTGTATTGTATTTAGACATTTATAAATCGCCTCTAGTAGAGTGAACCGTTCAGAGGCGCTCCCACTGCGCAAGTCCCCGCGAGAAGGAGCAGGTTTTGAGAAGAGACAAAAGAGAAGAGAGACTGCCTGACAGAAGTGTAGAGCGGACAGAAGGAGAAAGAGCATATTCAAAAGAGAATGACCAATTGAGGCAAATGGTCGAGAATGAGCAATAGCAGTTCTCGACCGAGGAACCAATAAGTCAAATCTATTGGATGAACGAAGTGGACGAAGGGAGAAAGCTGAGTGAGGACGAAGTAAGGCATTAGTAAGATATTTTATGATATGTGTATCATCATCTTCATCATCATCATCATCAGCAGCAGCAGCAGCATTATTATCATCATCGTCGTCGTCGTTGCTGTCGCCGCCGCCATCGTCTGGTATCGACACGTCTTCGACGCTACAGATATTTTCGACTTCCGGTGCTATCTGCGATTTCCGGTGGCTGTACGTCTACGAAACGTTCAAAAGACTTCGGCCACACTGGCGAAGCCGGACCCACGACAAAATATTAATATTGTACAAAAGACGGTTTTGTGTCACTTCTCAACCAGGGTCTGTGACCTGAGTGTTACTCTGGACCAAAAGCTCACTTTTGCTCCACACATTCACTCGCTCAGCCGTTCCTGTTATTATCAACTGCGTCAACTACGCACTGTTGCTCGTTCTCTTACTCCTACCGCTGCTGCAACCCTTATCCATTTTTTAATCACCAGACTTGACTACTGCTGCTGTCTATGCTGGCCTACCAATTGCCAATCTGTATTGCCTTGATCGCGTCATTCGCTCTGCAGCTCACCTTATTGGCCGCATACCCAAATTCGGCCACATCTCTAGCTCTATGCGTGACGTTTTCCACTGGCTCCCACTCAAGCTGTGAATTGAGTGTAGGATCTCTACTCTAGTTTGGCGCTGCATGCTAGGCCTTGCTCCTGCCTACCTTTTTGATCGTGCACTGTAGCCCTACTCGTAGTTCTCGCCATTTCCGCTCCGTTCGTTCGACTGAACTCAGGACTCCTTTTGCTCGTATTTCCACTATGCAGAACCGTGCTTTCTCGGTGATAGGACCATCAACGTGGTATAGTCTTTCCTCTGACACTGCTGTCTTTCTACAAATCCTTCCCAGGCTCTCCTCTCTCGTCTTAAGACACTTTATTTGGCCGTGCTGAGGTTGCGAACGCCTCTGAAGAGGCTATATATATAAGACAAGATAAGAATATTCTTTAATATACCAATTGCTATCCGCATTTTGATATACATACAAGGTATAATAAACAAACGTACATCATTTCTATATCCAATCAATGTCAAATGTTTTAGAATAGCATAAAATCCTAAATCCAAATCCAATATAAATTTTAAACTTTTAATAAATGTTTACTTCTTTAATAAATGCATCTAATGAATCTTATATATATATATATATATATATATATATATATTGGTAAGTCTGTGTGTTTGTTTGTTAGCAACAAGGAGATGTTTTTAACGATTACGTCTAAATCTTCAGTTTATTCATATTATTATTGAATTTATCGTCAAGTAATTTTATTACACCACTTTAAGGTGAACTACTCAGGATCACTCTTGAAAACTCTTGGCCCAACCATGGCTAAGTAGGACAGGTCTTTAAATTATCATAGATACTATTAGTTTGACCTCTAGGCAGAGGTTCTCAAACTTTGCCACGGACCGGCAATAATTTGTTTTTGAAGTTCACGGACCACTAACTTAAATGGCACGCGCAAACAGAAGAGGACTATATTTTTAAAAAGACTACTTTAAGTCTATTTATAATTAGATATTTGCTTAATTAATTGAAGCTTTCCCTTAAATAGCATTTAATTTATTTCTCAATTTAATTCTCATTTAATTACATTTTGAAAGTTAAACTCAAAGTTTCAACAAGATTAGCCATTTGTTATTGTAGGCCTAATTGATACTTCGCCCCCTTTCCGCCACCTCGCTGCGTCCTCTTAGGTCCTCTGATCGGCTTGACCTCTTTGTCCGTCGAGTCAGGACCGCCATGGCTCAATCCAGATAATTTGCCTGCATTGGTCCCTCCCTATGGAATCGGCTTCCCCCATCAGTTCGCTCTACCATCCTTTCTGGTAGTGTATCCTCGTCTTTCTCTCATCTAAAAACTTCTGAAAGGTTCTTGCTGCGAGAAGCGCTTTATAAATTGTCAGATAAGAATTGGCTTTGTAAAATAGTGCACGGTAATCGTGCGCAAATGAATAGCACTAAAAGCATGGCTACATAGCTCGCTATGGTAGACAGTAGCCGAGGCATAGTAGGCAATGCCAAACTAGTGCAGTGATCCTATACTCCTATGCTATATGTTGCTTGTGGGGAACCAATGGAGAACATCACTAATATAGCTGAAGATTTGACTGAATATTACATGTTTATATAAAACTAGATGTGTTACCCGGCGTTGCCGCGGGAAATTTAGGGTTTTCAACACAACTCCTCTGGGATACTCAGCGTTGACCGCTAAATTTCGGGTTTTCGGTAACCCTCCACCCCATCCCGCTTCCCCAAAAAGCCAAACATAACCTGGGTGTGTGTGCTGACTGTGGCTTAATACAATTATTACAGGTTGTCTGTTCTGTTAGTATAGTTAATATTTCTGTGATCTGCGTTCTTGTGAATATTATTGTGTCATCTGAATAATTGTAAACTGTAACCGGTTTCGGTTTGTCAAGCGGATTGTTACGGAA